>JAOXJM010000019.1:39991495-40005392 GCA_026413425.1 Tringa solitaria | reverse complement strand
ATGAGCCAGCTTGGACATTTTATATACAATATTGGTACCATAGAGTATTTTATAGAAGTGATACATGAATATATTCTACTGTAATCTTAAATTAAGATTGTCAAAGAGTTTTAGTCAGTTGCTACTTCAAAATTTAATACTGATGCAACAGACCTTTGGAAACCTGTATGTAGTGTAAATTGTTTATCATCAATTACTACTACAATGTAGATTGTAAATTACCAATTACTGCCATTGACACATTGCATCTAATGTGTCAGACCTTCATTTTAACTATCTTAACTTCTCAGTCCTATCCTTCTCCAACAACATGTATCTGCAGGAGTTTAGTCTTGAAATATATGGAATGTTTTTCTTTTCTCATCTAAATAATGAAACAGATTTAATATCTTAAGAAACTTTTATTTCTTCTGTAGGATTCCTTACCTCTAGCTCCAGATGAGAACGTAGGTTGATTAGAGTACTCCAGTTTTTGACTTCTCCAAGAAATGAGGACTTGGCTAAAAGCATTGGTACAGTTCGGTGCCCAACCCCAGCTTCAAGTGTGAGAAAAACAGATTCCACACTCATTTTCAATGACTCTCCTGTGGGAACCAGTTCAGCAGTTGGATTTGTATGTTCATTTTCATCTGACTCTTCGAGAAACCACATTTTTAGATTTTTTATATCTTTCTTATTCCACAAGTCTGGAGGAATTTGACTAATCTCTTCTTCTGTTGTTTCTGCAGTTTGATAGAGGGCTGATGTAATAGTAATTACGGTGTTTATGATTATTGGTGAAACCTACAAATAAGAAGTTGGAATTATCAGAAATGAGAAGCTAGTACAAGAAACAGCCAGCTACTTTCAGATACAAAATTCTAATGAATATGTTACACTAACAAAACACTTCTGTTCTCTAGAGGGCTCTTACATTTGAGAACTCATTCCTGTCCACAAGCAATAGTTCAACCTATTCAGATTTTCAGCCCCTGCCTTTCTTCCAGTTAGGAGCTTTCCAAACTACATTATCCAATGCTTCGTCTGAACACTTCAAAACTTATCACTGCACATCAGGCCATTTTATAAAACACAGGTTCCAAAACCAAAGCATTGTGACAATTGTTAATTTTCAATTTTGTTTATTTTCACATTAAGTAGGTAGGTGACCTGATGAAGAACAGAAACAATTCCCCACTTCAGTCATTCCTGGTTTTATTTTTTTTTTTTTTAGAAACTTATCTCACAAGCAACTTCAAAGCCTTCTGAGCAGTAAGTAGTAGAGAACTATAAACTAAAACCACAATAGAAGTCTACCTACTTTTATTGTTAGAGATTTAATCGTTAGATCAGCTGTCTGTGGATCAGTACCTGACTGTTTCATTTCAAAGAAGAAGTCACAAGGCTGTAATACCTACAGAGTAAAAACACGTGTTAAATAGAGAAAAATTTTCTTTAAAAATCACACACTTTTAAATACTACACATCAAAAGTACCAAAAGGAAAAGTTACCATTATTTGCTTCTTCAAAATTAAGAGTAACATGAACACTAATAACGTCTTCAAACATAGAGAAAAAAAATTATCAGAAGCAGCACCTCAGCCATTCTTAATCATTAAAGATTCAAATGTCAGTAACTCCATTCTTAAGGTAAAGTCTGCAGATGTCTGCAAATGCACCGCATCATCATGACTGTGACTTTTAAGGAAAACCAGTCTTTTCAGGTAAGGGCAACACAGCAACAACAGATACAGTTTTACTGAATAAAAATATCACGTGAATCCCATTCATTCAGTTCCAGATTATTTTACAAACAGTTCTTGCATACTCCCATTTGCCAAGGCTTGCCAGAACCAAATCTAAGGTACACTGTATGCAAAATACATGTAGTTAGGCTTTACTGATACTGAATTGACTGCACAATTTACTCTCCAGTCCTCACCTGAGAAGGCAAATCTTTCAAAAATGGTAATTTCAAACCATATTAATTTTGCAATCTTTCCTGATGTCCCTGTCTATATCTGAATCAGATGCTGGGGGCATAGAGACACGCTGAATCAGTTTTACCACACTTTTCCCAAATGAGTTTGATCTAACAGAATATTAATTCCTATTACTTTACCTCTGCTGCTTAAATTATCCTTTTTCTTCTTCTATGTTACAGCAAGGAATGAAAAATAACATATTCTTCTTTAGATCAAGATACATGTGAGAAATGTACAGAAAGAACCTCATCACTTGTGCTACTCTAAATGCAGAGGCTAGGTTCCAGGGTATGTGAGGAAACCTGTTCATCAGGATGATGAATTCATCCACCACTAGTGTCCCCAAAGTTTAGGCAATATAAAATCTTCACATCGTTATCAGCCTTCAGAAATCCTGTAATCTTCATATAACCTTGTATCTTACATTTTCTTTCTTGAGTAAAGGCGGCCATGGAATATCATCTCAGTCCCATTTCTCTGACTGTTTTCCCACACTGAAATTGTATTTTTTTCCTGGAAACCTGGCTTCAGAGATTTCGTTATGCACATGTTTTCAAACATGTACATCATCTTTTTTGATCTATACTACTTTCTTGAGAGTGTTCTGAATCCTTCAAAGGCAGCACTGTTTTACAAGGCCCTCTGAAGTTTTTTCCCTCTTTATAGCACAAATATCTTGTCAAATACAGGCCTTTTTCTCTGTTTCTACAGTTCTGAGACAACAGATTCTGGCAGAAGATATTCCTGTAAGAGGTAAAGCTTGGTGAGAAGCCTGCTACTTGCTTTCTACAAAGCTAGCCACATTTGTGCCACATTTTCCAGCTACAGAAACAGAAGTCAAGCAACTTAGCATTGTGTTGTAGCTAGAAGTGCAACTGCATCACTTTCTCAATGACTACATTGCTAATAGATTAATGCAATCAAAGACTGTGTCTACCCAAGGACTAAACTGAGCTGCTATGAAAGTATCCGATAAGATGATGAACTGCCAGTCCTTTATGCTTACAGCTTTCATCTTTCCTATATAACTCCATAAAGTAAGCAGGCACTAATGCAGAGCTGAAAAGACTTAATTCTTCAAAATTCATGTGTGGTCTGAGGACACAATTAACCATTGGATATAATGTCAAATTAAATTTTTCCTCCGATACAACCTTATCATTACAGAGTTAACTGAATTATACTCTGCTGTAGAGACAGAAAAGCTGTAAGGAGCTCCAAGAGTCAATGCATTCCCACCTGGCCAGTAACCAACAAGCCTGATTCTGTTGCCAAAATATAAACAGGCATTTTGAATGTAATGGATCTGTGGACCTTAGCACAAAGGAATTTATGACCAGCATACCATATATAATCTATTTCATAATACATACTTCCTATTCTGCCTATGACACTTTGTTATTCACTTGCATAGGTGTTTAATGCAAAGTTTCAGGTTGAAAGTATTCAAAATTTACTACATTGCATTTGAAATAGCATACACTCAAAATTCTATTTAGTTGGCTTACACAGGACATAAGAGATTATTAACACTTTACTCCTCTGGGCTCTTAATTTTAGCTTGTCATACAAAGCAAATCTCAAAGACACAGATCAAGGTGATGCTTTTGGCCTATCAGACAAAGCAGAATAAAATCAAGAAAATAAGTCAGCCATAAAATTTTACTCGTAAGTCTATAATACACATTCTAATGATGAAAGTTTCAGAAGTAACTTGCATTCTAGTAATAGAAGTTACACAGCACCTTTTAAATACAAATGGGATGTTTGCAAACTCACCGTAGTAATATTCCCTTTCCTTTTTTCTGGCAGAAATGGGCACGCTTTCATTTGTATCTCTTTAACAGCAGCTGTCATGCTATATCTTTCAGGGCTTTTTTTAATGAAGACCTCACACTGTGTTGTAACCACCAGTGCAGGAGCATCACTTCTTGTTAAATCAGCCACAAACACAATCTCTGGATTTTTAACAACAATGTTCATTTCCATTGTAGATACAGGTTGTGCAGGTGCTTCAAAAATATAAATTATATCAGATTAACTGTTCAAAGATTCAATTGTCACTATTTACATCTCTCACAACTTAGACGTTCTAAAGATTTAGTGGTAAGATCTAGCGTAACTGATGTCAGAAAACCTGTAGACCTCTACAATTGACTTATTCCTAGGCTCTTCACTGGATATACAAAACCACTAAAGCTCTAATTATTTTCAGATACAATAAGATTCCACAAAGCTTCTTTGTGAAAATGAAAAGGACAACGGTATCACCGTTATTATCTCTGACACTAGCAAATATATCAGCTTCATTAAATGTCCACATTAGCCAGCTATGATAGACTCTTATGAAAATGCCAGACATTTTCTGCTCTCTGGGGCAGCAAAACACATTTTCCATCGGACAATAATGCAGCATTTACTAACACTCGATGTAACCATTTGCAGTACCAATATACCTTTATGTAAGACTTTCCATCTTTAATCATCTCCTAAATAATCACAGCAGGCCTAGCTGAGGTGGATATGTAGGGTAGAGGAAAACAAAAACAAGGGCATTTGCTTTGCAGACCTGATGTGATCTTCCCAAGGCCTGGAAGCATAAATAGCCCATTTCCTGCTCTGATGATCTCATGAACTAATTTCTGATATCAGGTATAGGGTGCTCTGCTCTAGGAAGGCAAAATTGGTCACTCAAGCTAAAAGCCTATTTCCTGATGTAGGAAGAAGCATGCATCAATGGACAAGTGAAACGACAACATTTGTAGGCAGCAATATCTGAGAGGCTGAATTCATATTTAAGCATAATATAATATGCTCCATCCTTCTCAGGAAGGATTAAAATTATAATGGTGGCAATCATCGTTTTAAACCTTCTTGAGACTAAGAAGATAGCCACAAACCTAGAGAGTGACAGCTGTAATTGTGCTTTCCCATTTTATTTTACTTTTTAATATATTTTTAAGTATTTCCTTGCTCTGGTAAGACAAAACTTCATTTGGAAATAAAGACCAAGGGACATGAACCTATTTCCATGATGCAAAGAAAGAAACATCAGTGGTTAAGAGACACTGTTGGGTACACACAAACATAGGAAACTGAATAAAAGGAGTGCTAAAATTTTTAACATAGCACTTAAATACCAAAATTAAACATATTTAAATATAATTTTAAAAATATTTCTAGTAGATACCTTGCTCCTTTAGAGGTAATGACTGTTTCAGGTTTCTCTGTGCAGCAGCACTTTCTGCATTAGCCTTAAGGAATATATCTGCAACAGTAAGCAGAAACTCCATGCTTGCACAAAGGTATATCTCTTGAACAATCACATCCAGAACAGTGCCATCTCTCCCCTGCTTATAGCTTATATCCACCATAAACTTCTTTTCAAATCCATGTTTCATTTCCACCATCCTGAAAGACCATTAAGGTGGCATTTATTGAGATAACAAACCAGCCACAAATACTGAAAAACACTCAAGATCCTCAATCCAGTTGCAATACACTAACAAGAGTGAATTTAAAAGTAACACAAAAAATTTTAAAATATGTCCAATAAAACCATTAACATAAATTCTATAGAACTTCAAAACTAACTGGACTTACATACACTAGCAAAGGTGTTCACAATTTTAACAAGTCAAACCATCACAATTCCTTGTTTACATATCAAAAGTATTATACTTTACTGAAGTTTGTTAGTCTTAAGTCTTAATAATAATAATCTTAATAATCTTAAGTCTTACTTAGCCAGTGGCTTATTAAAGCTGAAAGTGTAATTTGTTTCTATATGCATTTATTAATTTCAGATTTAATATTTGGTTTATTTCATATTTAAAGTTTGTTTCTAGCATTTATACTGGTTTCATAAACACATGGAACAAAATGCAAAACACGTAAGTTTACAGTAACATGTACTTTAAGAACCACCTACACCTAAACAATTACAGTTTTAACAGAACACTAAAATGGAAACATTTGGGAGTCCTTTGTCAGATAATAAACAGTAATTTATGTCAAAATACAGACCTTGGTGTAGCCTTTTGGATTGATTGTCTTTTATCATCTAATGTACAGTTTGCCAGCTTGACTGAAGCACTCATTGAACCGTCTGATAACATTTTGAGAGCAGCTGACATCAAAACTAACTTAAACTCTGCAAGCTTCAAAAGTTCATCTCTCTGATCCAAATTTGTAACCTGTTTAAATCAAATGAAAATATGCTGGTAGATTTGTTTAAAAGCAATGGAAAAAATACACAGGTGTGATATACAGCTTCACTCTAACTGGTAGGATTTCTAATAGTAATATTAAATAAACCCACTAGTAATTCAAAAGACAAAAATCACTAACATACAGACAAAACTAAAAAAAAAAAAAAAGAAAGCTTTATCCTTCTACTACCTTGCTAAAGCAAGCTTACATTACTGAGATGGAGACAATGTTTAAAAGAAAGTAAAATTGTTCACTGTTTAAAAACAAATAATATATGCAAAGACACCAAACAAGACAGTTTTGTCTCTTATGACTATGTAGTGTTTAGCCAGACACTAAAACACTTCTCAAAATATAAAATAACACACTATAAATTTAAAATACAATACTACTAAACTTTTAATCAGAAAGTTTTGTAAATTTAAACCAAGAAAAATAAAAATGCATTCATACTGTAATACAAATCTAAAATCTCTCTCTACAGTTTCATTTATATACATGTGTTTGTGTAACCAAAGAATAGGCTGCATCCCTCTGCATTTTTTAATTCCTAAACTGTATTTTAAACTAACATAAGTTTTCAGCACATTTTCAGTCAGATCACAGGAGATGGCAAGTATTATGTGCTACCACTAGCCATTCTCCTTCCTGTACTGTCTCCTGATTTAGTTGAAATAGCTCTTTATCATTTCAATCATGTTTACCACTATTGCTAGAAATCACTTTCTTTGCTCATAAATTAAACTATTTCTGTTCAGAATTTCTGGGATTTTAGGCAACTTAAAGCTGTTTCTTTCTCTTTGTAAAGAAAATTGTAATTACCTGCTTTGAATTTGGACTATACAATACTAAAGTCAGAGAGTCGAATCTGAAGTCCAGTTTTAGTGTTGTTTTTATTTTCATGGGTGAATGCAATTCCACCACAGCTGATGTCACAACAGTTACACCTTTCAGAAATTAGAAAAACACTTAATATCAAAGAAAATTGCCTGAATGCAAAGAAGAAAAAACCCCAGCAAATCAAAACCAAACACTCCAAACCAGCATCCTCGTTAATGACTACAAAGACAACTTCAATTTTCCTCCACATGTAAATCCATCCACACTTCAGGTATGTTTATCATGCTCTCTATAACTACTTCTGGGAAAATCACACAATATTTGAGAGAATCTAATTCTCCACTTCTATATTATATGTGCATTTTTAACCACCTTAAGACATAAATATAAAACTTCCCTTAATGTTATACGGTACTGTGTGCAAAAATGTTACAAAGAATACAAGTTTATTTTCATCCTCATTTGTTCATGTTACCACGTTTTAGCCATTTTTCATATATAAGAGATTCTATTCTTAATCCTAATGGATTTTTTTTTTTTTTTAGTTTATTCTGAACAGTTTACGGGCAATGATGCATAGTGAATAGGAACAACTTTTAGGGATGCCATCATTATAACAAGACAAACAGATGTAAAACTGAACAGCAATGGAACCAGCATATGCAGGAAAAAGAGTAACATAGCAACTTTCCAAAGCTGGGATGCTACTGAAACCAGCTGGCAGACTTTTAGGTGCTCACTGCATTACAGCAAGACAGTCCCTACGTTAAAACAAGTCATGTTATAGAACTCACTGCAGTAGCCCAGTTGCTCCTATTCATTATTATTGTTGGGTATAGCTCGAACCACAATGTCAAGATTAAAGGTATACTGTTAAAAACAACTGCATCTGGTATCTTTTCATAAAGACAACTCCAAAACAAATAATAAATTGACAGTAATACCTAAAAATGCTAGACCACACGTAATTTTAGAAAACATTACCTGCAGAGTGCTGTGAAGTACTATGCATATCACTACAATGGCTAGTTGTATCTTTTGGTTCTGGTAAAGATGTTGATGCACCAGAGCTTCCACCTATATTTTCATTTAGTGTCCTCAGTATAGTTGTAATGTCTTCCTGACTGAGAATTAACTTTAAAAAAAAGATTGTTATTTAACTTAAGTTGATGGAACTTTTGATAACTAAAATCTAAGTTTACAAATAAACATACAGACAAAATTAATCTCATCTGATTCCTTGTTTAGGAGACTAAAGAACCATTTACATTTAGTCACAAGGTACTTTACAGTAACGTTTACTAGTTCTATTTCAAAATTTGGCAAATTGGTTTTGCTCATACAACTGAAAAGCTTGTGAAGCATTTTTTTCTGTTAAATTTAAATGAGCATGTGCACTTACTCATACTCAAGCTTGTCATGGGTATGATTACAGCAGGGGATGGCACTGCAAATGAATAGACCAATAAATCCCAACTTTTTCCATTCCTTCTTTGAAAGATACTAACTGACAAGTCAAAGAAGGCTACAACAGCATACCCATTTCTAACTATCAACAGTAATATATAGTACAAAGTCTGACTGCAGTATCACAGGTGAAACACAGAGTTTAGATTAGAACAGAAAGCTATTAACTTCCTTTTTCCCCTTGAAATCAAGCTATAACCTAAGAAACTTGTATGGACAGAAAAAATTAATCCGTTTTCCATATATATTTTAACAGCCGCTTTCAGAAATGAGCGCTTACATTCATAGGCTTGAGTCTGCCAGATATTTCAATATCAGGAACTTCATTATACCATGCAGCAGCTAAATTTCGTTCAACAGCTACTTCCAGATTGAGTGGCTGCAGCAACTGCACTTCAGTTTGCAATGAACCCTGCTCATAGCATGATCTGCGAACAGAAACAAAATACTCCCAGCTTGACATACTTCACATTGTAACAAACACAAACACATTTCTGTCTTTTCCTCATCTTTTTGAATAGTACTGTAGAATAGCCTTCATACTACCATACTACCCCAGTATCTCCAATTAAAGCCTTACTCCACCAACTAGACAGCTTTTCTTGTCAGGAAGGGGACATACCAGGCACGCAACATACTAACTTCTTGCAAGTCAGGATCTCTTACCTGCTCTCCACTGGAAAGAAATTCCTTCTTTCTTCAGTACTATGTTTGAAAATCCTCTTTCCTTCCCTCTCCGCCTCTCAATCTCCTGCACCAAGGCCCATTGTCATACGCTTTGTTACAGCTATCTGACTTGGTATCATTGCTGCTATGTATAGTTGAAAACCCCATCAAAATAGCCATTTACAAATGGGTATTAAACTGTTCCAAAGTAGTGAACGATGTATAAGTCTATTATTCTACACAGTACTCCCTGAACAAACATTTGCTTCTATTAAAAGATGCATAGATTGCTATTACTCCTAAACTATACATTTTAATTGATTTTACAAAATCTTTATTAATTTGCTGCTAGATTTCAAGATAATAGTGTATCCACCAACAATTAACTATTTATTTTGATAACAATTTCTCAGAGCTCTGCAACTGAAGTATCCCTAAAGAAGTATATGAATTTTATAAAAACAACTTGATACTACATTACCTGTATAACTTTAGTTCACTCAATTTCACGGTCATAGAGTCAACAACAGGTGGGAGATTATACCGTGTTTTTGTTTTAGCAATAAAGAATTGGTTCTTCACCGTGATCAGACCAAGATCAGCCACCAGGACATTCGCAGACATTGCTGACTGTGGAACTATCACAACAGGTGCTTTAATATTGATATCCAGTGCCAAACGGGAACTACGCTCGGCTAGCTCTTTTACACCTGTTGCTGCTTTCTCTGCTGCTTGAACAGTTGCCTCGGTAACAGCTTCCTTGGCAGCTTGGAAGTTATTTATAAAAGCCTAGGAAAAGAATAAAGAACTTAGGAATTTTACTACTTCAAAAACACTAAGAATCACAGCTTTTAAAACAGCAAACCATCTTGAGATAGTATTTTTGCTACACAATTTTTCTGGATTCTTTAATAGGACAATCTCCACCCCAAATAAGATAAAGCATATGTGTGTGTATATATCTATAAAAAAAAATAAATTACCCTACTAAATATTTGGCAAATCAGATGGTAACAGCAATGACCGTGTAACATGACTTGCATGACTTAAAATTTATTTACTCTTATGGAAAGCAAAAGACAGATTTATTTAGCAGAACGTATGAAGAAGTCATTACTTTTCATGGTTTAATACTTATATTTCAGTCTTATAAACAATGAACAGCACATATCTCTGAAAGCTACCACAAGCCATTTAAAGGAAAAAAATTACTAACAATAATAGCAAAAATCATTGCTGAGCCACCCACTCCATAATAACAAACATATGGAGAAGAAAAGTAAATATCCCAACCACCAATCCCAGTGAAGCCTTTACAACAGTATATAAGAGTTCTTACACAAACAGGCACCACCCCATATGGGATGCTTTATCCCTTTCTAGCTCTGACAATGCTATCTGCATGTTAAGGAACAGTATCTGGAAAATTTAACTTACCAAAATAGATGAAACAAACTTGTTGACAAAAACCACTTGAATACACCCAACAGTTAGGTAAATACGATTGTCAACAACATCCATATTTGTATATGCAATGCCATCTGTAGCATTCACATATGATACCATTCTGAAGTTGAAGACTTCTTTTCCTGTGATGTAAAGAGCCTTAGAAAGAAAATAAAAAGTATGTCTCTTATAACATAGAAACATAAAATAATAACATAAAAACTTATGCTGGAGAAACCGAATTTCAAAATGTAGTACCTCACACTTCTAAGGCATTTTACTTCAAATATCTCAACAATAAATGAAAAACCCCCAAACAACCTTGAAATAGCTGAAAATATTCAGTTGGAATCTCAGCTTGAATAATTCTGTACAACAGAATCAGGAGCATAATAACCAGCTGGGCACCACAGTTGCACAAAATCAATGTTGGCCTAACAATCATGAGTTGCTGGGATCAAATCGGGCTGCCTATAGAGCTATAATACTCCCAGAAAATCCATAAAACATTTTTTTTTTCTAAAAAAGATAATCATAAGTTAAAGACTAGAGTCCACAAAGTAATTTAGCATCTATATTCCATTCAGAAACCAATGATACATGAAAATGCATACCTTTTTATACAATGCTGCCTCATCAGAATCCACAACAATTATGTTCTTTAATTTTGCAGTCACTTCTGTTGCTGTTTTCTTCATGATCACTTGGCTATCCAGACCTTAAAAAAAAAAAAGACATACAAAATCTAGAGACTATTCTAGTACAAAGTGTTATGCCTTTGTGATTAAAGTTTGTTCCTACCTTCAATGTGAATTTCAGCTATTCTATGTTTTTTCTCTCTAATAAAGATACGTAAACAGGACAAATCCGCACAGATATTGAGGTCTATAACATCTTCATACTTCGATTTTTTGGATGCTGTGGGAAATACAAAATAATAAAAATTAGAGCTTTTCAAGGAGGAGGTGTAATATTTTAGTATCCCTTCGTCAAAGCCTGATTTATATCAAGTCTGCAGCACTGGCAAAAGGCAGTGCACTCATATTAGCAAGCACAACACAAACAAATTGTATATATAGGATTGTATACTACAAGTCCTCATGAGCTCCACAAACTGTGGTAGTCAACATCAGTATTTTTTTAACCGCAAGAAATATATTTAATATGCATCTATACAGCAAAACGCAAAATTAGAGATAGATAATTCAAGGACTAAGCAGTTTACTTCAAATAGTGGTAACATAATAGCTACATTAATACACTACCCTATCTGGTCTGTTGATTAGTCATCTGCAATCAGTGGTATTGTTTACATACAGCAGATGACTTCTTACTAAATCTCCACAACTTACATTTTCTAAACTTAAGTTTTAAGCATGAAAATACCACTAATACCACTAGACACTGAAAAGAAGGGGCAGTGGGAATCCTTCAAAATTTGTATGGGCAACCTTAAGACCTACAAAAGATAAAAGCACAAATACAGTGCCTGTCAGAACAGAGGTGTCCAATTATTTAGCTCATTTTCGGTTTTCTCAAAACTAAGTAAGAATAAAAACATTCTATTTCATGTTAACAGAAATAACCTCTATTCATTTTGAGTAGACATGACTGATGCCACACAACATTATCTGCACATAGAATAACAGAAGTCAACAGATAAGGGACTCAACCAATAACAGTCCATTGTTTCTTAAAGTCAAACGAAGTAATGTTATGTGCTACTTCAAACAACAAAAGGAAATAGCATATCTTGTATTCAGGGACTTTGACTCATAAATGGTAAATTCCTATAGGTAATCTACATACCAAGCTAGAAGCAGCAAAATTAAAAGTAATAAACATTCAATCCATTTTTTTCCACAGTCTAGCTTTTGAGATGAGATATCACCTTTATGTATTGTGTGTGAGTACGTTAAGGCTTTCTCAACCCTCACAATCAAACTATGGTTCCACAAATACAACACCTTCAGTCACATGATTTTATTGTATGTTGTTAACAGAAGACAAGCCATGGTAAATTAAACAATAACTACCCTCAGTCAAAGTTTAGTTTGCCCAGTGGTATGGTACAGGAGTTGGAAGGAGGGAGGAGAATCGCCTATGAAAGCTTTTCAGCTGTGTAAAGTCTAAATTGTTGCATGTTAACACATAGGAAACTAATTTTATCCTTTGCCTCCAAGAATTCTGGAAGACACCAAACACTTCATCACTGTTCAAGCATGTCTCAGTATAAATGAAATCAAACAACCACCATGAACGAGAACAACCTCACACAGAAAATAAATTAATTTTAAAAATACAGTTAAAGAGAAGAATATTTTTTTCACAAAGCAATTTTTCCACCTTTTACTTCTCAGTTCTACTATGAAACGAAGACGTACAGAACACCTCCAAAGAACAAGCTGAGGAACCAAACTTCTTAAGAATCTGATGGAATAATAAAAAATTATCAGCTGAAAGACAATGGTTGTGTGACATATTAATACTTGTCCCACATCTCTTCCCAACTGATGTTTTATCATTCCTCGGGCAAATATTCTCTTTCATCTTTCATCTCGCCCCCAAAACCAGAGGCTACAAACCTTAATTTCTCTCCTTTTGTTAATACCTTGTTTGGCTCCAGACATAATTACCTTTTCTTTCATAATGCTTTAAAAAAATTAAGATAGCTGATTTCATTTAAGTACATATGGGAGTATACACTAGACTTACAAACATATTTCTGTTTTGCCAGGCAGAAATGTTTGTAAAGGCAGCACAAACTGACATTCTCAAAAACATCTCAGCAAATGTTGCAAATACTTGGCATTTAAAGAAACCGAACTAGTACCGAAGTTTAACTTGAAATGCATGTAAGAACTAACATCAGTGAATGCAGGCAGTCTCAGAAATATGCACCAGTGGATCAGCTAGGTCAGTCATACAAGGGAACTACTGAAATCAGTAATGCAGAGCAAGTATTATAATACTTCAATTAGAAACACCTAGAGAATTTTCCTCTACCACAGTTTTTGAGTGTTTTCTTTTTAGTTTTAGTAACTAGCTGGACACTCAGTGTTTCATGATAAACAGCAAGCAATGATTGCAAAGATCTGAGAGAAGTCCTTCTCAGAGCAGAAATCAATGCCATAGGCATAATGATGAGCATTTAATAGACACAAGATCACAAAATGAGGCGATCTGTTTGTTTGCTCTTGCACAACATTATCAACAAATAAGACCTGCCAAATTCTTGGTCAGAGAATTATAAAACTGCATAGCAAACAAGTTATTCACAAGAGATCGATGATCCTCAAAT
>JAOXJM010000019.1:39967896-39978126 GCA_026413425.1 Tringa solitaria | reverse complement strand
TGGGCAATCCTGCTTTGGCAGGGGAGTTGGACCAGATGATCTCTAGAGGTCCCTTACAACTCCCAACAATTCTGTGATTCCATGAATCAAGATAAGGTTCACAAGGGTGAAACATATAAATACTAGTGTCTAAAACAGAGCACTTTTTTTAATTGCTACTGAACTATGACTACTTTTATATTAAAAATAACTTGCAGAAAACACAGAATTACCAAATTAATATTGCTTGTGCAAACTTCATTAAGTCTGCTTATGTATCTGCATTGATATAGAGTTTTAATTTTAGCTGCCATTTTCCCCCTTGGGGCTTGACCTTATCCAGTACATAACTGAGGGAAAGAGGCTATTTATTTGGTATTAAACATACTCATTCAATGAATGACCCACATCCCACTTAAGCATATGTCACTCAAAGTAAATACAGAATTATTATTCATATCCTGAGACAAATTTAATTTTTTTCATTTGGTATTGCCCAATTCCTCCATCTCACTTTCCAATTTCTATTAAAGAACAGAACCAATCCAAGAGTCATATTCACTATAACAATTATTCATCCATTTCAGAAAAAAAAAAATATCCCAAAAACACATTTACTGGAGTCTGATTTTGAAACGTATTCTTCTATGTATTATTCTGAGGGTAATTTCCTATGGCTGGAGTAGAGGAGGTGGACTGTTCTATTTTCCCCACTCCATTAGATCTTGGGTGCTAGAACAAGCATCCAACAAAGATACAGATTGGTTACTGAACTCTGCAACGTGCCTACAAATAACAAGAATTCAGAAGTGTCGGTAAAGTTATTAGTCACTGAAGTGATCTGGTTGTAAATGCAAATTATTTTAATATCTACACAGCAGTCTTTTTTTTAATAATTCCACTTTCTGAAGAACCTGATACATTCTTTTTCAACAAAGCCAACTGCAGGGTCCTGCACTTGTGTTAGGGTAACCCTCAGTATCAATCAATATAGGCTGAGGGATGAATGGATTGAGAGCAGCACTGAGGAGAAGGACTTGGGGTACTGGTGGATGAAAAGTTAGACATGAGTTGGCAATGTGCACCCACAGCCCAGAAAGCAAACCACTTCCTGGGCTGCACCAAAAGAAGCACGGCCAGCAGGTCGAGGGAGGTGATTCTTGCACCTTTACTCCGCTCTGGTGAGACCCCCACTTGGAGTACTGCATCCAGCCCCAGTGCCCCCAGCATAAGAAGGACATGGACCTGTTGGAGAGAGTCCAGAAGAGAGCCACAAAGATAATCAGAGGGCTGGAGCTATGAGGAAAGGCTGAGAGAGTTGGGGTTGTTCAGCATGGAGAAGAGAAGGCTCCGGGGAGAACTTACTGCAGCCTTTCAATATACAAAGGGAGCTCTCAAAAAGATGGAGAGACACTTTTTGTGGGACCTGTTGTTTCAGGACAAGGGGTGATAGTTTTAAACAAAAAGACAGTAGATTCAGATTATATATAAGGGAGTTTTGTTTGGGTTTTTTTTTAACAATGAGGGTGGTAAAACACTAGCCCAGGTTGCCCAGAGCAGTGGTAGATGCCTCATTCCTAGAAACGTTCAAGGTCAGGTTGAACGAGGCTCTGAGCAACCTTATCTAGTTGAAGACATCCCTGCTCATTGCAGGAAGTTGGACTAGGCAACCTTTATAGGTCCCTTCCAACCCAAACTGTTCTATGATTCTATCCGAAACCCACATGCTCAGAAAGTCAGTCTGTGGCAGAGACACGGAAAACTTACTTCACTTTAGCAAGATTTTAAGCTTTGAAACAAATTCTTATTCAAGCAGCAGTTAACACAATCTAAACAGATAGTAAGTGACAGAATCATTCTCACCTAGAGTACAGGTTAAAAAAAAAATTAATTGCCTGTATACACGCAAGATCATTTGTCCTGCAAGAAAGCAAACTCACCAATGACTAAGAGGATTGCTTATAAAATGTAGAAACAGTGCTAAATTATAATTTTAAATACATCATTGAACTACCTTTTTGACTCTTCCCTTTCATGAAGTATCTCAAACATATCTCTAATTTATGCAGGTTATTTTATAAATCACCAGTAAGTTTACTTTTCTCATTCCAAAGTAAACTGGATGACCAAAAATTAACTGATAACAATAATAACAGTAATATTAAAACTAAGAAGACCATTTAATCATGTAAGTAAAAATGTTACTATTTTATATTCTAAGGTAAAAAATTGTTAGACATTTTCCACATAACAGTTCAAAGCATCGAAGGGAAAATTAGTTTTCTAAAAGTTCTTTTCAGTTAAAAGAATCTACTGAGAAGTATTCAATAATTTCTGTCTTGACTGGAAAGCAGTTTAAAATAAATACATAGTACATAAACTGCAAGAGGAACCTTTACTTAACCAGTACTACAAAATACGATTTAAGAAACTGGAAATCACATAAAAAGCTGAGCTCTCATTTTCAGTAAGTTACTTCATTAGGTAAATACATACCTTCAGACTACCAAGATCCAGAAGTAGTAAATTTGACGTGTGCTCATAGAATCCTTTTTGTGGAACAATGATGTATGAAGCCATGAGGTTAATTTTGAGGTCCAGAACCTTCTGGGTTTCAATAACATACAACAAACCTGAAAAAATAATATAATTAGTAAATATAAGTAATCTATACAGAACCTATGGAATTAAAAGAAGCTATAAAAAGAAATTCAAGTCTAACTTTAAATGAGCTGTGAACGCTAGATAACTATCTACAGGTACTGATGCTCTTCAGGTTTCTTCTGAACCAAGTCTTTAATGAAGCACTAGGTAAATGAAACAATGATAGCAAACAATGCTAGTAGAGACACGGAAAACTTACTTCACTGTAGCAAGATTTTAAGCTTTGAAATAAATTCTTATTCAAGCAGCAGATAACACAAAAGTAGAGACAGCAACACAACACATATGAATCAAAAAAATTTCATACTGAGCAAAGATGAAATCAGAAAATTGGAATGTGTACTGCAACTCGGCAATTGCTGAGTTAACTCATTGAGGTCTGTAGATTCCGAATTTAACTGTTCTTACTGGGAGTATCCAACTGCACTGGCCAAACTGCTAGTGTTGTTACTACTGAGTTATTGAAGTTTAAGCTGATTCTGCTGACAAGTATCTCCATCTTGAGATGTTGAAGAACAGCAAATATCAGGTCTTATAAAAATTATGTTTAAAAATCATACAATTACTTGGGAAATCAGACTGTTAGAACATTTGAGATCAAATTCTGGTTTTTTTTGCTCATCTGAAGAGGAACAAATGGTCTTGCTTCAAATTAGCACTGAAAACTGCCATCAGATGAAGCCACAACCCATTAAATATTGGTCGCGTGCAACAAGTTGATGATCACAGAACTAGAGACAATGAATTATGAAGATGACAATATGACACTGCAGCATACACACATTGGTAAGAAAACAATTAAAACTGGTCCAGCATTATCAAAGGTTGTTATGCCACATGACAGCTGGATTAGTTAATGAAGAACTGGATAACAACCACATTTCACAATTTGCAAAATGAAATAAAAAGATTAACTGGGGTTTTTTTCCAATTTTCAATGCCTAACTGTTCAAGTTAAGTTAGTTCAAGAAAAGACTTTCTTTTTTTCCTTCATCCAGGAACAGAATGTAGTTGAATCCATAAAATGAATTCTGAGAAACTAAGACTTCTGTAACGTCTTTTAGTGGTGTTGAAAATCGTAACTATTTTGGTGTATCAAGTTCCTTCACTTCTGCAGTTCAGTTCCCCAATGTTTTCCAGCTATCTTCTACTGCTTGAAAGAAAAGTGTTAAGAATTCTTTCCTGAGTAAGACTGCAAGTCTAAACATATTCATTATATTTATACAATTCAATTTTTTTATTTTACCTCTGAGATTAGTGTAGTTCCCTGCAACAGAATATTCTGCAGATCAAATCTTCTTCCCCTGATAATTTTCTAAGTCTCAGCCAAGATTTTAGAAGCAATGCTCAGCATACTTTCAGGGAATTCCATCACACTTCTCATTTGTGAGTGGTACAAAGTTTTAGATTACTGTGGGCAACTCAGCATTCTTGTGACAGTAAGAGTCATTGGGGGTACCTCTATAAAGTAGTGCTATGCTTAAATTATAATAGATGCATAACATAATTTCCTATTTCCACAAAAAAATAAATCATTATCAAAACCAGAGTATTTGGTGGAAATGAGCAGAGATCCAAGCATGCTGAATTTAAGCAAATTTTATCAAAATCTCAGAAATGAACTGCAGTATCAATATGTTGAGCATTGCTGGAGAAGTTTCTGATAGAAAAGACAAGTATTTTCACCTAACTTTGGTTAATCTGACATCAGTCTTTCATTAAACAGCTCAGTTAAAGAAGAACTAGTGAATAGAAATACAACTGATGCCTGATTTCATTCCCGATTCTAGCCTGATAAAAGCAAACTATTAAATATATATTATGCTTGAGTTATCTGTGTATCTGTAGTTACATTTCTGTAACTTCTTTCACTTACTATCAGTGGGTATTCAGATTTTTTAATTGTATGATTTAATGATTAATAGGTTAAAAATTTAAATGAGGTTAAAGAAAACAAACATTCATTGACTATTTTTTCTCTTTTAAAAAAATTGAAACACATGAAATCTCCCCTCAGCATCCTCTCCCATCCACAGCCAGAGACAGGACACTGCACTGGACACACTTCAGATCTAGAAAGCTTCAGACATCCTTACTGAAACACTTTAATTCCACATACCTCAGTGTTAGTCTTAAAAGCGTTCACCACTTTCATTCATGTGTCAAAAAATAAGATCTCTAGAGATAAAAATCTAAGATGAAATGAAAACTAGAGGAATTACTTTAAAGTTGAGTAAGTGGAAGATAGATAAATATAGTTTATATAACTTGATCTGAGTCAGTTGAGATCAAAATCAACATTCACTGAAGAATAAAGAAAATGGAAAACACCTATACAAAGGCAGATAGCGTCCTGAAAAGCCACAGCTCTGGAAAGGATTCAGGAGTTTCATTAGAGGACCAATATCTCTATTGTTATCTGAATTATTTCAAGGGTATGAAACAATTTAGGCCATTTAGATATTCAGATGAACAAAATAGAAAAGTTTGAAGTAATAAACTGTTTTTAACTCTGCATGGGTACAACAGAATAAATACTGAAATACTACCTCAGGGCATGGAGCATATTTTACAAAGAAAGTTGAAGTTGAAAAAGATACAGACAAAATTATCCAATACCTAGAAGAAAGACTTTGTAACAAGATTGAAGCATTCAACTTACTTAGGTGTTGTGTTAGAAAGCTATGACTTGGACATGCAGCACTTACCTGTTGATGTTTTTTCACGAAACTCTTCAAGTTTCATCAGAGTTGCTGATGTCAATTGTTCTAAATGTACATCTTTCGGAGGCCTGAAGAAATCCACTAAACTGTTTATTGTTATCTGTTAATATAAAGCAAAAATAATATATGGCAAATTTACAATTAAGTAAGACTTTTTCAAGGTTTATAACTTATTCATATATTTACTTACAGCATCATATACTATTTCCAGTGGCTGCGATTCAATTCTAAGCCTCTGATCTGCCTTCTCATCCAAAGGATTAGTCTCAAACATTATGCTTAAGAGTGAGGTACTCTCATCTGAATAGACTGTTCGGGAAGACAGAAGACAAGGTGTGCACTTTTCTCGAGATGTGCCTGTAACTTCAAGTGATGTAATTTTTGTTTCAAATCTGTAAAAAAAGGTAAACAGCATGTTCCGATGTAATATTGATCTGGCTACAATTAGACGGTCCGAGTATGAGGAATGAGTTGAAAGAAAAAAAAAAAAAACAACAAACCAAACCACAACAACAACAACACATCTCTCCTCTATCTCAAATATAAATAGCTTTATCTAAAGTTATAACACATATATCCATGTGTTAACTGTTTTCTATTTCATTACCTTTTGTGTCTATTAGCCACCCTTGAGTAAATAAGAAAGGGGTCCAAGTTATTCACTTCATACACTTTTCATGAGGACAGGTGCCAGGGCAGGGAACAGACATGCAAATGGGAATTCTGTAGCATGAACTCCGTAATTAGATAACACAGTTTATACTCGGGAACAGAGATACAACAGAGAATGAAGGATTCCAGTGCAGAGAAATAAAAGAAACACCACAAAATGAGCACAACATTAACAGCCTCATCACTCTGAGGAAGTATTTTTTAGGTGTTGGATTTTATTCTTTTTCAGTACTCTATCCACCTCTTTAACAGCTCTCAGTTGAAGATCTCTATCTCCCAACACTCAAAGGAAAGTGTTTCACTGTAAAAATGTAACATTTTCTTCCCTTTTTCTTAGCATGATACCACTATTAGGGCCATTTAGATGTACAAGGGAACAAACAAAAAATCTGCAAGAAAATATTTTTTTAAAACTATGCACAAAACTCAGCAAGATCTACAGTATCTTAATATCATAGAGTATACTAATATGCCCCAAAGTAGAGGGGACAACGTTTAAAACAGGAAGGCTACCCTCCCCCAGAATTTTTACGTCATCACATTTGAAATGAAAATAAAATATTTCATATTGCTGCTTCTCATCACCTATTCTGAGAGCACAAAACCAAGACAAAATTGTCAGTTTCATCTTTCTTCTACATATCTAAAAGTTCAACTGAAAATTCAAGAACTTTTTGGTCGTGTTAACTGCCTACAAATGGTTACAAGATCACATTGCTCAGAGAAGCTTCTAAAGGAGTAACAGTCACTTCTCAAAGCAAGAACCAAGTTAGTAATTGGATTGCTTGCATGTAACAATGATAAACTGAAAAAAAGAAGACAATCTATTCTGGCACAAAAAAATTCTAAAGATGGAGAGAACCTAGTCATGGAAACAGTATCCATTCACTTTCTCCATTAGTTGCACGATGACTCTGCTCCCAAACTGCACAAGAAATGACAGTGAAAAATTAAAGTTAAATATAATAACAGGGCCTTAAAATTCCTATTAGGCATCATCAACGTTTCATGAGGAGCAAAAACATTGATAGAGAAAGTTCACCTTATTGCTTGTGCACCTGGTCGCTGGGTAAATACTGTACTCAAGCCAGCTAATGCAAATACTACCAGCTCAGGAGTTTGCTTGTTTTCCCTTAGTGATATAGACATGCTTAATAACTTCACAGAGAACTTCATGGCTTCATACTAGATATGCAGGAAAAACAACAACAGCAGATTATAAAATATGGTAATATACATTTCAATACAGTTTATGAAGAGATGAAAACCACAAATATCAGTTTGATACTATTTTTCTACTGCTATAAATAGGTTGTATCATAGCTGGTGTAAAAGTCATTCCCAAACAGTTGCTACGAATAGGCAGGGTTAGAGTAAGAACAGATTGCACTTATAAACATATATCTTTGATGTCTCTACACCACATTTTGAGATAAAGGGCCTCTGATGCATGGCTGGAAGGCAGTCCATTGGCCCGTGCATGGTATCTCAAATAAAGATGACTTATCAGACTTTCTGAAACGTTGCCATTCCTCACTACAGTCCTTCAATAACTTTTTCCCTTATATATTCACCTACTTTATCTACTTCATTCATATTTAAGATTTCAGTGAACCACTTAGTGCGCTTTCTTTAAAAGTTTCTGAATATTGTAAGACTATATATAAAGCATTTCATAACTTAATCAACAATACACTACTTATATGATTTTATTCTAGCTTGAGTGAGGAAAATTTCATTCTGAACTTTTTCAGAATATCCAAAGTAAATTCTATAACCACTTTCCTGAAACTACATCTAAAGGTGCTCTGTTCTGCACAAAGCCAGCATATAGTAACATAATTAAAAAGTGTCAGAACAGTATTCAAATACAGAGACAGCTCTGCAAGTAATTTTAAAAGTGATTTCCTGTCATCTTTAGATTTTTATTAGTAGAGAAAGCTACCAATTTTTTGGTATTGCAGTTGGTTATGACTTACTGATTTTGGAAGGGTTGGATCCACAGCTGTTTCACTGTATCCAATTGCTGCATAAAGTTTAGCCTTCTCTTCACATGTCATCAGTTCTTCAAGACCTGATGCAAAGGTTAGTCAAACTCAATATAGGTATCTCATTGCAAAAGGTTAGTCAAACTCAATATAGGTACCTCAAAAATTAAAATACTGCCATACGCTTTCCAGTGTTTGGTAGCTCTGTAACGTACAGCAGATACTGTCAACGTTGTCCTGAATTAGTAAAACCCCTGAGGTTTAAAGTCTTGAGTCTTCTAAAGCATACTTTAAATGCCTTTATTCCTGACCTTTATTATACCTTTATTCTGACCTACTGTTTCCTAGCTTGCTAAATCAAAAAAAAAAAAGGTTGCTTCTATTATTACTTTCTATGTTTCACAACCTTTACTAGCTGCCCCGTACTTAAGTGAATCAAACTCTAGCACACTGCATGACATGCCAGATTATAAAATGAATGGAAGTAAAATTGTTTACACTCCATTAACTGCTACTGTTTTCTAGCACTTTTTTCTATTCCTCAGTCTTCTCTGGAGATATTCAAAACCCAACTGGATATGTTCCTGTCCAGTCTGCTTTAGGTGAACCTGCTTTGGCAGGTGGGTTGGGCTAGATGATCTCCAGAGGTCCCTTTCAACCCCTACAGTTCTGTGATACACAGTACACCATGCAGACTATATGCAAAAACTGTGGCAGGGGAAAGTACAAATTAAATACAGTTCAGAAAGACCTACAGAAGGAATTTTAAGATAACTCTGTAACACATAATTAACAACTTCATCAGAAAAAAAAACACTAAGAGAAAATGTTAATGTCAATAATTTGATAGTCCAAACATTAAACAAATCCAAAGCTCCATTGCTAGGGACCTATTATTGTAATAAGTCTTTTTTAACAACAGAAAAAGAATTACCAATAAATGAACATACTTGAACCCTTTACTTCTTGCTTTTGTTCATCCTTTTTTTCACCTGACCAGCTCCATATCCAACTAAACCAGCCACCAGAATTTTCATCATCTTGTTTCACTCCTGGTCTGTAGATTTTTAATCCAGCCTTAGTTGCCTGAAATTTAAAAAAATACTCAAGTCATTTTCTTCATGCCTCTTTCTTCATTTCCCTTAAGTATAGACCCAAGACATGCTCTAACACATCAAAGCATCATTAGACAGCCACTGAAAAGGCAGTATGTTATTTCTTAGGTTTTTTTCTTATAACTTTATCAAGTACACAGTGCATCAACAGATCAATTCTCACTTCCATAAGCTCAACCACTTTTATGAGCAAAAAGAGCAAGCAAAAGGTAGCTGATTTTAAGTCAATACGTGTTTCTTAGATAGCAGATCTTCTCTGTAGCTCTCACCACCAAAGAAATCCACAACATTAGGTACTACACTACATTACAACAATGCACTTAAAAGGAATTAATTAGAAATACATATGTAATCAATTAAATAGCCAATACAGACCAATTTTAAACAACTCTTATATTTTGCATGTCAAGATTGATGTCTAAAGCAATAAGAAATAAATAAATAACACTGCTCTTGTAATAGAGTATTTAGTCTAAGGAATACAGAACACTATTCCTGGATCTGATACATACAGCTACAAGAGTGAGCAAACTCTCTCTTGTCCCACATTCATTATTTCAACAACTAGGGGATGTCTTGTCTGATGCCAGTGATGATTCCAATACTGAGTCCTTACAGAGAGTGCAAACTATATCCAAACTTGACCACTGAAAATATGGCATAAGAGACAGCAAACGACCATCAAGTGATTTAAGAGACAGAGGAGTTCTCTAAACTATAGTGGACCACACAAAGGCATTATTTTTCTTCATGACTAATATGATCTGAAAAGATACAAATACTTGCAGATAAGCCCTGAATTTAGAGATGCCCTAGTGAATGTGACACCCAAAGTGAGTCAGGAATTCCTTCTCAGCATTCAAAAACCCAAGATGTCTCTGCAACACAATTACAGAAAACAGCTGGCTATAAATCAGAACTTTTCAGGCACTTGTCACATCTGTCCACCTACAGGCCAATGGAAGGCAGGATTTACCACAAAAACATAAAGGCTTCTGAACTGATATACTGGTTCTCCTCAGAGAGTTGATGCAGAACTGGGGTTATTCAGCCTGGAGAAGAGGAGGCTGAGGGGAGACCTTATTGCTC
>JAOXJM010000019.1:39930720-39947539 GCA_026413425.1 Tringa solitaria | reverse complement strand
TGCGCGCACGCGCCGCGGCCTGCTCCCCCTCCCCCCGCCTCCCATCCCGCGCAGGCGCGGTAGGTCGGCGCCGGCCGCGAGGCCGTGGGGGGGGTGGTGGGCGGTGCACGGTTGGCCTGAGGCGGTGGGGGGGAGGCAGCAAGGGCCGGCTGAGGGGGGGCGGCTCAGTCACTTCGCCCCGGAGCTCGCACGATTTCCGAGGGTTACACACGGCCTGGGCGCTTGTGTTTGGTTTTACGATACCAATTGGCTCGTCCAAGCAGTTTACATGTGGTAGCCATTACTTTTTTTTTCCCCAATCTTTCTTTCCCCCGTGCTAGGCAGGTGTAGAAATTGTTACATCCCTCAGCTGTTTGGAAGCTGGAGAAGTAATTATTAGCATAACGACTGAGCCAAGCTGAGTGTAAGGTGTTTGACCAAAGAGCTCGGTCTCGCAGCGTGTGGTGTTGAGGGTAGTGTGTGTGCTGCATCGAACTGGAGAATCTGGGTCAGGTTTGCCGCTCCGGGGAGCAGGGGCCTCACCAGGCCCTGCTGCTGAACAGCCACAACGCCCTGCTTGGGTGACGGCAGGAAGAACATGATGATCCTCCAGCTCGTTCCCAGAGCTGCGGCAGCTAGGCTTGAAATCAGGTTAAAACTGTTTTATTGATGAGCAAACCCTTGAGTTTTTATAGCGTGCGGTATTAGGTTTGCATAGCAAGTGGTGGAGGGATGCCTCTGTGGGGAGAGGCCAGGGCTGCCCTGGGCTGGACACAGCTGGTTCCAGCCAGTTCCGGCTGACCCACTGACCACAAGGCACATCTGGGACCCTCAGTAATCTCTGCGGTAACATGAGAGAGAGGAGTGAGAAAAACATGGGAGAAACAGCCCTGCAGACACTGAGGCCAGTGGAGAGGGAGTGGGGGAAGGTGCTCCAGGCGCTGGAGCAGAGGTTCCCATGCAGCCCATGGTGAAGACCACGGTGAGGCAGGCTGTCCCACTGCAGCCCGTGGAGGACCAAAGTGGAGCGCATACCCACCTGCAGCCCGTGGAGGACCCCAGACGGCAGCAGGTGAACATGCCCTGAGGGAAGCTGCAGCCCGGAGATGACCCCCACAAGAGCAGGTTTTCTGGCATGACCTGTGGCCTATGGGGGACCCACGCTGGAGCAGTCTGTATTCCTTTCTGTCAGTGTCACCGAACTATATATACACAAGGTTCGGTGTATATATAATATACAAATATATTATATTTGTATATATACAAATATAATAAATCATTTTTCTTAAAATGTCTTACCGCTAGGGGGCATAAGAATGGAAGACTGTCAGTGATGATACACTGTTTCATTCTTTTTTCTAGTAATCAAAGAATGCTGCCTGCCACTTTTGGCCTTTCCTTTCACTGGATTTGCCTAGTCACCCACAGCCAGCAACATCAGCAATGCCTCATCTTCCCCCAGCTTGCAGTAAGTCCACTTAACTGTTCCGAAGCCAGGCTTTGGCATCATGCATCCTCAGGATTCTCTTCTGCCAGCCTGTTTTCCAAATTAACTTTCTCCTGTAAGACTGCAGCTCCTTAGCGTATGGGTAAAGCTTCTTTTTCGTATTCAAATGTTCTGCAGAAAGTATTCTTAAGTCAGAGGAACAGAAGCGTCCTGGGTGAAGTAAAATTCGTATTGATCAGAAGTTTACAGTTTTCATTTTGCTACTGCTACAATCTTTGTTCGCTATGATTTCTGCTGCACAAAATATGGGTGAGTCTTCCCCAGCAGTAAGCTAGGGTTGAAGCTCTCCACCGGAGAAAAACTGCTTGCTGTTGATGAACTGCTAGGCCTAGTGTAGGCAACCATGCATAAGCATATGGTTTCTACAAGCAGCCCTTATATAACTAGAAATCCATAACATTTGCAGACTGACAAAGGCAAGGGGGTTAGGTCCTTTTCCCCTCATCCCTCTTCATGTCTGACAGCTCGCTAACACCACCAGGTGCAGTGTGATTTCAAGCCTAGTTGGAGCCGTAGCTGAGAATTAAGGAACAGGGTACATCAAACAGTATCTGCAGAGCATCTGTCCAGTCACATGAACCAAAATTTCTCCCCAGGATTTCCATGAAATCCGAGAACTGTCTCTAGATACATGACACGGTCACAGCCACCTGGACAGCAATTTCTCCACCAGAGCTGCTGTTCTGTGTGTCCCTGCAGTTCCCATGGAAATTCATTAGTAATCTCTGTGCTTTTCCCAATTTTGTGATCAAAGGTCCTGATACTTTGATGGCACTTCACACCCACCACAAAACTGCTTAACATCTGGCTAACTATTAGCAACCAGCTTGCTGGGCTCCCTGCTCATACCGTTTCTTCAGGCAGAGCCCAGAGGCTGCAGTCTTCCCTATGCCGAAGGGGCATCCCAGGTCAGCTTACTGTGTGAACCCCTGTGTGAACACTGCTCAGATCTCTGCAGAAGTGACTCAAAATCTCACAGGTCTGCCAGGATGGCAAGTCATCGTCAGGGTACACTGTTCTCTGTTACAGGACAATCACAGGCAGCCCTCTCAGTCACATGTTTACTTCAGGAAGTAAATTTGCTCAGAGAAAAAAAATGTAATAGGTGTTTCTGCTTGTTTTTATTCTTCTCAAGAACTTCTAATTTCTGGGATCTAATTAAGTCATACTAACTTCAGGCATACTGCCATGATTCCATGTATTTTCGTGTTCATAAGTATGAAAATTCTTATCCTTGTTTCTTCCATATTGCAGTTACTGCTATAAAAATGGCCTTGGCTCAAAGAAGCATGAAAGGTGGTGAATAAAGCAGGATGGAGGATGAATCTTATTTGGTGTGTCCTCAAAACTAGAATTCTGTCAGTCTTACAGGGATGTCAAAATTTGCGAACTATTTAATGAATTATTTTGGAATGTACTCATAACTGCAGTAAAACCACACATCACAGGGTTGCCTTCTTTCTGAATCTTTCAGAGCCGCAGGGTTTTGAATCTCCTTCAGAATCAGCTGAATCATGGTGGAACAATGTTTGCTCTACTTACACAACCTTTTCCTCAGGACAAGGTGAAATATGTGTAAGGCCTAAACTACTTCAGTTATACATGTAGTGATGTACTGACTGCTGAAAAGTGTGGTAATCTAACTCAGTAAATCCATAGCACTGAGCCTAAACTGCTTTATACTTTTTGAAACTCAGAGACAAAACCACTCCTGAATTTTCCATGGTGTGCAATAAAAACTCCAAGGTCTACTTATCAATAAAATATTTCAGCTTAATTTTAAAGCCAGTTCTTGCAGTTCTAGGAAACAGCTAGAGAATAATTGTATTCTTCCTGCCATCATCGAAGAAATGCATTCAGCAGTTTGGCAAAAAAAGAAAGTTTAAAAGTCCGATGGGCTGCTGAACACATTCACCGAGAAGACTCTGATCTTCAAGTTTTTTCAGCAGATCCCTAGCAGTGTACATTGTGGCTTTTCCCTCACTAGTTGTGAAATGCTCTATCTTGCTGAATTTTGCTGGCAGGAATTATCAGTCGCTCACACCAGTACCATCAAATATGTATTTTTTTTTTTGGTACTGAAGTAGCTACAAAAGTCTGGCCTTATATGTGAATTGTTAATAGAAATTGAACACAAAGTAGAAGGTTCCTGCTTTAATCAAAGAAGTGCCATATGGCAAAAGCAGGGAAATTAACAACTTTGTGATACCAAGGATATCAATTAAGCCCAAATATATTACATCTGCACTTTGTCTCTCTTTTACTGTAAGCACATACAAATAAGAGAGTAACTGTACAGAGAAATTAGGTGGAGAGTCATTCCAACTGGAAAAGTTAGAACAATATTTGCAGTGACAGATCTCCTATACTTGTATGCTTTCTGAATCACCTACAGACATTTCCTGCAAGATGAGTGATGAATCTCAGAGGTTTTACAACATAACCTGGATGTATATTTTTGTGTTGCATACAGCATGGAAACATGTTTCTAAATAAGATTTATGACTACAATATTTAAACTCATAATACATGGATGTCATTATTTCTATTTCAAGTGTTTTTAAATATCACACCAGAAGTCCTTAAGTTTCTCACTCATCATTATTCTCTCTAACTGGCTGCATTACCCTATTACAGCTAACTTGTAATCCTTGTCTTGTAATTTCACCGTTACAAAAAAATGCTGTAGTAGGTGCATTGGTTAAAACACTGAGATTCAGTAAATTCCAAGAGGAGCACAACAATTTTTGCTTAATACTGTGTCAGTTTTCATGGTAGTTCCTTTATTCAGAACATAAATTTTAAATGACAGAACTTTAGATCTCTTTTCATCATCCCATCAGAAAAGAAATCCTCATTAAAACCAAGAATTTTGCTGGCTTTAACAAGTAAGCTATATTGCTTTTAGAATTTCCCTGGGACTAAGGGTATGACTAAACTACAGTTAACATTTTTTTTTGCTTTAAATAGTTTATGCTGAACATCTTCATCTACAATGACATGCATCCTAAGATTTGCACTACCTGAATTATATTCAGTAGCTAACCTCAGCAAGCCTCTTTTGTCAAGCTGCACTGTATTCTCTTTTTAGAGTACTTTATTACACTGGAAGACATTGAGAGATAATGCAGGAGCAGTAAGCAGCATAGGGCACAAACCCATAGATTTTATCAGATACGCAGGATTGCTGTCTGAAGACAAGCATTTTTCTGTAGAAGACACAGATTTGCATTGCAAAGTCTTCCTGGATGTTGTTTTGGAAGTACAACTCATAAATGTGTCAGGACTAATAAACTGAACCATTTAAGACCTTGAAGGTGAGTTCTTCATAAATGGAGAACAGCCTTACCTTTATCTGTCATAAGGGGCAGTGCTTTCTTTAAGCATATATTGTAGTCGTTACGTGTTTCATGTGAACTTAGCCGTAGTGTCTGCAAATGCTTGTTTAAAACAGATTTCATAGAGATTTGCTTTGAATTTTCTACATTTTGTGTATTTATAGTAATTGTAAAATCTATGTGGAATAAGGGTTCCTTCCCTGTATGCAGGTGTCCCAGGAATTCAAAAATACTGTGTTCTGACAACTGCTGTGCACTTATCCATATGATCCAGTATGAGCTTTGCCATTAAGACTGATGTTTTCCATATTTCTGGTTTTATTTTGGTAGTTTGATAACTGAAAAATATTGTTATTTTTGTTGCTGTTGTTATTGGTGGTGGTGGTAGTAGTATTGATTATGCTTTTTTTTCAGAATCAAGAAGGGAGACTTTGGAGAACAAAACTTTTTTTTTTTTTTAATGAACACAAGATTTTTCTGTAGAGATTAGATGTACTGGCCTGGTTCTTACAGTATCCATTGGTCTTGATAGTTTCAGAGGAATAAAGACCTGGGAATCTTTTCTAGAGTCAAGGCATTCTTGGCAATTTGAAATTCCTTTCTTGTGAACCATCTTTGTTAGCTGAAATTATTTGATTTTCACCAGATGGGTGTATTGCAGTGTTTTCATGATTTATTTTAATCAACATAAATATTTGAAGGAATATCTGGGTTGATAGGAGCCTGTTTTGAAATGATCTAAGGAAAACAAGAGAAATAGTTATGAAAAATCAGGAAAACAATGACTATTTAAAAGCTCTATTTTTTATTTCTTTGGGGTCTTTGAAGCAAATTGCATGAAGAAAAAAACCCAGCATATAATGTATAGTCAGCAGAAAATATGCTAAATGGAATTGTAGTCTAACACAGACAGACAAGGTTCTTCCAATATATTTGGCATGTTGGCAGATGTTCTAGTTGATTAAAAGAACTGATGAAGTACTACACTCAACATTGTACGTACTTTCTTTATGCTTCATAGAAATAAATATAGTTTACACCAGATTTCAGAATTTCCATTTCATTTTAAATTGGGTAAATCGCTCATAAGCAATGAAAAGCAACATGACATAGAAAGAAAAATAAAATTGAAAATACATTGTTTGCATTTACAAAGTAACACACATTTGTCTTACCATCTGGAAATACTGATGTGGTGCTGTTGACAGGATAAATTTAAATCTGACACTAAGTATATTTTGTCTTTTACTTTTTCTTGACTCATGGAAGTAGTTGCCAGGCTAGTAAAAGGCAGCAGAAATAAAGCCCCAATTTCAGTCAAAACCAATAGACTGGTCCAAGAAATAACTGTTGATGGAAAAATTTGTCTTAGTAAAAGGGTACCATCTTCCCTTTGAGCAGAATATGAAGACCACTTAAGTTTTTAGTAGGCCAGGGTCTGCTTTATTTTGGACAGGGGTAATAGGATTAAACCCACCTATATTTCTTGCAATTACAGAGGGATTTATAAGATATACACGTGTATTATGTCTTCTGTATTGATAGTGGCAGAGAAGTAGATATACACTCAGTTGAAGGTATATCAACTTTGAATATGCTTGAATATGCTTAGCTAGCCTGTTAATATTTGCTTACAACCTGCATTATGGGATCTTGTGTTGTTAAAACCAATATAGATTTGTTGAAATTAAAATGTCTTCCATTTCTCTGATTCGTAATGCCTCTTTCAAAGAAGTTGAAAACCTTCTTCACTTGAGACAAGTTACATTATTATATTGAAATTACTTGAATCTAACCTTTAAATATTTTAATTTAAATGTAGTACCTATGCGGCTATCTGGGAAAAAATTAGTCTAGTTCATGCACTATTCATGATTTTCGTAGTTTATTTGTGCTTCTTAGAGCAGACATATAGCCAGGTTTCTTAAGTGATGGAAGGAGACTTGTTTTCATTTGAAGGAATTGTGTAGAATTTGTTGCAAATTAAGAATCTACAGAAAGTGGCTAGACTGAAAGCAAGCCTAGAGAAAAAGATCTGAAAGGAGACTGAGACAATATGGAGAGGTTTCATAGCCATATAGCTATAAAAAAAAAATAGCCGTGCTGATATACACTTCTGAACCTATGGATTACAATTTCAGACAGACAAAACCAGACACATTTTGCAGTAGCATTTGTTTTTACTGTCTGTTTTTGAAAGATCAGCATTAGTGTCATTAAGTGATCTTACTATCAGCAAAGTGAACAGAAGTGTTATCACTGATTCCAGTAGAAATAGCATCAGGGCCCCAGTAGAGCAATTCTGAATGCTGGAAATACGAGTAATCTGCATTTGACACAACAAATTTACGCAAGAGAAACCAATGTTGATAAAATCAGTCATAGGACACAGATGCTATCGACATTAACTGCTCAGGGTACACTACCTGCTATTTTGTATAACCTCCATTTGACACAAATGACAGCTAGATATAACTTCCTTAATTTTAAGAAATCACTTCACAGAACTCATAGGCCATCCTCATCTTTTTCTTTACTCCCAGCCTCTGTCGTGAAGCACAGCTCCATTTGTTCAGCCGCAGTGTACGTTCCTGCTGTGCTGCAGAGACGAGTACCCACAGTATGCTGCATATCCTGCTCAACGTGTGGCACTTTGCTTCTATTTGTACATGCTATGTAATTGTTGAACATATTGTTTGTGGTTTAATGAAACACTAATCTTCAATGAAGCCTACATTCCTATGCTGCGTTCACACTTCCGTCGCGCTACTGAACCTCAGTCAGATAATACAGCTATGCTATTGCAGCTGTATTGATGCAATGGTGAAGGTTAGTAGTAGTAGTAGTCAAATGGTAGTTTATACACTGGATTTAACCTGTAAGACTGTTACATGCCTTTAGAGTTAATTTTAGCGCGGGGAAGTAGGAAGGGGGACAAGAGAAAGCAAGTGTGTGGAGTCTGATCTGAAGGTCAGTCTGTGGCTAAATATTTAGTCATCTCTTTCAGTTGGCCAAATCAGAACGATGACTCCTTCTCATGACATGTTCATTGCTGGGACTGTTTTGCAGTATCTGTATTTTTAAAATGTTCCTGTGTCGTGAGTCAGTTGACAGGAATGCAGTAAAACCAATAAAAGACCTTAAAAGGCAGGACTACATAAGAAAGCAAGCAAGCAAGAAAGAAAAAGAAAGCAAGAAAGCGAAAGAAAGCAGGAAAGCGAAAGAAAGAAAGAGAGTAGCAAAGCTCAAGTGCTAATGGGAAGCCTTAACTGTAATGGTACCTCTGGATTCTGAACTTGGTACTTGTTTTTTTTCCTCAGAGGAATGCAGGACTAGCGTGAATGAGCTATTTAGCTAGTAACGTTCAGGACACCTGGAGTTAGAGAGACCGTCTGTTATATGACGGAGACAGCACCACCTGGCGGGTATATGCAGATTTCTCAGCATAGCATTGGATTGCATTTCTGGTAGTAGATATTCAGCAAAAAAATGAACAAAAGTAATTTTAACTGATTTAATGTCCCTTTTTTTTAATTAAGCACACAGGGCAAACTTAAATTCTCACAACACACAGATAGTTACATTTCAGGTGGAATTGGCCTTTGGAAAGCACCCTCTGCAGAACAGCGATCACTTAGTAGAGAGTGGATGAGTTCTGTATGGAAGAAGGTAGAGTGAGACTATGTGATCTTCTCATATTGTTTATATCCCCTAGGTACTAGAGGTAAAAGGCCGAGAAGAGAAGCTAGAACTTGTTGCTGAAGACATTCTTACAGGTTTTATCTCTATCTACAGGGTGAGGAAGCCAAAGTGGACAGTAAAAAAAATTTATGGAAGTCCTAGAGATTGATGCCACATTTGTGTCCCCTTTTAAAAAAACATTGGTATTTTAATCTGTGGAGAGGCCCTGCAGACAACTGTTGGCAAAACAGTTATTTAAAATAACATTTGGATGTGGACTGTGACTACCCCTGCTGCAATGGAGTGTGAATGGACTTGCCCATCTCTGCTTAGTCCAGAGGGATTGGAGCTATCCTTGCTATGTCTCATTTCCTGTTTTTTCTGCACTGTTACTTGCTCTGCAGTTTTAAATTAAGGCGCTTGGACTCTGTGGCTCAAACAGCAAATCTGAAGCCAGTGGTTCCCCCATATGAGCCTTTTCATAGGAAGAGGATGTATGGGCACTTGTGCTTCAGTTAGAGGAGTGATGAATCACTGTAGTTAAAATCCACATGACAATAGAGCTCAATTAATTTTAAAAAACCTATCCCAGGTAGTCTAATTAAAGTCCATGGTTATTTTTATCATGGTAACATTTATAATGAGAAAAGCGCTAGAATGTGAACTTACAAAAAAGCAGTTGATAGCATGTGGCTGATAACTGTTTATGAGGCCTGAAGTTACCACAGATGAGAAATAGAAGGGCCATGTGGGAAATACAGAGAAGAAACATGGAAAAGTGGACACTCACCCACCTTCAAAGCATAAATTTTGCATGTACATATTGTTTGAGTGTTGTCCGTACCACTTCATAGTGTAGCTGAAACCACTTGCCCCTCGTGAAACAATGGCTGCACTGGTGTTAGGGAGTTTAAGGCCCTTCTTTATGTACAGTGACTTCTTTGTATCATTATAGTGAGTCATTAAGTATTGTTAGCATGATTTTCCCTCTTGATTTGTGCCATTAAATGTTTTAGGCGTCAAAGTGAAAACTCAGAATGATGAATTATTTTTTGTCTTATGAAATGATGAACAAAAAGTTAGTGACCCATTTTGTTTAGATAATCTTTGAATTCTTTCTAATATTGTCTAGGCCTAAGTGTAGCACATGATTTGGTGACAAATATAGGTATACTATTTTATTTATTTATTTGATCAGTAGTAACAGAAGTTATCTGTAACGGATGTAACACATCTGTAGCTAGTAACAGTCATCAACACCCATGTACATCTTTGAATCACCTCTTCTTTAAACTTTCACATATTGAAGAATGATTATTTTTATTATTTTACATCTCTTCTCCTTTTTTTCTGATATTGTGACAATATTTTATTGCATGTTCAAATAAGGACCTAAGTATTCTCTTGTAAGAGAATTTATCAAGAACTTTCAGACCCCCTAAGTAGTGGAAAACCCTATTATCTGTTTATTCTCCATTTTATGTCTTCAGAGAGATCCGTTGACACTGTTCAAATAGGGCTGCTGATTCATAACAGACATTTCTAGTCTGTTTCTTGTTTTCTCCCTGATAGTATGATATAAAATTCTGTCTAGCAATTTCTTTACATATTTTTCCTTGTACTGAATTGAGCTTATCTATATAGAGAACACTAAACCCAAGCAATTTTTTCAGTGAGGAACAATATGTTACGAGGGCCAGAACATAAATAATGGTCATCTGCTTGTGAAATTGTCTCTCTTCTCAGTTTTACTTCCACTGGGCAATCCTCTGTAGTTGGAAGAATAAGTCTTTAAAAATGCCTAAAGTTTAGCTTGTTGTAGGTACCTGAAGTTGCTCAGCTCAACTTTTGTAAGTCTTAATCTATGTGCCTTGATGCCTGTTGAAAGCCTCCTTCTCAAGACATGGCCACAAGCTGGCCATACATTATTTGGAGAAGCACAGCAATAAGGAAGGGATGCTTAGAAATTTAATTGAAATACTAGGGCACTAAATGTACATTGAGGTTTTACCTTTTAAGTAGGTTGGCCAAAGACAGGCAACTTGCTCTAGGCAGCAAGCAAGGCAGGCTGCCTCCCATACTTAAGAGCCTTCCCGGTGAAATACATTTAAACTACTTGTACTTTAGGGAGTTGCATCACAGCAGGGAATCATAGAGCTTTAAAAGCTTTGACAACTGGGTAAGAGTAATTTTGTGAATTTCAGTGGCATTTTGTAGATTTACAGACATGTAGAGGAGGTTGCATAACAGGCTCTGAGTACCAAGCCAAATGATTTATTGAAAATTACATTTTCAAACTGAACAAGGCAGATCTGGAGTAACCACCATGTTAAAGAAAATGGTATGTTCATAAATTGTGGTATGGTATCGTACAAGCATTTTAGATTACAAAGCTTAGTTGTATGTCCAGGCTAATTAACCCTTTTTTCGTAGAATGAAGGTCCTTGCCCAATTCTGGAACTAGTTTATTTGGAGCTAGCTCGCAAGCCCTTGTGCCATTGTTTTGTATTCACATCTGTCCTGGTGTTTCTAACCTCAGAATTTAGGGCCTCATCTCCCATTTCATACCCCTGTGGAATTCTTATTGATTTGTGCCTTGGAAGTTGCTTTAGAATTCCTCTGATTTCTCTCTGCACTTCTAGTACTGCATTAAGGTTGACTTTCAGTGTCCAAAAGCGTAATGTGCTCCCAGTGTCAAAAGGGCTTAAGCTGAAAACCTATTTTAATAATCTTTTTTTTATTGTTGACACAGCTGGTTTTTATACAAACATAAAATTGCTGTACAGCATAAAAATACAGCACATAATGCATCAGTAAGAATACACATATGTATCATATAGGATATTATATAATAACTGGTAACTTATCAGTAATAAAAATCTCTTATTTTTAGTATCTATAAACCTTAACTACATTATGACTATTTTGCCGTAATTCCTTGTTTGTTGTTGTTGTCAAAACTCAGTACTTCATGTATGCTTTTTGTAGAGTTGCACTTGTGAGATATAAACATTGCTATGAGATTGGAAAGTGTGGTATTTCATTTCATGTCTGTCCCAAAGGAGTATTTCAGTTTGAAGAGAAGTCTTTTTAAAATACATTTGTGGATTTTTATAAAACCAGAAGATGGCAGTAAGAGTTGACTACAATTTCATACCACTGAACCACTTCACACCTTCAGAGCAAATCCATATCCTTTGTAATGCAAGCACTTGCTTTGAATGTGATGTGTAGCAGAAAAGACTCAATTTACATTTGCATCAGTACCATTATTTTTGCACAGGAAAGTAAGAGGGCTAATCCATTTCAAACAGATTTATCCATTTGAAAAGACTAATGCTGTCAGGGCCTGTCAGTGTCCTTATGCCAAACAAATAATGCAATGATCTGTCAAATACATTTCCTGATAATACAAAACCACATATATAATGATGTTTTTCCTATATACTGCCATCTCTGAAGCTTTCTGCGGCACATGTTTGGAAGATAGATGCTGTTTCTGAGTAGGCATATCAACAGTTGAAAGTATGCATGGTGATGGAAGAAGATACCTTATATGTTGTTCAGGGTGAGGGAAATGCTTCCATGGAGGTTGGTGCGAACACTTAAAACTGAGGTCCAGTTCTCCTCAGTGTATCAGCCTGTTTCTAGTTTTTCTAGTTCTGCAGGGTGGATTGGAGCCCAGCTTGGGAGTTGAGCAATGAACCAGCAAGTAGAGGTGCAGGAGGTTTAATGCTTGATTTCTAGTATTGTATATGATGTCGATTTGTGGAAAGGCAGGAGTAAGCACAGGCTATACTCTCTGCACATTTTATTAGAGTACCACACTTGTGCACAGCAACTCATTGGAATAATTTAAAATCCTTTCTGGAAATTACATACTGGGCCGCACACTAAGGCTAGCTTTGAATAGATAGCTCAACAGATCTTGAAGTTAAAGAGACAAAAAGTGCTCTCTACTTAATATAAATTACAGTGGATCAGAGAGGAGCTGGGAGAAATATAATGAACCTCAGACATCATTAAATAATAGTATTGTGATATCAGCATCCTTCAAAGAGTTTAAATTTAAAGAATTGTAGTGTAGATATTTTGATGTAAAGTTTAAGTATCATCAAAGAATACCTGGAAGCCACTCATGATTTTAAAAGCCTTTTGCATATTTTGCCTTATCTGGGCCTTTATAAGACTGAAGGATCTTAATTTATTTAGTTTCTCCTCAGACAAACTATCCCCTAACATTGATTCTCCTCATTGTCTTTATTTTGTTTTTCCAGTTTATCTATTCAAGATTGTCCTGATTTGGGCTGGGATAGAGTTAATTTTTTTCATAGTAGCTAGTATGAGGCTATGTTTTGGGTTTGTGCTGAAAACAGTGTTGATAAACACAGGGAGGTTTTAGTTATTGCTGATCAGTGCTTACACAGCGTCAAGGCCTTTTCTGCTCCTCAGACTTCCCCACCAGAGAGTGGGCTGGCGGTGCCCAAGAAGTTGAGAGGGGACACAGCTGGGACAGCTGACCAAAGGGAAGAAGGAAGTGGGAGATATTTGGAATTATGGTGTTTTGTCTTTCCAAGTAACCACTACCCATGACAGAGCCCTGCTTTCCTGGAGATGGCTGAGCACGTGCCTGCCCATGGGAAGTGGTGAATGAATTCCTTGTTTTGCTTTGCCTGTGTGCGTAGCTTTTGCTTTATCTATTAAATCCTATTTATCTGAACCCCCAAGTTTTCTCACTTCTACTCTTCCGATTCTGCCCTCCATCCCACCGGGGTGGGAGGGGTGCGTATGAGAGGGAGAGTGAGCAAGTGAACAGCTGTGTGCTTAGTCACTGGCTAGGGTTAAATCATGGCAAAGATGCAGGTGAGGCATGGTTTTTATACAGAGGTTTATTGATGTTTATTCAGTGACATAATGATGTTGCCTGATATTCTTTTCCAGTTAAACCATAACATTTGATTTGCTTATCTGTAGCTGCTGATAGTCCAACAGTCATACAGCGAGGGAAGGAAATGAAAGAAAAATGCAACAATTGAACTGATAATGATAGTCTTTTTGTTTTGCAACAGCATATTCGGGACCTCACTGCTACCTTCTAAATAGAACAGCTGTGAAGCTTTTTATTTTTTTCCTCTGTCCAATAGGAAAGTAGTAAAAAAAAAAGGACAAAACTTGTGAACTCCAAGTTGAAGTAAACGTCCGCAATAAATGTACAGGAATCAAAAGAAAAAAAGACCAAATTTGTTGGATGTTTTGTATAAGAAAGATTCTGTGTTGCACTGATTGTGGAATGTTGGTAACAATATTGTTCAGTGATCTGAATGCCATCCAACTAGTAGAAGAACAGAATACAAAATTAGGGCTTTGTGTCTTAAATGAAAGTATTGTGCATCAAAACTATAAGATTGAACAGCAAAGAAAATTAATTCTTATACCTACCTGTCTACTGGTCATTGAATACTGCTGAAAACTGGATATGATTAATTTCCAAAATTAAATTCAGTTCAGGAAGTCCCACAGCCTTTTTAATCAATCCCACAAAATTCTAATCACCTTTCTGGCTTAGAGACAAGTTAGATAAAAATCAGGATTTAGACAAGAAGTAGTTATATAATTTTTTCTGTTAGATCAACTTGGTCGGTTTAATCAATTGATTCTCTGGTTCATCAAGTGATTGGTGAATTCCACAAGAAACTTCACTAGTTTCCTCATATAAATAGTCTATAACAATGATCCTAAAATAAACCCTTTATCCTAAATCAGTATACAGGCTGAAAAACATGTTGTTCTTCCACATTTTATACACAGTGTAACTTGTCCTCCAAACAAGTCTTGGAAAACTGGAAAAACTGTGAAAAATAACTGGAAAAAATGTGAAAGAAGACAATTAACACTTTCAGTCATCTGCTTCTGCAACTGGCTATAAGTTAAATGTCCTGTTTTCAAAGCTAATGACAATATTCTTCATTGTTGCAGCACAACAGTGAGTGCTTTCTTCAAAACTAAACATCTGAAAAAGTGGAAAAGTGCATTTTGAAAAATCTGTGGCTACTGTCAAATATAAATTAGCATTTAATGCTTTGGTGGCTAACTCAACTTCACTGAAGAGTGAAGCATGCTACTTACATCATGATGGGTTCACGAAATCCACTCATTTACTTGAGATATTTTGTAGTGCTGTTCAATCAACAGGAGAAACCAGAGATTGATAATTGAGAATGAATGTCAAGTAGTGTCAAGACTCCTCAATTCATAAAGCTGATAACTGTTTGTGTGATTGCATTTGTCTCTTTACAGCTGATACAGTCTCCTTCTTTACCAGTCTTTGACAGAAGAACATGTATTATTCAACTTCTGTCACAGCTACTCTAGTGCTGTGGTATTTGTTTCTGAGGATGAGCAACTCTGCAAAATCATATAAATGAAAAAATAAAAATTAGACCTTGATTTTGAAGGCATATTGTCTCTAACAAAAAATAATCACATAATAAATACTAATCAGTGAAGCATAAGAACTTCTGGATTGAGTTCTTGACTAAATGAGTGATGAATTCTCATGTCTAGTAATGTTTCGTAGTTTTTGTCTCTTACTTCTATTTTTGGTTTACTTCATCTATCATTATCATTAGTCTTCTCTTACATAGTCTTTCCTAATCCCATTCAAATTAATTTCTTAGTACACAGTAGAGTGTAAAGTCTCTTGAGCGTGATTCAGTGTTGTAATATCACAATTTCTTAGTGGGTTGCTTAATCAGTAGGGAGATAATGGTATGAACCAATGTACAACAGCTCTTGCTTATTCTGTTATTCAGACATCTATACAGTATACTGATTTTACCACAGCCTAAGAAAACTATATTTTTGAACATAATTTAAAAAAATGTTTTAAGATTTTGATGTTCCATTAAATGTATATCAATCATGTTGAAATAAATATATTGACTCTATTAGAAAAGACTATAGAAGGTTTGTCTTTTCACATAGCCGAAATTACAAAAAACTTAGAGAGCCCCTTTGGCCAATATTAAAACTCTTCTGTATTTTCTTGATACCAAATTTATCTCAGCAAGGAGGTACACTTTAAGAAACAGTGCTATCATCTATACATTCGCATTTTTTAACTCCTGCTTTTTTTTTCCAGCATGCCAAGTGCAAGAGGAAATCTCAGGTTTGCAGCTGAAATGTGTTTTAAAGGCTGGCTTTATTTTTGCCAGCTCTTAAAAAATACACATTTTTCATTTTAAGTGCATTCCCATTGCCCACATCTCAACAAAGCTCTTTTGTAAGCCAGCGGACAATTACACTTACTGTACCAAAAATTCATGTTGTCACACAGAAGACTTCCTTCCGCAGTTACAGGCGACCCAAGATCTGCAATATTTCTGCTTTTTATCTTCTCTTTTTATCTTTTCTTCAACTATCTTTCTTCATTTATCATGTCAGACCTGTTTCCTCTTGGTATGCTATTAAATATTCAAGGGTTCAAAAGCACGAGTGGAGCTGTCCTCTGTAAGTCCGTTCATTTATCTGCAGCTTTGGTGTGGGTATCTCCTTCCAGGGAGATGGATACAATACCAGTGTGCAGCTTACAAATTGCAGTAACTGAACTTCAGGTAGATGTAAAACGGAGTTAAAAATAGTGTTATGACTCTTCTTGCTTCTCCAAACTAAATTGTTTTTACTTTTATTGTGTTAATTTTCATGTATTTCTAGAAAGGAAGCAGAAGTGGAAGGTTCAATTATTAATTTTGTAGGAGGATCATGGTGTGGTCAAGCTACTGAAAGATACCATGAGACAAGTTATGCTAACGGCAAATTCTTAATGAAAATCAGGCCCAAGGGCCTTATTCTTTCAAATCCCTTTTAATTCACAACACTTTTATTTTGCAGACTTGTCAGTGCTGTTATCCCAACACTTGTTATTATAAGTTTGGTGGTAGTTTAATTGTTAAAAGTTGATAGGATTAAATAATTGGCATTTGCTATGTCCCTCAGCTACTTTTATTAGCTCTTCTGTATAATTCTTCTTTACCCCCATTTTGTGTTTGCATGCATTCTTGGCACTTCCTGCTATCAGTTTGCTTACAAAAGGACCTTGTTTGGTTCTGTATTCAGTTACAACCTCTAGTCAACCAACTTTGCACCTATTGGTGCCGAAACACTTTCAACTGGCATGGCCTGTAGACTGCAGAATGTATTCTTTCCCAGCAGTGAAGCTGCACAAATTAATAATAATAATTATTATTATTATTAATAATAATGAGGAGAGGCTGAGAGAGCTGGGGCTCTTTAGTCTGGAGAAGAGAAGGCTGAG
>JAOXJM010000019.1:39914712-39927139 GCA_026413425.1 Tringa solitaria | reverse complement strand
TTAACAGGTGATGTTATGCTTGAACGTTGTAAAGTCATAGCGTCACTGGCTGCATTAAGGTCTATTCATCAGGGGCTGTGCTGAGGCAGAAGCTCCTTTACTTCACTTTTCATAGTGTAAGTAATACTCAGAAGAACATTTCAGATTTGAACATCAATTCTCTGTATTTTTCTTTTAACTCCATAAACGCCTTGATGTCCACGGCCTTATAGCATTTTCCACTCTCAGGCATGTACTCCATTCCACTCCTACATGTACGCCACCTTCCCAGAAAAGTTTTCTTCCCAGCTGTGGTACTCTTAGCAAAAAAAAATTGTGGTTAGGCCCTTTACTAGTGAACGGTTCATCAGCAAGAAAGCTGGTCTTGAAAGTCTTGAATGTGTCCAAGAGATTTTTTTTTTTTTTTTTTTTTTTTAAAGCTTAAAAAGGGGCAATGCAAAGATTTGCCCTTTGGGAGGAACAACCTCATGCACCAGTACACACTGAGGGCCACCCCTCTGGAAAGCATCTCCACAGAAAACAACCTGAGGGTCCTGGTGGACACCAGGTGGAACACGAGCCAACAGCCTCCAGAGTTGCAACAGGCACAGTGCTACCAGCAGGCTGAGTGAGGTGATTCTTCCTCTCTACTCAGCATTGGTGAGATACATCAGGAGACCTGGGTGCAGTGCTGGGCCCCCCAGTAAAGGAAAGATACAGACATACTGGAGTGAATCCAGTGTGGGGCCACAAAGGTGATAAAGGGACTGGGGCATCTTTCATACGAGGAGAGGCTGAGTGAGCTGGGACTCTGCGGCTGGGAGAGAAGGTTCAGGGAGATCTTACCCATATGCATAAACACCGGATGGGAGGGAATGAAGAAGAGGGAGCTAGACTCTTCTCACTCGTGCCGACTGACAGGACAAGGGAAAATGGGTACAAGTTAAAAAACATGGAATTTCCTCTGAAATTTTGTACATTTTTATGTTGTGGGGATGGCCAAACACTGGCAGAGGTTGTCCTGAGAGATCGTGGGGTTTTCTTCTGTGGAGATACTCAAAATCCAACTGGACATGGTCCTGGGCAACCTGCTCTAGGTGACCCTACTTAAGCAGAGGGTTGCACAAGATGATCTCAATAAAACCTTTCCTGCCTCAGTGATTCTGTGATTCTCTGATGCTGAGTAGTTTCTGGGAAAGGCAGGAAACAATAAGCTTTTTTCCTTGCTTATGTGTGGAGTGTGTGTGTGATGCTATTGTTTTGGAAAACAGAAGCTTAGCTATTAACTTCTCTGTGTAGCAGTGTTATATGTATTTATGAGGGTCTGATTTGGTGATGAGAAGGAGGAGAAGAACAAGGAAAAGGAAGATGTATTTTTAGTTCATTTTTTGTTTATTCTGCACAAGGCCATCTTCAGTTTTTATCAATATGACACACATTTCAGTAAATTAATGATATTCAACAAGTTCATATGAAACTGTACATACTAAACAATTAATACACTTTAATATTGAAATGAGAAATTGTTATTTTATGCGGCACTTAACATGTATTCATAAATAATCATGCATACAAACATATTAAGTCACTTAGAACTGTAATTAGTAATTTTCAAGTCCTGGCAACCAGCAGGATTCAATTGGAATACACTGTTTGGCCTACTTGGCCTTAATAAAACTTTCAAAGAAGGGGCAGCATGTCCTTTTTAATCTGCTTCTCAATGGCTAGTAGTAAATAAATGAACATGAGATTGGTGGGTATGACAAATTAATATGCACACTGACAACTTACAAACACAGCATTGCTTGGGGAATTACTATATGAATATATACAAGCAATTATATGTTTTAAATGATTTATTTCATTTTCCAAATAATATACCAGTGAAGTGGAAATTGATAAAAAAGAGAATACAAATACAATATTATATCAACTTTTTACTGAACTTATTAACTGGAGGCCTTCTTAATGAGGAAATTAATGAATGAAGCAGTTCATTATGGCTAAGCATTCTTTGTGGTCGTTAAGAATTTGTCAGCATAGACCTGTCATAGTCAGTTTAATTATGATTAATATCTTATCTTGAATTCCATCTCCATTCATATCCGAGAAACAAATGCAAACGCTATTACGTGATCAAAGTTCATCAAATAGGGTGAGTTGCTGATGACCTTATATTTTATTCATCTTCACATTCATATTTATCAGTTTTTACAAGAACTAAAGTCAATCTTACAATATTTTTTTAAAAATAAATACATTTATTCATGGTGTGTTATAAAACCTCTTGTTCTTCTTAGAAGCAGGATCCCCTGTTCAAGATGAAATATCTCAGCAGCTTTATTACCCTTTTTCAAATGCAGTTACCACTATTTTATGGCAATTCAAATAAGGAGAATTACTATCTTAGTCTCTAAGATTTACTGTAAGTAAGACTCACTAGACTGCATAATTTAAAGCAATTTTATTTAGTGAAAGCTGTCATAAACATCAGTGCAAATTGTACTTTGGCTGTAATCAAGATTTAGCGTGTTAGTTGTATGGGGTTTTATCTGTGCATGTGTCCGTCAATTGATGTATGGGCGCTATGGTTTAATTAGTGTTTCTAAGGGCCTGGCAGTCATCATTGGCCCATAATTCCTGATATTTGACCCTATATTGAACTGTTTTAAGTCTTGTCCACACTAATAGTTCAGTCTGAAATAGTCCACGAACAGTCCTTGTCCGTGTTTTATGGGTTACATCAATATTCTCTAATTTTCTTAACAAAATAACAAAAAAAATATGTGGTCAGACTCTACATCTGTAATTCCTCTTTCTTTTTTTTGAGTACCTTGGCTAATTTCAGCCAAGCTTTCACTTTTCCAGAGAGTTATATGTCTCAAAAGTATGAAATTTCTTCAGCCTTGATGAAGGCTGGTGGCTGAATGAAAAACTGAGTGAAGATATGGGAGTGATGGGATTTAGGGAATATAGAATACAAATCTGTAATACCCCAGCTTTAGTATGTCTAGTGTTCACATGAAACTTTGTTTTGTCTTACAGAGTTTCAAGCCAATTTTTTTTGCCATTTCTAAGGAAGAGACCAGGTCAAAATATGGTGTTTTAATCTCTGCTAAGGAATTTAATGTAATGTTTTTTGAAGTAGAGGTGATTCTTGATTAAAGTTTCTGAAAATGCCAGTGTTATCACATGATAGCTAACTTTTTAAAGTGTATTCCTTTTCATCCACTGCACTAGTAGCATGTCCCATAAATGAATCAGGGTTCTATGGTAACAGTTTGGGCTTGCTAAACCTTATCCTCATTAGCTGCAGAAGTTAGACAGGAGTTAGGCAGATCTTTAGGAGGAGCAGAGGTGGTTGCCAAGTGAGGAAAGGAGATTTCCAGGGCAGAGGACGAAATCCCATTCTATTTTCTGGAGCCTCTGAGATGACACTGGACAAAACCACTAAGCCAGCATCTTAATTGATGGCCATTCACTAAGGATTCCTTACATTTCCTTAGAGAAAATTTTGTTGAAATTTGAGTCAGCTGAGAACACATGGGATGATTTGGAAGCACTAAAATTAAAAATTTTCATCTAATTCTAACACATATTAGTATAAGCCAACAATAAAAATCTGAATACAAAAATACAGTCTTCTAGACTCCTTGGAAGAGCCAGACTCTAAATATAAGGGGAAGTGGGATCTGCAACTTCATTTTTCTGTAACTTTTAATCACTCTTAAACTGTTACCAGAATGAAAATAGTGAATGGATACTTTCCCATCATTCACTTTAACCAGAACAACCTTTTGGTGTCAATATTAAAAAAATGGGACTTAATTTATCTAACTGAAAACTACTTTACCTAAATTTACCTACATCAGGAGAATCTTTTTCTGTCACAAGCATTTACACTGTTTTTCATGGGCTTTATGATGTGTTCTTCAACACCAAAATATTGCAAGTTGAGTTCAACTTGAACCAACTGTGTGAGCTGGGGGGAGAAGCCCAGAAGCTTGTTAAACCCAGCAAGTCAGTCTTTCCTGTGGATTTTTTTTTTCCATAGAAGTGAAGAATTTTATTTTCCTGATCATTTGAAGACTATCTCATTTCACTTCAAAACCTTAGTATAACCAGAGACAAGCATACCTCATATAACTCTGTACCTCATGTAAGTGTACCTCATACAAGTCTGTAAAATCCAAATAGACTGTGTGAGTGACAGATTTGAAACACCACACTTTAATTATGATTTCCCATAGGTATTTGGGGTCATATGTTTAAGAGTGTATGATGTACTTAAAAGTTATCTCTTCCAGCAGTCTCCACTACTGACTTCATGAGTCTGCCCTTTTGAAAATCACCCTCTATCATATTTATGATGTTGTCTTACTTAAACTGGGTACTAATCTAAGTCTGCTGAAGGCTTGATTGTACTCCTGTGACTCTTACAGCAGTGAATCCCTTGGGTACAGCATGGGTTTGAGCAAAGATTTCTGTGCTGTATTAGTGACTTTGTAATTCACTTCCAGGTCATATTTAAGTCATTCTCTCCCTCAGTATTTCCGAGGCACTCTATACAGCTGTCTCTCTTTCTTCTCATTCATGTTGATTATCACAAGATCATCTTCCTACGTTGTCTTTCTTTAGTTTCTGCACATCAGTGTGGCTAACCTCTGCTCAAAGAAGTTTAAAATCTCATTTTAAATTCTCTATGCTTGCTTTCCACTCATTATAGCAATTCTCAAACCTCTCTTTGCTTGCCCTTTTCCTGTATAAACTCTATTTGCTTCCACTCTGCCAGTGCTCAGAAGCCCTTATCAACATGTTTTGATACGACAATTCTTTCTAGTCACAAATATGTCTTCCTGTATGCATGATTCAAGCTCCCTGTTACCACCCATGAGAATTCCACCTTACCCACATTCAGGTTACCTCTAAAACTCATTCTGGCTGTTTGGTTTACAGTGATTTTTAATACAATTTAATTTTATATATTTTATAACTACACAGATATCCTTCTATTTGAATAAATGATATACAATTTGTCTATTATTATTCCCCTTCTGATCTCTCTCTCTGTATGTAACAGACTCTTCAGATCAAGGCTGTCCTAGGTATTCAATTGGCATTATTCATCCTATTGCTAGAAGAATTTTAATGATAAAGTAAATTAACTATCTAATCACACCATCACCACTCTACTTCTATGTACATATGAAAAATATTATGCTAAGAAGCATTTTCAAAAGATAAACAGAAATAATTAGAGCATGCACCTTTTTTCTGTTTGTGAATTCATGTAAGTTCTCTAGTTTGTAACAGCTTGTAGAAAAAATTCTGTCTCTAACGTTAGCCATGGACAGTTCAAAAAATACACAGGCCTAAAGGTGATTCCAAGTTAGAAAGAAATAATTTCCTGGCATCAGATTCATTGTTGCTGACATTTACTGTAGCCACTTACACTTGTGCAAGATAAGCATGAACAGGCACCTCAGTAAAGCTCTGCATTCACTTTTGTTCATGACCATTTGTAACGTATTTTTTCCTGGGATAAATAGCTTTAAAAGGTCATGAATCAACACCCTGAAAAGCCTAGATTACCCTCACTGACTAGTACTGGCCTGCTATGCTGACAGTGCTTTCCTTCTGAAGTCACTTTCTGTGTAGCTGATAGAAGAACAGAGATAAACTGAGTCTAAGGGGGGGCTGCTACAGCTGCCGAGGACAAGATTTATTACATAGGCAGAACTATTGGAAGTGACAGTTCCTATATGTTTTACAGGTATACTGATAAATAAATAGTACAGAGTGAGAATGATAAACAAGGCTGGATAACTGCAACCACTCAAACAGGACCCCTGTTTGTCTGCTCAGTATTTATTGGGATTATGAGTTATCTCTGCATTGCTCTGGTTTTAGCATCTCATTATTGATTTTTGTGTACACTGAAAGAAAAAGAGCAGAGAATTAAGTATAACAAGGTGTAAGTATTTCAGTATTATTTAAATACACACAGGTAGGAATAGTTTCACAGAAGAATACGTATGCTTGGGCAGAATCCAGAGCCCTGTATATAGGTGTTCAGCATCCCCACAGAAAATAGGTACTTCAAAATGGAATACACCAAAGTTCCTTCAATGTGATGCCTAACATAGCCCGTGATGAGTGAGTGTTAAGCTCCATTCCTTTACTCATTCCTAGCAATGTGCCCTTGTGGCCAAGAAGGCAATGGCATCCTGGGGTGCAGCAAGAAGAGTATGGCCAGCAGGTCGAATAAGGTTATCCTGCCCCCCTACTCTGCCCTTGTGAGGCCCCATCTGGAGTACTGTGTCCAGTTCTGGGCTCCCCAGTTCAAGAAGGACAGGGAACTGCTGGAGAGGGCACAGCAGAGGACCACAAAGATGGTTAGGGGCCTGGAGCATCTCTCCTACGAGGAGAGGTTGAGGGACTTGGGTCTTTTTAGTCTGGAGAAGAGAAGACTTAGGGGGGTTGCACTAGATGATCTCCAGAGGTCCCTTCCAAGCCCATGTGATTCTATGATTCTGTGGCTAGAGGCGATGTAAGTCCGTGGTATCACACAGCAGCTCATATTATATAGCATTCCCTCAGGCTCCGTAAGACCCAGTTCAGTTCCTGCGTGAGTGAAATCTCCCATCTTCCTGGAGCATGCTGTTAATTAGCTGTCCTACACCACATACGGCATTCGGATGTTCCCCGAGTGGCTAAAATTATGTTGGCAGGGAATTAGACTGGCCAGATGCAGGGACGTGGCGAGTGCTCAGTCCTAGCCCTTGCCATCTTTAAGGACTTTGCTCCTTTTTTATTACGCGTATAAAGATGAAACTCCAAACCTTTTCCCCACTAGGCAAAAGATTCCCAAACTCAGTCATGCTGTTAACAACATCTCCTAGCAGCCAGGGCATAAGACAGAAACATAAGACCTTGTTGAGGCCAAGAAAAAAGTGACAAATTTGCCCATTAAGTGGAAAAGGAAGTAGTTCTGTGGGGGCACCAGCAGTTCCTGCTTACACTGCTCTGCTCAGGGGAAGACTCAGCAGATGGGCACCTTTCTGACATCCCCTCTCCCATTCACCCCGTGTGTCACAGAGACCAACCTCTGGGCCACTTTAAAGTGGTCCTTAGCCAATATCAGGACACGTATTGCAGTGTGCCAGTATCTGCAGAATTTTTGGTTTTGCTGTTTGATCAAATTCTGTCATGAAATCACACATACTATACATTACAATTAAATAAACTGTATCTCCACACACAATGCTTCTATTATTTTCATAACAGGGTGTCAGATAGTCTAATTAGTATAATGCTGATGCTAATGTTTTCCTATACCTATTAAGAAGAGCTAGCTTTACTTCTTATTCTGAGTGGCTAATCTAATGTGCTTAATCCCTGGGCAATTGTGACCGTGTGCCAGAGATGCAAAACATAGCAACTCTGCATGTAGAACTGGCAGATCTACAGATTTTCACCAAAAGAGGAGACTGATACAACTCCTGGTTAAGTCAGTAGGACTTCTGTTTTTGATGTCAGTAGGAACAATAGCTATGACATCTCCTTGCCTGGATCTTTGTTTATTCTCACTGTTGTCAGAGCTTCTGTTCCAAAAGACATGGAATCAGTTGTACAGACTGGCACAGATGGGCCAGTACTCCAATCTAAACATTTTTACATCTAAAAGACACAGTAGTAAAAAGACCGCAGATAGTGACACAGCACAGATTGCGTTCAGGCAGCCATTCCTCAATTTTAGACATATTTTTTTTAAAGCTTCGTTCGTTGTTCAATATTTGTTTTATGATCATCAGGAAGGTAGTTGTGGAAGCCTGTAATGTTTCTCATGGGGATGCAGTCAGAACTATAATCCACTAATAAACATAAATTAGGGTATAACTCATTTTAACCTCACACAAGAAATCAGAAAAAAAACCACCAGAAAATGTGTCTCTTGAAATAAACTTCAATAGCTATAAAAAAGGCTGTAAAAGGGGAAATAATGTGTAATTGAAAGAGCCTATGGATAACGTTTATTTGTGCTGGTAATATGAAGTAGATGTCAAGCACTGGAGAGAAAAAAATTATATGAAAAAAAGAGATTTTCTGTAACAAACCCATTAATTGTCAGTGTGGAGCCTTAGTCTGCATAATATTTAAACACATGATAAAAACAGAGGTTTGGTACTGGAATGGTGAGAAGTGGCAGTAGGAGCAGGATTATAAAAATTCTAATAATGGGTCCTTTTTTGAAGTATCTTCTCTCAAGTTAATGAGATTATAATTATGACACATATCAGATTGCATTTTAAAGAGAAACAAGTTCTAGATTTGTGATTATAAAGATAGGTTTTGAACTGTGGCAGTTCGTACTTTCAAGATTTTAGGAGTTTTGCAGAGCTTGAATTAGCAGTACTTTTCCTCAGACCAAGCATATTTTGTGCACTGGTAAGGCAATAGACAGAATGGAAGGTTTACCCTGTATGTTGTGTTTTGATGAAAGTAGAAGTCCAAATTTCTCTGCTCTCGGTTCATGGCAATGATTACTGAGCATAAAGATCTCCGGCTCAGTAAGGTATGTATGTTCTACTTTTGGGTACTCCCTTTTTGTTTTAGTGAATCCATTCCATTATGGGACAAAAAGGCCTGTCTATGTAACTTTCACCTTGACAGGCTGTTTTATGCCATGTCTTGTGTTTCTGTAGCACATCTCTCTTCTCCAAGCACACGTGCACACACACAGAGTTTTGCTTTGTTTATGAGGAGCACAAATCTACTGTTTCTGTAGACATTGGCACAAGATTCTTACATTATAAAATTCAGGAGAAAATAATGTATGTAATTTGTTTGTGGATAATTTGGGGTTAGTTGTTTTCTGAAAGACTAAATTATCAGCTTTGCAAAGTAAATTATGCAGAAATTACACCTCTCCAATCCCTCAGTTAAGTGTTTCAACAACCTTTCTTTTTTCATTGCTGCGTTAAAGGGAAAATAGTTCATTCCAGAACTGTTGTACCACCCCTTGCTTGGTGGAATTTTTCAGCAGAGATAATTTGCATATAGGGTCAATCTCCGTTTTTACGCTGTCTCCTTGCTGCAGTTGAAAGAGGAGGATTTTACAAACGTTGTGTACCTTTACCCATGCAATTGTCATCAGATAGTCTCCATGCTGCAAAGCGGTCTTCCATACCACCTATAAAGGTTGTTATTTTAACTGCAAGACTACTGTTCTGGATTAAAGACAAAATACCATGTTCATGTTTGCTGTTTGTCTCATGCAGCTTACCTGATTAGTTGCTCTTAAAGTGTATGTATTACAAACACTCATCCTTCAAGGCAAGTGAAAAGGGCAGTCTGTAATTTCAGCAGTGCCACTGGGAATATATTTGACCTCGCACCTCCAATCCTGACATTGTTTAACCATGTCCCACAACTAGTGAATTTCAATTATTTGTTCAGAGGAGCCATTCATAATTGCCTGGTGTAAGCCTGCCTTTAGGATGCAAAGCAGAAAACAATGAAAATGCTACACTGGTGAATTAGAACAGCAGCACTTAAATGTATAAATTAAATGGGCCTCTTTTCACAGCTTTCTCTTTCTATTCTGAGAGGCCTCAGTCTGGTGACATCAAAGACGGGATTATGTGAGAAGATAAAAACTTGATCTAATGTCCATGTTTGAAGTCATGAAAGTCCCCTTCTCTCCAAGCCAAAATAACCCTCCTTATAACACAATGAGCTAGGGTCCAGGTGCAGGGGGGGGAGGTTTCAGCAAGGCACCAGGGATATCTCAGAGAAGCCAAAGAGTGGTACATTAAGCCATAATCTTCCCAAATGTACTAAAAGATTGTATGTAGCCTTTGGAAGCTTTATCCTGTTGATTAATTTGTAAAGTCTTTCTTTTAATTGAAGAATGCTATTATGCACGTGGCTGCATTGGTCTTTAATAAGCGTTTAACCTGTTTCACCTACTTACACAGAAATGTACATCATGATATATGAGGAAGAAACAGGGAATGCTAAACCACAATGTAATCTAAGAGTACACTGTGATCACATGTTGTTAGCTTCTGTGCGTGTTATGATCCGTTTCTGATGTATCTGATACACTGCCTACAGATTACAGAAAGATTTAGAATACATGCAAAACGATGGGCTTTTTATACTTTGAAACTTGTTCCTCTCAGTGAGGGAGTCTTCTTACATTCAAATATTCTCTCGTGTTGTGGAAATGATCTATTCTGAGTGTCTAAAAATTGTCTGAGACTAACGCAAATTTTCAGCTTGTAAAGATGTACAGCTTCAGTGCTTCATAAAGAAGACTTTTGTTTTAATGTGAGCATCACCAAAACACATGCCCTTAAAAGGTCTTGCTCGTAAAATAGTGAAACAGCTATTATGGGCTTGGATAGTCTCTCAATGGGGCAAAGCAAGTGTTTCTGCCTAGCTTAAAATGCATGCTAATTGCTGTAAGATTTTATAAACATCAGGTACCAGTGAGAATGTTTGCAATTTGTACAGTCTATGATCCTGCTATATGGTCACCTCTTTGCCTTGCACTTTTAGCCTATGACACATATTCACCAACAGAAGACATATAGAGATAGCAGTCTTTCAGATCATAACTATGGACAATCAGATGCAACAACCCACTTGAAAAATACAGTATTAATTTACAGTGCATCTGATATTCTCCACAGCCTCAATTCCAGCAGTGGACAATTGGCAATAATTTTGTCATACTCAATTGTACTCCTGTGTTGGGAGAAGACTTCTCAGTGGTGTGTGTACTTACAATAACTTTAGAATAATGTATCTATTATAAGCATTACTACTGCTTATTTACCTTATGTACATGCTTCCAAACAAATAGCTATGTTTTTACAGAAGTATTGGAAGAAGTATCTTTCACTAAATTTGAATTATGATGGAAAATTGAATACTATTATTCAACAATCTGATTTTATACTGGTTATATATGTATGATCCATGTAGCTACATATTTTGATGGCTATAAAGTAGTTTAATTTCTTGCTTTTATAGTTCTATCCAAGTATAAATAATTTCTAACTGCCAATTCCCAAACTCTCTGCCTAGCTATATCTTTTAACTTGTAAGGTCATCTCTCCTTTCTCCTACTCAGTTTAAATCATTAAATGCATTCTGCCCTTTTCATTTGTAAAAGGTTTAGAATGGATACTCTGCTGAATGGAAAGCTTTATTAGTGTATGATTCATGGAAGAGCCATCAGTGGCATCTTTGTTAAATTAGTCCCTGACAGACAGTGTAGTTTTCAATGTTTCTTCATGATGCAGGATACATAAATTAGTGCTAAATCTACATGCAGGTGTCATATTAATTAGATTTCACCAGGATACATAAACCATCAGAATATGTGTTTTCCAATGGTCTTACTGCTATGACATAACACTTATGTCAAGTCAGTCTTACAGGTGGATGTTTTCTTCCGGTCTAGCTTTCAGGCAGCACAGGGATGCTAAAGTGGTTGGGTAAGTACAAAGAAAGGTTTTGATTACTTCATGATGGTGGGAAGGCCCTCATAGAATATTTTCAAGATTTTAAAGGGGGAGCAACTTTAATCCCGCAAGAGGCCCTTGAGGCTTCTTTTAGCATTTGCAGCTCTGGGTGGTCCCGCTGAATCCTTTGTGGTCATTAGGGTCCCCCTAAGCATTTTGGTGACAATGCAATTCGTGGAAATGCTTGGGTTGAGGGCCTACTAGAATATTTAACAAGCTCTCAGCATCTTTTACTGCACCTATGCAATTTTCATCCCCCCATCTTCTGTAATTTTTCTCTGCTAGATACGGGAGAAGAAGGGTTTGGTAAGCAAAATATTTGAGAATAAATAGGGACTTGCAGAACCCAGAAGAACTGGGTAGTGTCCATGCTAGAGCTGAAAGCAGTTGCCTAATTGGTTGGGTGCAAAACAACAAAAAGCTGACATCCATGCATATATCCATACTTGGGGCTGGACGCTGCCATCTGCCAGCATCGAGACCTCAAGGCACAGTGATGCAGTTCTTCCAAGGAGCCAAAGCTTCATAGCCCTTGGAAAAGGGATAATGCTAATTAGAAACCACAGAGCTCAAAAGGATGGGGAAACCTGATTAGCTAGCTTAGCTCAGTAAGAAAATTAAAATATTTGGCTCAGATAAGGCTCAAAGGAAACAGGAAATTTGTCTGAATTCAGACTGCCTCTGAGGCAATGCTGGGACTTGAAGCTTATTTTCATGAAAGTGCAAGTGGATTTTATTGCTTTTTTCCAAGGAGGACAGATACCAGAAACTACCCCAGAGTTTAATCAATGTGTTATTTCATAAGCCTTGAGTTGTTTTCATCTGCGCATGAACTGAATTAAAAGGAAACTATAAAAATGAAAGGCTTTCCCATGAAAGAGGGTAGGGAAGGGGAGGGAAGGGAAGGGAAG
>JAOXJM010000019.1:39876999-39896116 GCA_026413425.1 Tringa solitaria | reverse complement strand
CCGTGCTAAATCCCCGCTCCCCCCCCCCCCCAAAAAAAAAAAAAAAAAAGTTTTAGTCCCTCTGTCTCTCACACAGACACCCCCCAGCGCCACTGGGGCTGGTTACAGCCCTTCTTCTGTAGGGGGGGGCGGCCCCCAGAGGGGAGCGGGAGGGAGAGGAGTTCCCTAACACCCCCCTTCCCCCCCACCGCCCCGATCCCGGTGCTCGTCGCCGTCGGGGGGCTCCGGCTGCCGGCACGGCGCCACCCCCAGCCGCTACCTGGGGTGTCCCTGGGACCCGCCGGCAAACCGTGTCCTCCCCCCCCCGTCCTGACCCGGGCGTGCGTGAAGGGCGGGAGTGTGCGTTGGTTCCCAGCTACCCCGCGGCGGGCAAGCCCTTCTAACCATCTATTAAAGAAAACCTGGGGAGGCGTGTGGCGGTACGGCTGCGGGCGGCACGAATGCCTGCTTTTTTAGTGCTTCCTTTCACCTCTCCTTTCTTCCGTCTCCTCAAAGGTGTTTACGTAAACCGCGCAAAACCGAGGTTGCTTTAGGTCAAAAGCTTCAAAAAGTTGCGGTTTGCCCTAGCTCTGGCTCACGCAGCTTCGTGCTGACCCTCCTGAGATACCTCCTGTGTTGATTTTGCTGGAGCTGTGCAAACTCGGGCTTTTGGTTTGGGATAGTTTAGTATAATCCGCGTTAACGGCTCACAAGTGAGCGTCCCGTTACGAGTGCTGATTGGAAAAGGATTAAGACTGAATCTTGCGTATTAATTCACTGAACGTGAATGCAAGGCTGGTAATTCCTCGGACGCTCCTGTGGTTGCTCCCCAAAAAGGGACCTTTCTGCCAGGCTTTGTCTTCCCCGTCTCCTACACGGGCACAGACTGCAGGTAAACCACTGCAAAATTTGGGAATGCTGTGTGCTGCAAAGTAAAAACTTGCTCATGGGCTCTGTCTTAAATCATTTAGTTTCATGAAATATCTCCTAGGTAAGAGAAACATACATCACATGGTTAGCCAGAATTTATTCTAGAAGTTCATTAAATTTCATCTGGGGAATTTAAATGAACTCAAGTAAGTAAATTAAGTGCTGAGTTAATTAAGTTGTTAATTAGTTAATTAACTGTTATGGTTTTAAGTGATGCCATTATCAAACTGACATAAATTTCAGTTTAATTTCCTACATGTAGAAAGTCTTTACGAAACTGTAAAAGCTTGGGGGCTTAATTCTTTCCACAGAGTTTTGCACCAAATGCTAACATATTCATAATAGGGCTTTTACCATTTAGTGGCAAGGACAGTTCTAAAAATCATTTAACTAATTGCTTTTTAAAATAAATTATTTTCCATACTGTTTTCTTTTATCCTGGAATAAAACTTCAGAAGTACAAAAATGAAACGTGACAGAAATTTTGTAACAAACAGAGGTGTTTGGAAAGATTGCCCTTTTTTTGGACAGGATCTCTACTGACCACTAAAGAAAATTACACTTGTGCATGCTGATAGTGTGTGGTGGTTTTGTATGTTAAGTACCGCTACATGTGGCACTATTATTTTAGAAAGCTAAAAAATTCTGAATGTGTCTTTTTAGCTCGGTACTGTTACTCTGTGACATTTCCTCAGGTATATGCACCTAAGTTTTTCTTGCGTGTCTGTCTTTGATATTTTTCCCAAATTATTGATGAGGAAGATGGGATCAGAAAGAAAAGAGACCTTGGACTTCCTTAAGTGACTCATTTAGGAAACTCAGTTATTGAGTGGTTGCAGTTATTAAAAAGGAAAAAAGTGAACCAGAGAAATGCAGAATTAGAGAAGGCCAGCTCCTCTCCTTACTTCAGGAGAAATACTGAAATAAGAAGTAGTCCACAGGTGGTATTTTCATAGCTGAGTCAGTGGTGCTGTGGAGGCCTGCAAGGCTTCTTTTGGTTAAAAATACAGTGCAGTGAGCATTTTTACACAAAGAATATTAATGCAACCTCTGGGTAAGAAGGCTGACTTGTTTTTTTCCAGCTTGCCTCCACAGGGCTGCTTGCAAACAGTTTGAAGGCTGGTTCTGACAGTGATGGAAACATGAAGAAGGTTTTTGAAGTGATTAATACACAAAGACAGTTTTGAGGTGACGCTGCCACCCTGCAAAAAGTCTTGATTCTACCAATGTATTCTACCTTAAATTTATTTTATATCTAGTAATTCTATATGGTGGGGTTTTTTTTTTAGCCAAAATGTTGACAGGAAGACATGCCTCTCCATAACTTAACATTAGCCTTACATCAGTTCATCAGCTTGCCTGCATTGCACCATATGGTACTCCGCTTGGTCAAAAACAATAGTTACATGAACTTTTGACTTGAGTTCCCATGTGTTTTATGTCCAAACCCAGGAAATCATACAAATTACAGCCAGAAAGACATAGTAGGTTTATTGCCAAACCAATGCAGAGCATTCCCTAGAGGGCATTTGCATGTGCTCTCTGCATTTTAATGTAAATGACTTGAGCAACAGATCTCCCCGTTCAGAGAGCTGTTTTGGTTTTGTATAAATTTCATGGTCAAGAAGCTTTTCCCACTTTGCTTATGGTAATCCGACTATTCTAAAATATACTCTATGTGTAATACTAAGTAACTATTTGAATTTTGGATTTTATGGCCTTCAAATATTTGGAGATGTTTATTATGTCCCACTCCCTAAGCCAGGATAGCAAAACACGCAAGCGCGCAATGTCTTTTTATGTCGCTTCCATTATGCTGCTTGTTAGTTTGACTGCCAGTCAATTTTTGTTGAATTGTAATTCTGTTAATAAAGAATTGAATAAACAATAATATGTATCTGAACGGTTTCTACAAAAATAATTTCTCTCTTTTTATTGTAGGAATCTTCCACTTTTCTGGATCATAGTAGGTTCTATTTCATTACCCTAAATCACTTTCACTGCCTTTGACACTTGGTTGAGAATAGGTTTCGGAGAGATTAGCTTGTCGTTACTGCTGACGTGCTTTTTGCAGAAATGCAGCAATTCATTTGTGTTTGAGGCTGTGCTAAAAAAGAAATTTAAAAAAAAGAAACCCAAAACCTTAAAAATATTTGTGGGGAAACGTTCATAGAGCTTGTAGATATTCTCAGAAAGCAAAAGATATTTGATACCATATTCTATTTGGGAGTTGCTGTATTTTATTTGGAACAGCATTTTAATGACTATTCTGTTTATTACTGTAGAAAACTGAACATTCAGCTTTTCTTCACAGAAAGGTGAAAAAAAAAAAAGTTAAGTTTGTAAAATCTTGGGAGTGTCTCTGGTTTTCAAAATTTGTAAACCATGGTACGTACGTTGTTATTACTATGAAAGCTACCTCAAACATCTATCCAACCATGTTTTGTATGTGTGTGTAATGGGAAAAGTTGAAGTACAACAAAAGAGCTTTGGCTACTCTTGCTGTAATCATTCTTATTGTGGTTGTTTCTGCTACTCAGGATCAGAGAAGTGTCTCCTTGAAATTGTCAGGTCAGCTCATGGCCAGAATATTGAAACAGTTGCAGAAAAATATTTATTATCATCCATGAATAGCCTTGGTGGTAACACCATGTTACATTTCTAGTTGAAAATTAAGAATAATACATAATTAGCCTGAAATTAAGTGTTGAAGCTTTTATATATGCACTGTAACAACCTCAGTCAAACATATAATGGAGGGCTTGTGTAGTTAGGAATTCCTTCCTCCTCAAAAGAAAATAATTTTCTAACCAGGGAGGCTAGGGAATTCCTGAGATCACTCTACATAGATTGTCATTTTTTGACATTCTTCATGTGATGGGTATAAAACTGTGGGCTTTCCTGCTTTTACATGAAGTGGAATAAACTTCTGTGCATGTCTGCTATTCTTTCTAAAAAAGGAAAAAAAAAAAGTTTTTATTTTGGTTTTGAATCATTGAAACGGAGTTTCTTTTCCTAGAAATCATGTCTTCATTGGTAAAGATCTCAAAGTGTTTGGAGAATGCTGGCTTATGACATATCTAACACAGTGAAACTCTCTTTACCATATTTTCTGTTACAGCATATGCTGTCTGTTTCTCCCAGCTAGTGTAGGACTACTTGATTTAATATTCTGGGTTTTTAACCTGACTTTCTGCATGTTTCCCCAGGTGAGAAAATAGCACCTTCCCTCCAGACCATATGTTTCTCCAGATATTGCAGGTGTGACACCGAGAAAGGAGGAAAATTCAAATTAATATCTGGCAGAAAAATAATTATTTCAAGGTTAGAAGTGTGTTTGCTGTTTCATAGCTAGGGCCAGGATGAGGCAAACCTTTAGTCAGAAATATTTGCTGGGGTGATGGTCACTTTTTTTAGCATTAACTTTTCCTGTTCCCACAGTGCCTAGTAGCTCATACTATAAAACAAGATAATGTTAAGTACTGTCAAGAACAGAACATAAAGGGGTTTGTATTCCAGAAGTTCATCGCTTGTGTGCTTTTAAACATTCTTTGGATTTAGTTGGTGTTTTTAGGTGCTGTACAACCAAAAAAGCTATTATTACAGAAACAAATATTAGTCTGCTGTGAATATACCTAATCTCTCTGTCTTGGACAGTCAAATAAGTAAGGGAAAAAATGACAGGAAAAAGATGAGTATCTGCTGCTGGAGGTACTAATTGGTGACTGTTTAATACTCACTTCAGAAATTTCTCTTTCTCGTTAAGAAAATACAGGGTTTCCTTAGGAACAAATCTGATATAAGCCAGAATCAGATCTGAGGTAAGCTGTCTAGAATAGTTTTCATGTTTTTTTTTTCTTCTCTGCTGATGTAAAATTTATCAGTGTGCACGTCTCTGCTGTCTTTTGACACTGCAGAGCACTTCTGTGTGGTAGCATGCTGCAAAATAGCATGCTGTAAATGTAGCTTTTAGAGATGTTAGAATTGCAGCTGGTTTTTTTCAAAGGCAAACTTGACTTCATATGTTTGTTTAGAGTGAGATGCTTGGGGCCATGCTATGCAGGTGTATCATGAAACATGAACAACAGAGCAGAAAGAAATGCTACTTTTAAAGAAAATTTGTTTTTAGAATTGCATTTCATATCTAATATTTCTGACTGATAATCCACAAAAGTTTGGGGGTTTTTTGGTTTTTTTTTTTTAATTTATTTATTTTATTTATTAATTTATTTTTCGAATGTTTCAGTCTGTATCAAACCTGGTTTTGAGCAGCTTTCTTTTGCTGTGGTGCAGCTCTGTAACCAAGCAGCAGAGGGCATTCTTTCTTCAGGAGATGGTACTAGTCCCTTCAAAAGACCAGTGTTTATTTAGCAGGTTGGTGTTCTTGGGTCCTTTTCGTCTTTAAATGTATCCCATTCACATGTAGATACTGGAGATAGGATAAAGGGATAAATCTTCACCCGAATGTGCAATATACTCTCAGGGTTAAGTAAATAGCTATTAAGTTATATATATATTTATTTATTTCACAATTTTTGTTAAATTAGATATTATATACTTGTTACTTAAATTCACTCTGCAGCATTTTTCATAAATTCAGATGTCTTTATGCAGTGCTGGATACAGATTAAAACCTGAGCTATTTCAGCTGGCCATGATGAGTCAATAATCGTAACAAAACCATTTTCAATAGTACTTATAGCAAACTGCTCATGTTGACGGAAGCACTTGGGTAGGTATTTTGAGAGCACATTCTGATAAACTACTACTCTGCTTAGGACACATGATTTCATTTGATGTCTGGTATGTTACTGTTTTAATTTTGCACCAATTTTTGCTTCAGAAACAAACCAACTGCTTTGTTTTTGAATAGTACTCCTGTCAGACCCTTTATAGAATGAAATTTTCAATCTCTATTTCAGGAATTTTCCCCAACCTAGTAAAAGAAATTTTTGTGTCAATATTTATTTGTTTTTTTTTAAAAAAAAAAAAAACAAAAACCAAACTCAAACATTGGTATTTAATAAGTATAAAATAGCAATCAGTTATGAATGAGAGAAAAAGCTTTTGTTCCCTGGGAAAGGGAGAGCCCAGCAGGTAGTGCCTCTTCAGATGGCTAATAGTTCGGCTATTATAGATCTTCAAAATAGTTACTGAAGATAATATCTGCAAATAGAAGTCCTTCCCATGCCACTGGCCTACTGAATCACATAACATTTCCTGGCTACTTTGATTTTAAATAAACAGCTTTTTCTTGCATAACCTTGAAGCGTTTAGGATTCAACTGATTGTGCAAGACAACAGATCACTTCTGAGGATGACTGTCAGCAGAAGACAAGTGAATTTGGGCACACTCAGACTCTAATTATGTGTAAAAGAATAAAATAATCCTGAAAAGTAAATATCACAGCTGTCTGCAGCTGTGGAATTGTGAAGATAGTTTTCAGGCTGGAAATTTTATTGTTGGTTGCTTAGCTGGAATATCTGCTCTATGTTTTTTCTTTTATATGAATGCGTTTGCAAAGAGAATATCTGAGAAGGGTCATCTTAGTACTACAACAGAGTAATGGGAACAAAACTTATTCCCAGCTGAAAATTGGCATTTATGTAGCAGGCTTCCAGATTTTGAGATGAAAAATGGCTTTCTGGTCACCTGTGGTTAAATCTGTCTGATGTTTACTGCTTGCCCTCTGGTCGTAGCCACATACTTTTCCCCAATTCTCTATGCCGGTTTTGAGGTTGTTGAATTCTGTGCTGGGCAGGATCTTAACCAGTGGAAAATCAACCTGAAAAAAAGTTCCAAAGCCCCAGAACAAAACCTTTTTTTTGGTTGGTTTTTGGTTTTGTTTTTGTTTTTGTTTTTAATGGGGAGTGGGAGTTATATTTAAAATTGGTTCAATGAAGAGCCTAATAAACACTTCTGATGTGAAGAAAGGTGCCACTAGTGCAGAGAACGGAATATTGGTGAGATAAGAGAAGGCAGGATTTCTCTTTGTAAAGTGAAGAGCTATAAGGTGGGTCATTTTACTAATTCTCTGGAATATGGATTAGTAGGCTCAATCCTATGGCTTCTATCCCAGGTAATAAAGTGGGAAGGCTGAGGGAGCATGAAAAATTCTTTGTACCAGGTACTGGATTTGGTGAACTATGGGTGAAGTAGATGAAGGAATGCAGTATTTATGGGTCAAGTTCTGATGCCTCATTGCTCAGCACTGTCAGTTCTGTACTTGAATGAAAACAATTTTGTAGGCAGCTTTTGCAGTGATGGGACTCCCATAGGTCCCTAGGAAGTTAAGTGACAATTTAATGGAATTTTTTAGTACTTGAATTTTGGGATTTATGCAAAGATGGGAGAATTTACTTTTAAGATTGGTCCATGAAAATTAGTGGACTGCAGTCAATTTGCTCAAAAACAGAAGAGAAGAGAGGGTGAGAATGAGAAGACAATTTAATATAAGTGTCCCAGGTTCTGCATGTTCTGCTTTAACACCAGTCCGTCTTTAGTTTCATTTGCAACATACTGTTTTTTCCTTTAAAGTTGAAACATTGAAATCATAACTATGTATTTGATTGCTTCATCAGTGAGCTTAGCACTTTGTAGACTCAAACCTTTGGAAACAGATTAGCTAGGAATTGGAGTGTTCCCTGAACAAATGTTCTCAAGTGTAATGTTAATGGTGTATATAGTTGATTGGTAATGCTCTTTATATGACAGAAGTAGTCCTGAGCAGAAATGGAAAAGAAAAAAACAGATTGCATTGCAGTACTGTAATGTATCAAGGCTGGCTGTCTTGGGACTCAAAAAGTAGTGTGATCTTAAACTTTTAAAAAAGGTGTACTAATGCCGAAGTAATGATGCTGTCTATCCTGAATGTTAACCCACAATGAAATCTCTGTCATTGCCCTGCATTCTCTATTATATTTGATTATTTTTTTTTCCAGGAAAAAATGGCACTAGTGAACATTAAACATTGTGTTTAAATATTAAACATCAAAGTGCACCATGAATTTTTAATAAACAAATTAACAAAGAAATATTTCTATTTGTTTCTGTGCAAATGTAAGGGTAGTGCAAAGAGTTCAGCAGGCAGATTATCAGTTGCAATGAAAGGAAAAGACAGCATTATAAAGCAAAACTGCAGCTTCCAGAAGGCACATTATTAAATCCAAATAGTTCTTTGCAGAACAGGAGGGTCTGGGATTTTAAAAAACGTCTTAATTTTGGGAAATGTTTGAAGGATATAACCTTTAAATCTTTAAAGATTCATTAAAAGGAAATTAGTACTGTAACCTGTAAGTGCTATGACTTACGTCTAACATGAAGGAGATGAATGTTACAGAAAAGCAGAACAGCAAATTGCGTAGCTGTAGCTTCTCACAAATGGCAGTGTATTTTCATAGGGAAGTATTTCTTTGAAATGTTATTTCAGACTCCTGTTGTGACACTGTCAGGCAAATTTGTATGATACTTTTTTGTTGTAAGGCTATTTCCAAAATACAGACCCGTCTCCACCTGGCAAAGTCCTCGATGCTTCTGCCATGGAAAGCTATGAATGTAAATAGGAGCATGTTTTAAGTAGGACTTTCCTTCATTTGACACAATTAACATGGAAATGCCTTGCCTCTAAATATCTTTGAGGCTAAGATAAGCACTTGTAAAAGACTTAGATGTTTAATAAGGAGAATGTGAAGTTTATGAGTTGGGACAAAACTTGAAATTATCTTATTGCTGGGCAAAGCCCACCTGGTTGAGTTGCATGACAATGTCTGCACACTGCATCATTCCAGGAATATGTGGTTTTCAGAGCTGAAGTACAATAGGAGGTGAAGGCGAACACAAAAGTCTTAAAGTGTAAGAACATTTCTCTTTCCAAACCCATAGCTCATAGAGCATGTTGAGAAAACAAAGAATTTCTGGTGCTAACTTATGGGGGTTTTTTTTAATTTTTTTTTTTTAATTATGAAATTGAAGTAGTAGGAATAAATTTCAGATGGATAATGATTACTTGTGTCTACAGTGCAGGTTTTCTGAGCTTCCATTGAAGCACCTCTTGCTTTTCATCATCTAAGATGAAATGTGGGACTTAATATAGCCTGGCTTGCCTCATACCTTGTATTAATTGTTTTCTACTGCTGAGGTGGGAAAGATCTATCCTGCCACTGAATTCCACTTCAAGAACAACTGTTATATTCACTGTTTTTAGCTTACTGAGAGCATGAGACTGCATTTTTCCTAGTGCCAAAAAAACATGGTCGCTCTGGTTTATAAGCACTTTTCTTTCCAGTGCCTTTTGAACTTCTAAAAAGCTACTGCACTAGGCTTAACTTTGAGCCCTTCTCTTCTCACTGTGTCTCAAGTAGACACACATACCCTCCTCCTTTCCCAAAACCCTCTCAACTGATCCCTGAAAATGAAATAAAAAAAAAATAGGCCTTTTAGACTGTTAACTTTTTGAAGGCAATGGGACATTAAGAACATTAATCAGCACAGCCGAATGATGTTAGAGTGTTTCCCTTCGTGAACACCCTGCATGAAACAGCCCTGAGAACAAGCTGTTCTTTTTTGCTATTAGAGCACTGTTTTTTCTGGCACTTAATACCTCACCGAACTCCATTGTTAGTTTACAAGACCTTCAAAAATTGCCTTGGGTCTGCTATTTTAAAGCCACAGACTTAAGTGCAGAGCTTTGTACTGTTCTTTTCTGCTCAAGGCAGTCAGTCTCTGCACCTCTCTCAATTCGCTATTTATGTATGAATAGCACTTACATATGTTCTGGAAATGTACGGTGCTTATGACGGGATCTCAACAGATGCAGAAGAGAAGTTTTTCATGTTTTAATGCTGTAATCGGGTTAGCTTAAAATACACACAGGAATTAGCCCAGGCTCCTGTTGTAAATATTGTGTAAATTTTGCAGGACCTAAATAGGCGGTATTCTTCCCTCTTCTTTTTGTGTGGTGCCTATGAGCAGAATGAGCTTTTCACTTGTTACCTCCTTCCAGTTTCTGCTATTGAAATAGAGATGGAACAAAGTACATGGGAAGAAAGCTGTTCTGATAGTAGAACACACTCTGCAGTTTAAATAGTTTGGGCTGATCATTTCCTATTATGTTGATGTTATGTCTGGAAGACATTGTAGCAGAAATCAGTGATATAGTTCCTGTTAGTGTCCAATTGTAAATCACACATGAAATGCTACTGGTGTGATTACTGAGACACAGAACTGGAATGCAAATAAAGGTATTCTGTATTTGGATAAATAATATTATTGGAGTTTCCTATCTGTCTATAAGTATACACAAGCTGACTGTAGTTTTCTCAGATTCCTTCAGTTAAGTGTACTTAAATAGCTTCAGTTTTCATTTCATCTAGCTATACTCTGGTTATTCATGAAATAGGCTTTCTGTGATGGTTTGCTCGCTGTAGTTGCTGAGAGTCAAACTGAGGAATTGATTTTGTTCTATCAGATGCTACTTTCAGCGTCTTGGTAACTTTTTTTTTTTTTGTCTCTCCATCACAATCTCAGTCCTTCTTCTAAGCCTTGAAGCAGAATTTAACTTTCACCCCTTTTGTTAATTAATCCACTGGTGGCCATAGCAGAATCCCACGGAACAGTCTGTATATCTCAAATGGCTATGGTGTTGTGTGCCGCTAGAGTGGGAAGCTACAGAGAAGCAGCAAGTCCTTCAGCTGAGGGGACAATGATTCCTTCAGTCTACTACCCCTAATTCATCCACTGAAAAAAATGTTTCACTGTTATTAGTTGACAGATATCTGAAACAAGTATGCTTCTTACCTATTTTACATGGTGTTACATCATACATGGCATTGCTATTTCTACAGTTTCTGGAAATCTCGAGACAAAAATATGAACATTGTAAGAGTCATTCTGAAATACAAACATTGTTGCTTTTCTTGTACTTGAAAGGAAGGAGGATCACAGTCAAATGACTTGTCAAACTTAGATAAGCACGACGTAGTTTGTATCTAGTGGAAATTAGAATTATCACTGTTACTACTGTTATAACTTTATTATATCAGAGGAAGAGAAAAACACATTAGCTGGGTGTTCTGACATAATTCTCCAGACTGGATGAATCTTATTTAAATGAAAGAAGAAGAGTAACTTCATTAGCCAAAATATTGGAAATTGAGGCCCTAGTTTAAATAATTTACAAGGATATGCTCAACTTAACATGCATAGTCACTGGACTTACTCATATAAATGTTAATGTGTTTGTATGCTTCTGAGATTTGGGCTGTGCAAAGGGCTTGAGACAGTATTGGAACTCATGCCAATGGAAAGAAGGGAGATAAACTTTTCTCAGAGCTTAGTGAAGGCAAGGGAAAATAGGGTAACCTCGGTCAGCCCTATTGTCATTATTTTTGGACTACTCTTATTTATACTAGCAAGAAAGAAAAATTACAATATCTTAAGATTGATTATTGGCTGTTAAATCAGAAACATTTCTCTATAGCTACAATTTAAGGTATTAACACCTGTTCTATGTAAAGTAAAATAGTTTTGTTGAGCTTTAAAAAAAATGAATTACAACATAGAACAAGACATTAGCTTTGGAGTTCTAAAGACACTTCAAAGCCCTAGGCAGTTTATGTTTAATTTGCTCTCCAAGGTAGAAAACAATTCTATATAGACAGATTCCTTAACATACTATCCTTCATCCCTACCTTGGAATTATCTGTCTGAAGGAGATCTAGAGGAGAAGTAAAAGTACAGTCTAGCCAGAAAAGTGGATAGGTCAGTTCCCCACCAAGCAAATAATTCCTGGGTGTCTTGAGAATTTGCTATAAAAATCAATAGTGTATTCTTTGTTCTGTACTGTGTTTTATTTGAAGCAAATAATGCTAATTCAGTAATTGCTCTTGAGAAAAACAATTGCTGAGATTCTTGCAAAGTTGAACAGCTTCAGAGAAGTTCTGCCCTTCATAAAATGATTCATTTGACTAATAGTTGGCTATTATTCAGATTACAAAGACTTGCTTTCCTATAAGAAGTTTCTGGTCTACAAGATGTCAGGAGGCATGAGGGTGAGATGTTCAACTGCCTGAAAGCCATCTTCCAAGAATTCCATGTCTATGATTCTCTTTACAGAAGCTTGGAGTCATAAAACAAAATCCCATTTTTCTGCCTATAATAACACAGTTCACTACCTCTGCTCTTCAATTATTCCATATATTCTGGATAGATATGAGGTTTTTAAGAAGTAAAGCAACTATACCAACGTACAACTAGATTAGCTATGTGCTGCCAAAAGAGAGGCTTCCAAAGGGTGACATAGGAATCACATACCAAGAGCTATAATCACAATAAAAATAAAGATGGCAATTTTTAGTACTAGCTAAATAGTGCTGTGCCCATAAGCCCATAAACATGAGATGATAGGATGATAGAATACTGCTAACAAGAAATCAGTATAAATAACTGTAAATTTGGGGGCAGTATGAGAAAGATACAACATATATATACAACATATACACACATATACACATACACAAATACCCAACACAAAGTTTTAGACAGACACAAGAACTGAAGCACTATGATACATGTGAACTCAGTTGAAAATGAGTATTTGGCTACTTCTATATTCTTTTCCTTGTTGCTCTATTAAAACCCAATGCTTGTGGATGAGACAATTTTTAAGGTTGAAGAGGAAATGAAGATACAAAGAAAGAAAGCTTGACCTTACTGATTGTGGTAGAGAACCTTTTTGTTGTCTTCAGTAGATGCAGTGTCTCATTTATTTTACATAAAAAAACCAAATCTTTGAGGAAGAACTGCCATTTGGGCACAGTGAGTTAACTCACCTTCAGGTGAAAAAAAAAATCTCCCATGTTCAGGGGAGAAAAGAAATATAATATAGAAAATCATTTGCCTTTTCTAGAATAAAAGAGGATATCTATGCAGAAATGAATTGACTATCATATTCAGGGAGTCAAGATAAAAGTATATGTGTTTATTCTGCTTATGCTTCTTATTACAAAGATTAATTAGTTCTGACATATTCATTGATGAGTCTATTCATCCCACATATTTCACTCTCAGTGGTTATTTATTCAACAACAATGCAATTTGCCAACAAGTTACCTTTTAGACTCAGTGATGGTTCCACTGGTTACTGTAAGTATTACCATTTTTAGTGTGCCTTACTTGCATTTTACAATAATTCTCACAAAAAGTATTCCCGCTAAAGTGAATAGAACTGCTCATTGAGTAATTAAATATACTGATATCAGCACTCAGAAAAGCCTATTGAGGCATACATTTAACTGTCCTGCATGTTAACATTATGACTGCAATTATCTTTTGACTATGAAGTCACTGTCTATATACAGTTAGCACATGAGAAGGGCAAAACCTCTAATCTGATCTTTCTTTCTAGTTTCATTATACGTTCAGGGAGTGTATATAGAGGATAATAAGTACTGTTTTATTCCTTCATAATCTCCTTAACTACATACCCTTTCTTTTCTTGATTCCTCTAAAAAAGGAGGGCAATCTTATCCCACCACAGATTTGTACTGACTTGCTAAGTAAATTTTCCTCCTTTCTGCTGAATTTCTGAAATAACATTAACTATATAATAATTAACAAATGTATTTCATTATGTCTGAGTTTTTAGGGCTTAGAAAGGGAGATGGGGCATCGTAATTCTCATCCAGCATCCTGGATTCTCTCCCTTTCTCCTGAAGTGTGTGAACATGCAAACAGAGAGATTATCCAGTGGTCACTTTGGAACACACTGACTCTGAATCCAGAGGAAAAGATCTGAGTAGGAGCATGGGTATAGAAGCACACATCAATGTTGCTAACAAAATGTATTCTGTCCATGGGAGAATACCAATAACTGCAACTCCATTCACAACTACAAATCCCCCTCAGGCAAGTGGCCTAGAAAACATTTTATATTTTTTAAGTGTTTTGGGACATTTAAAACATTAATCTTTTCAAACAAACAATAATTTAGATTATTTATCAAGACATTAACGATCTCTTTCAACTGTGTCTTTTGCTTTGGGATTATTTTAGAAAACAGACATGTTCAAATTGTGTTTCCTGAAAACAAACAGAGCAGATAATCCTGATATTAGGCTGTAGCTGCTGAAAAAGATAATTCTCAGTTTTGGAAAGGTGGGCTTCATCTGAGGAGGGCAGGACAACTCCTCCTATGGTCTATGCTTAACAATGTTTGAAAATTGCAATATTGACTTAATAAACATGTTACCCATACCTCAGCAAAAAGTGCACAGTTGATAGACACTGAATAATTTGAAGATTTTTTTTTTAATATTCTAAATGGATGTTCGTAAAATAAATTGTCAAACATTCATATTTGTTTCTTGATATTTTATGTTTTTTATGATAGGCTTTATGACAGCCCCAGTTCTACAGTTCGTGTGCTGCTGTGCTGCATAGTAGTGAAGTAAGCCTTTTCATTTCAGCTCTCGGGGGGGACTTCATGATATCAAATCTCTGTTTATAGAGTCTGATACTCATGTTCTTTATATCCTTAAAGGAAGTAGCCCTGAATAAATAAAATACTCTATAGTATTTTGAAATAACACTTTTTTTCTTGTGGGTGATTCCCATTGCAGGTGATAAATTTTTGTTTGTTCGTTTGTTTGTAATATTTTATTTTTGTAATAATATACTGGTTTGAAGGCAGAAGCTTGAAGAGACCATTTTTTGATCTCCCAAAGTTCTTAGTCACTTCTCCACTTCTACAGCTTTCGTCCTTAATACAACTTCATGCATCCAAACCCACAGTGTTTGCCTCACAGTGCAAAGATCCACATTTATTCTATTCCTTCCCTTTGAGGATAGGAGTGTCCTTAGTTGAAAGAAAAAGTCATTTCCAGAGCTGCACAGGGAAGCTTCTACAACAGCTGCCTGCACTGTATTTGTGCTGTGGGTAAGTAGGGGAGTTTGAATAAATATTGTAATTAGGAACATAATAGCACATTTTGATTGCTTTAATAAATAACACCAACATGAATCTTTTCTTAGTGTTGACACTAATGATCATTAATGGCCAAGCCTGTTATCTTTACAGTATGAATTCTTAGCTGAAAAGCCTAAGTCTTAAATACAAGACATGCCATTATTGAAACAGAAAATAAATGCAAAACCCCGGTATTAATCTCATTGGTTTATGATAATCCTCTAAAATATAAAACAGAAAAAAGACTCCAAACCTTGTGTTTCCTTTGGTTTTCATGCAAAATAATAGGAAGCCACATGGACACAACACAATTCCGTATTTATGGAATTCCGTATTTACTCATTATATGCAGCCTGGCTACCTTTGTGCTCCGGCTCTCTCAGGTTTCTAAACCACACAGCAAGTACCACAAGAGGTTTCACACTTTCCAGAAGGTATGTCATTCAGCTCTGATACTACAGGCTTGAGGTTCTGCAAATAAAACAGACAGCTTTGCAGGGGACATGTGTTAAATGCTGCCTTTAGGTAGCTCAGTTGTATACAGAGGAATGGGTTCTTTGGGGTCGGGCATTTAAAGCTGTAACAGTAGTAGACTTCTTTTTTTTCCTCCCATTGTGTGTTACCTTTTAAACTTTTGCTTAAAGCTTTGCAGGGCTTAACAACGCTTTTGGCAGAACAATGTCTATTTTAGCCAGTTTTCCCTTGGAAATGGTTATTTGCATGTATACCATAGTTTTCCAGCGGTAACTTTTGAAAGCAATGATCAGTTTCAACCACATTTGAAAGAATTTTCCATATATTTAACTAGGGGAGATGAATTAAAGGCTGAAGATGGATTTCTCTGTATTAAGTGTCAGATTATCCATTTAAAGGGTCATACAAAGATTACGTCAACAATCAAAAGTCACTAGACTTCCAATTTAGACACCAGAAAGCCCTACAAAGGAACTATACCTATTCTTACAAGACATTTTGTTGGTCTGCTCCCCTGTGCTGCTCATGGAGTGATTAATTTTTTGTGGTATTCCTCTCCTTGAATATAAAAAGACATTTTGATCATTAAAATGCATTCATATAATTAAATATCCAGCACTCTAAAATCAAGTCTTAAAGATTCTCATTGGATAATGTTTTACAGACACTTTATGAAAGCATGAGGAACAATGTGCTTTCTGGCCTTTCTTCATTAATGAAATCATCTGGCTGTGGAATACTGGAACCATTTTTGAACTGTCTTGTAGGAACAGGGATGCACAGCACATGGCGGGGTGTTATGCGACATTGGCTATGCTTTGTTTCACAGAGGTAAAATGCATAGTGTTCTGTAGAACTTGTGGAAGCTTTCTTGCATCTTTGCCAAAACACATTGCTATATCACAGACTCTCATGAAGAAACACCACCATCTCCAGGTTCCCGTTATCTTTTGTCAGCTTATCAGTCCATTAGTGACAGGGCTATAATAAATCTGTATGGAGACCTCCAGCTCTATCATATTAAACACCTTCTGTCAGCTTACAGGAAGACAGTTTACTTGCAATTATGCATTCTCAGTTATTATATGAAATACTTGCTGGAATAAAAGAAGAAATCTTTCCACTACTGCATTTGTTGCAGGATAAAAGAATGATGGGACATATTTAAGTTGCTTTCTCTTTGTAAACAGTTGAAATTATTCAGAAGTTAACTGAATTCCATGGTGACTTGAAATCTGTTCAGAAACTCTAAATTATAAGTGATCATTTTCAACACCAACATTGAGTTACAGCCAAACAGAACACAATCCATTTAGAATGGATTTGAAAGTCTTCTTTAGTATTATCTTCAAAAGGTGAGGACCATACTTTTTGGATGACTTGCATATATTCTGTATGTGCTTCAATTTGTTACTGTTTGTTTGGTTTTTTTCCAACTAACCACCGTATGTATTGTGAATAAAACTTAAATGTTGCCAATGTCTTATGTTTAGCCCTGGTTTATTTGATGCTATTGAGGCTCCCTGGGATTTTTAGCAAAACTTTTCATTGACATAGTGAAGTTTATTACCAATTTTAGGGCTAGACTAAACTTAGTATGCATATCTCACTTTGCCTGCCACACAGTAGTTATTCCCTTAAACTCTTCCAGACTGATGGCATTTTAATTTTACTCAATTTAGTCACATAGAAACAGCTGAGTTATTACTTCATTCTATATATCAAAGTAGAAATGCAGTGGTTTACGAAGGAGTTAATAGAAGAATTAATAGCCATAGTCTTAGGAAAAACAGTCTCCTGCTGCATTTGAAGGCTTTGCAGAGAGGAACAAATTATAAATTTTATCTCCTGCTATCATTAATAAACCTTCAACCTTTAAATGAGCTATCTTAGTATCACTTATACCATTGGTTTAAGCAGGCCAGTCTTCACCTAATCTGTCAAGAACATTTGCTTTACCCACATGAAAGATTTAGTTACTTTTGGAAACATCAGGCTGAATATTTAACTCATTTTTCTAATAGCTGATAAACAGTTTCACTTTCCTAGCTTTGTTTGGCTTCTACTTTGTCATTGCAAACCTAGGGTAAAAGAGTTGTCTAATTACCTGGGGTTGCTTATTTTGCTATTTATTCTGAAGCTGTACACAGATAAACGTAACACAGCAAAGCTGGGGATGTTTCAGAATATTTCCCTGTAAAATACGATGCACTTATATCAGACAGTTGTTGAAGTACACAGAGTCAGCAAGCTTCATTCAGACTTGAAGGAAAGATGGTGTGTTGCAAGTTCTACACTTTTCTGGCATAAACTTTTTTGTCCAAAACATGAGTAACTGTGCATAAATTACCCTCATTTGCATCTTCAGATCACTATGGCTTTTTAATTCTTCTGTTGTATTTATATGCTTCATTAAAAGAAACATATTTCATTTTCTAAAAAAAAGAAGTCAGTGGTAATTTCCCCCCCCTATAAATATCCTCCTCCCTTTAATACATGAGAATTTCAACAATGGAGTGCTCTTTTTTGTACTTTATTAATCACTAGAACATTTTTACTGGTATTTGGGACCTTCACATTAAATGCTCCTCTACTTCCAGACTAAGAAACTCTTCATCTTCCTTACACCATTGCACAAACTTTAATTTTATCCTTAGCATATTTACAAAGCATTCAGTATTGTCCTCAAGGCAGAGGTTCCAGCAGTTTATTGAGTATGTACGAATGTCAAGGTTCAACGTAAGAACTGTACTGACTTTATAGTATTCTTTTTAGGAAAGTGATAGTAGTTAGCTATGGTACATGTCTGTGTAATGAGAAGACTTGGCTAAAAATTATAGTAAGATAGTCTACTAATCGAGTAGATTCTAACTTAAGAATTACTTTTAGCTGATATATGAATAGCAGTTGCGTACTTTGGTCAGCTTTTAAAATGAGAATTACTTCTATTAATCTTTGGATTTCCAATAGTAACTAACATAATATTCAGTGTAATATGTTTCAGAATTAGGTTTATTGTCACAGAACTAATATTCTGGTCATCCAGCTCATCCTGGACGTCATCTCTAACCATGAAGAGGAAAAGAAGGTTGCAGGGGGTGGTCAACATGGATTCACCAGGGGGATATCATGCTTCACAAATCTGATAGCCTCCTATAGTGGAATGACCAGCTGGGTGTATGAGGGGAGAGAAGTGGATGATGTCTACCTTGACTTCAGCATGGCCTTTGACACTGTCTCCCATAACATCCTCATAGGTGAGCTTAAGAATTGTGAGTTAGAGGAGTGGACAGTGAGGTGGATCAAGAACTGGCTGAATGGCAGGTCTCAGAGGACTGCAACCAGCAGCATAGAGTCTAGTTGGAGGCCTGCAAGGTGGTGTTCTCCAAGGGCCAGTACTAGGTCCAGTCTTGTTCAACGTATTCATCAATGAGCTTGAATGAGGGGACAGGGTTGTACCCTCAGCAAGTTTGCTGATGACACAAAACCATGAGGAGTGGCTGACACACTAGCAGGCTGTGCTACCATTCAGTGAGACCTGTATAGGCTGGAGAGTTGGGTGGAGAGGAACCTAATGAAGTTCAAGAAGGGCAAGTGTAGGGTGCTGCACCTGGGGAAGAATAACCCCACACACCAGGACAGGTTGGGGGCTGACCTGCTGGAAAGCAGCTCTGTGGAAAAAGACCTGAGAGTCCTGGTGGACAACAGAATGACTATAAGCCAGCAATGTGCCCTTGTGGCCAAGAAGGCCAATGGCATCCTGGGGTGCA
>JAOXJM010000019.1:39854801-39865936 GCA_026413425.1 Tringa solitaria | reverse complement strand
CAGACACAGCTAAGCTCTCAAGTGGGAGAAGAGTGACTGAGCAGTCAATACATAACTTTTATAATTTAATTAGAAAAATAAATCAAAACTTTAAGCCTTCAGGGGTGTAACCAGAATCATTATCAGAATGATTGTAAAAATCTTAAAGGCAACTAAATAGAGAAATAAAAATTCAGAAATTACTTTTCAAATAATCTTCAAACTGTTGGCAGTGAAGCTGAATGATAGTGAGAAGTTAAGGGAGTCTGTCAAGAAAAAAGTTGTAAGAATTTAAAAAAAAAATAAAAATGTTAGAATTCCCCCCTGAGAGATGCTGAGACAATGGCTGCCAGCCAGTACTTTTTCCCTGGCCTTAGGTCTGTGCTTAATGGAGAGCCTAATGCTTCATATGCTGGCTTCGGGGAAGTCAAAGAGGACAGAATGAGCCCTGTAAAGGCCTTAATGTGCTGATAATACTGAGATATCCACGTACTGCAGGAAACTGCTTCAAACTGGCAACTGAAAGATGGTCCTCTGCAGAGAATATGAGATTAGCTGGGGAAATAATCTTTCTAAATGCTGTGTCATCTTCAGCAGTTAATAGTATTTGGAAGAAAAAACCCAAACAACCCAGACCCCCCCTAAAACTTGAAGTTCTTTTAATCCCTTACTGCCATAAGAAAAGCGACTATAATGCTAGACCAATATTATACCTGGTGGAGTAACGCACTGGGCAAATAGGGATTTATGCCCCCAAATACCTCTGCCCAGAGAGAAAATGGGCTGTGTGACTGGATGTTTTCCAAAGTGCAGGCCAGGTCCATGACAGGGAAGATGCCCTTGAGAATAGTAAAAAAGGCTTCCAAGGCATTACTTTGATAGATATGAAAAATGAATGTTCTGCTTGTTTCTGAGGCAAAGAAGTTCAAAGAACAGTTAGTAATGATGGCATGAGTCGAGCAGATTTATGTGACCGCAGTTTAAAAACAAGCTGAGTCACTTACATGTTTATTCATAATGCCTTTTATTTGCCTATCTGGAATTTTGTTATCAATGATAAGCAATGGCTACTTTGAAAATAATATCTGATTTAGCTGGAATAAAGTGGTGGCTTTATGGGAAGCAAGAGTCATTACAGAAGTGAAGCAGAAGTTGTTTTCCTGGAATTTGCTGAATTTATCCAAGCAGGGGAATAAAAAAAAACTTTCAAGCATTAAGACAAGGAATCAAGTCTTACCCTTTAGTGTATCTTCTTTGCATTAATGCAGCAACACACAGGAGACTTGACTCCATTTAGAAGGGCACTTACAGTATGTACAGAATTAAGAGTATGAGTAATGGTATTGACTTCAATCGGAAAACTCACATGTATAGGTTGTACATACGCCTAAAAATGTTGCAGAATCAGAGTCTTAGAGCTGATTAACCTTTTGTCCCTTAAATCAGTCAGAAGCAACTGTGTACTCTGCAGCAGGATCTTCAGAGTCAAGGTTCATTAGTAATGTGGAAAAAAGAGTAAACATTGTGCTAACATAAATCTAAGATAAATATTTAAACAAAGAAGAGTTGCAACCCATGCTTAGCAGATACAGTAATATTAAAGGACTTACAGAGATAAGTGAAATTATTAATAAACTATTTTGGGAACTTCTATTGAAGAGCAATTCCAAATAGTCTCAATCTTGTCAAATAATTCCAAATATTTTCATCTTCTCAATATGAGAAGAAAAATCTCAGAGAATGAGAACAGGAAGATGGAGATGGGAGTGCCACTGTAGTGGAAATAAGATGTGCTTGTAGGGTGGTACAAGTGTTAAAATATTTCGGTATACAGTCTTCATATCCCATAGTAAGGCAGTAATAAACCTTTGTATGTTTATACACACACATACACACATCTTTATTAGGGCGGGTTATGTCCTGTAGACTTTGTGTCTTTTTAATCATCATTATGCAATTTCAAGTGGAATACTTCCTTCTGGTTTTGGTAAAACATATAACCAAAAATATTTCTAAACTGGGGGAAGAACTCAGAGAATCATAAAAGAATAATTTAAAGAATTGACTTCGAGGAATTGAAAATCAACTAAACATAAAACTTGATTAAACAACTGCTGAGCTGATACAAGAGGGCAGTCTGGATGTGTAGGGTACCAAAAACCATGCAAAGAAGGAATCATTCATTCAGGTACACAGGTATAAATAAGAGATTGCCAAATTGTCAGTAGAGGCTTAATAATAAGAGAATATTTCCTGAAAATGAGTTCTTTTAGCTAGGAGAGCAGTCTCCCAAAGGAAGGAGGAGAAGCCCCTCCATAAAAGCAAGCCAAAATGAAACCTGAATTGGATGAAAATATGTAAAATTAGTTTAAAAAACAATTTACTGTATGAAGGAAAGTATACTGGATGATATAAACAGCCTTTTACAGTTCCACTAAAACCATACAGACTACAAACATGTAGGGGAAGCTGAGAATTAAAAATGCCTTTCCCCAATGGATTCTCTTGGTTTTGGAGGACAGAAATAACATTTTTAAATGATAGTCTGCATACCTTGCCTTTCATCACACTCTGGTGCAGTGATATTTTCTCCTTTTTCACAAAAAAAAAGTAGTCAAAATGAGCACACCTTGGTGAATTTTCCATTGGAGCAGTTGAAGTACATCAGATTATTCAAGATTAAGCCAAATTTCCATCTTGAATAACTTTTGGAGTGTTGAATCGTTGCATGCGTAGCTGACATATTTTGTTTATTGTTCTACACAGAAATAAATTCCGAAAGCATTTCAGTGCAGTATATGCCAATTTACTAGGATATCATGCTACCCATACTATTATTCAAGTGTGGTTTCTGTGGTATTGACCAGGATACTGTTGTGCTAGATGCTATGCAAATAATTCATAAAAAAAACCTGTTCAAACAATCCCTGTTTTGCCGGGCTGGTCCCTAAAGTAAGTTAGAAAACATCTAGGAGGAAGCAGATGAATCCAAAGTAGTAGTAGAGTGGTAACAGGTAGGTGTGATAACATTTATGAATATTAGCATTTTAGCAAATGGTAGCTTTGAGTAGGAGTGAGGAAAAGGAAGGTGGGGAGGATTGGAAACATGTTTTTAAGCACAGGGACAACATAGGAGGAAACAAGCATATCTGATTACTCTTTCTATTCCTCTGCTATTGACTGGCTGGAGATAAAAGTTAGCATTTCATTATTGAATAGGAGATGATAGATGAAGCAGAGGAAGGTTTGAAAAGGTTACAAAATGTAGTTTAGGGATTCTATTTAATGTGTTGGAGCAAGGGGATCTCAGAGTGAGAATGGATGAAGCCAATATGGCAGGATCAGAGCCATAGACTGGGGGAAGGTTTTCTGTAGCATGGTTCTGGAAACTTCCTGGTTACCTCTGCTGAAGTCAAATAATGTTTATGTGATTAAACCATGAGGTAATGATAGCCAAAGTGGTAGGTCAAAGGGTCGATAGGAGAGGTTAATGAGGAAAAAAACACTGTGGGACTTTTCAGTGGGCGGGATGCGTGTGTCTAAGATGAACATGATGCCGGGATTATGGGCTGGAGCCATGGGCAGGATAGTTTTGTTAATCCCTATATATCTGTTATATATAAATGTCCCTGGGAGAGGGAGAGGTGCTGTAAAAGGAGAGGGAGTAGAAGCTCAGATTTAGCTGTGCTGGGTTGGAGTGTGTGGTGAGATCGTGCCAGAGAAGTGAGGAGAAGGTGTGGGACCTTAATGTGACAGGGGCACGACTGGAGCGGCACCAACATCCCATTTGCCACCCTGGAGTCCAGAGGGAGATCAGACCCAGAGTTTAAATGACTTGATAACGTTCCTGTTATATTATTTTTCTCCAAAGGAGAGAGCCTGGTTGGTGCCAGCAGCAGTTATACAGGTCCTTAACAAGTGGAATGATGTAACTTCTTCTTCTAATGAGACACAAATAGATTGCAGCACAGTACGGACAGAGGACGGACACTGAAAAGGTTAGGAACATTTCAGAAAACGATGACGTCTGGATGATGTCAGATAGTTCTTTTTCCTTGTTTACTGTATCATCTGACAGTAACTGAATAATGGGTAATAGACCTAATAGACCTAATGCACTGGCCCAGTTCCATCTTGCAGAGTCATAACCTGCTTTTGTACGTTCCCCTCTAGCATCAATTTATTAGTCTTAAGCCTCCTTACGTCAGCTTCTGTCTAGAACACAGTGAGATTTTGCAGTGTTTCCGACATGATTTACCTGTTTGTACTGCTTAGGAAATTTTGATTTTGGTGTGTTTTGATAGCAAAAATTCTGTTTATGTCTTTTTGTAATTGACACAGTTTTGATTCTGGTTTAGTTTTCTGCGTGGAAGTAGCTCTTTATGCAGTGCCTGACACTAACTAACCAAGTTACCCGCTGAATCAGCCTTTGAATAAGTGACAGACTACCATGCTGAAGTGACTTTTTCTCTAATGGTTAATATTATGTCCTGGTTTGAGGCAGAACAGACCCAACTTTCTTTTCAGTAATTTTACTTATCAGTTAAGCCCCTTCTAACTCTCTGAAATTAACAGCATATTTTTCAGTGTCAGCTTCTAGCAGGTAAGGCCTGATGTTTATAATGAATACCAAGGAACGGTATGCAGAGAGGCCCTTGCTTATACTTACTGCTATAACAAACAAGGTCAGATAACTTTGTTATTCGCCCCATTGGAGGGTCAGAAGCAGAAGAATGTAGGGGGATCACACCTGTGGGGGGAAGTGGACAGTACGGGTGACCCAAAACTGACCAAGAGATGGTATTCCATCCCATCTTCCCCACCCTCAGTATAAAAGCTGAGGGATCAAAGGGGTCAGCCTCTTTACTCAATGATGGGCGTCCGAGGAGGACCCTGTCTGTTCATCTGCCTTTGACCCAGTCCATGCATTTCTGACTCTAGATTCGGAATCCAGTTCCCGACTGGCAGTTCCCAGCCTGGGACTTTCCCAGTGCCTGCCAGTGAAGTCATCCGGAGATGATGATGCCATGAAATGATATTTCATTAAAGCAGTTTTAGTTTTGTTTTCAACCCGTAAGCCCCTCTCCCTTCGCTGGGAAGGCAGAGAGATTCAAGAGAGCGCCTGTCACTCGTTGAGCGGCCGGCCCAGCCCACGCCACAGCCCCTGACCGTATAGTGCTACATTCTGTTACAGGGCGTAAGAATTATTATACTTAATATCTATTTTCTCCCTCCTGTACAATAGTGATTAAAAAATCCCCAGTGAAGGTGAGTTGGTAGGGAAGAAGAATCACAGAACGGTGGGGGTTGGAATGGCCCTCCGGAGATCATCTAGTCTAACTCCCCGGCTAAAGCAGGAAACGCCTGAGCTGTTTCTTCAGATAATACCAGGCTTGTGTACCTCATGGAAGTGAGTGGAGACATAGAGTCTAGCTGGTGGGTTAATAGAGAAAGGCATATTCTGCTTGATGAACCTTGTATGCTGTTCTGCAGTCAGTAGGACAGAAAGAAAGAAAGGAACTTTCGAGTTTGCTTTTTCGTTTTTTAAAAAAGGAAGCAGAATTGCTTAATTTGGACTGTTTAGTTGACTCTTTGTGAAGCAGCAATAAATGGTAAACTTTTAAACACTTGGAGGGACAGTCTATCCTATATATAGACACTTGGCAAGGGATCAATTGACTGATTCAGCAGCCTTTCTTTTACTTAACAAAGGTTTTAACACTCAAAGTCATTTGCAGGCCTGGCTGGATTACAGCTGAGTCAGATGGGGTGCAGGGATAGGTTAACTTGCTGCAAAAGTACACTACTATTTTTTGACAATGCAGGTATGCAGTCCATAGAATTTCCATATACGTTTGCCTAGTTTTCTTACAGATAAATCTGTTCAAGACTGTATTATGAGCATTCACACTACTCAGAAGAGCAAGTGGCTTTATGTGAGGTACCTGTGTATTGTGCATTTAAGAGGTTTAGGTCCATATGAAATCTTGGAAAGGTTAGCCTGCCAGCTTCCTGCATGTTTTTTTTTACATGTTTGAAATAGAAAGCCTTACGAAGTTAAAAGACCAGATACGGTTTTAAAACTGTTTCACTTCTAGCCTTGGTTTTGGATTTGTTTCTGTGTTGCTTTGAGCTTTTGGTCTTTTAATTCAGCAAGCATAAAAATGGAAATTACCCATTCAACTGGAAGAACTTTAGTGCAGAAAACAAAGAAAATTTCCCCTTTTTGTGAAGGTGGATTTAGCTGTCCTTTCTCTTGACTTTATTGAGATAAAAGCTGTGGTAATTTTTTCACTAGCGAAAATACTGTAATTCAAGTTTCTCTGAATTACGGATTTTTTTTTTTCTTCAAAATGAATTACTTGTTCAATTTATGGGGGGTTTATAGGTTGAATTGTATCACTAAGGTATAGTGTGCAGTAACAAAATATATAGTTCCTCTCTGTTACCCCGCAGGGAAATTTCTCTTTTGTGATATGGTGGAACTATAGATCCTAATGATAGATAAACTGTGCAGTTGCTGCAGCCAGCATTAAAATTATGCATCTTGGCTTTTTTTTTTTTTTTACATAAAAGTTGTTTTGTATATGAGAAGAAGAGGTGTGGCATGGCTTTATGCAATTATCTGCTTTGTGCATATTTTTGAGAGGCTAGCTAATAAACTCATATAAAAACAGTTCAATGCCACTCCTTTAAGAATTTGGTGCACACTTGAACTTCAGCATTGGCAGATTTAGGAAGAATAAGCGAAGGCAGTGACTTCATTTATTCTTTGGGATGGTGTCATAACTGTGCATTAAAGCCTTCATTNNNNGGATGAGAGGGTGGTGCAGATTGGAGTTCTAGTCTTTCATCTCCAGAGACGTGGACTCATATCCTGTTTTAGATCGCATGTGAAAATGAGTTAAGTGATCTAATCTTAGCAGCTGTTTGTTCACCTCTCAAAATCATTGCACAGCTTTCAACTGGCAGCTTTTGCACAGAGGAAGAGGGATTTCTGAGGCTGGGTCTGAAGTTTTTTAGTTGATCTGTTTTGCAAAATTTGTGCAATACTTGTTGGTATAAGCCTGTCTCAATGTCAAAGGGTTGAGTCTTCATTTAAAAAAACAACCAACCAAATCAGCCATCAATTTAATTGCTCCCCCCATTACTGTGTGAGAATTGGGCCAGTTATAGTCTCATGGTCTGAAAAGGTAATTTATTTACAGATTCTAAATAAAACACAAATTGCAGCTGATAGAGAAAATGAACTCATCTAAGAAAGTAGTTAAGTATGAAGACTATGAAGTCTGCTTGGCTGAAAATGCTGAAATCTGGTTTCTTGGAAATAGAGCAAGTTGAAGTATATGGCTTACTTGTTATGCAAACAGTTTATATGACATTTTTGTCTTCTATTTCTGTCCCTATATAAAATACTTTGAGTCAGTCTCTTTAGCTAATTGTCTGTGGTGGCAGAAACCAGTGCTTGCTAAGAATTCCAGAGTTTTTGTCCCAATCATCTTGTAGAATTTATGTGAGATTGCAAGGTGTCTGACAGCAAGACTACAACTTTTCTACTAGGTTGGGAATTCGAGTTCTGCTTTGCCTTACAGTGGTGAAAATATAGAATAATGCCATTTCTGGTAGCATTAGTTTATGTTTATACTGAGAAAAACAGAGTGGTTTCAGTGTGCTAAAATGGAGCAGTAAATACAAAAATGCTCTCTTTTATTGCAGACAGCAAAAAGAAGGTGAACATACCTTCTTAGTTCCTTTTCTCAATGTTGTGACTTCCAAAGAGGGGATAGGAATGAGATCTTTATTTATATATTAAATATATTCTCTTTTTCCTGTTTCCTCTGTTTTCTGTCTGCTTTCTCTCCTTTCCTGCAAGTAGGTTATTCGATAGTCAGAGATGTGATGTTGCAATGTGGCTTTTAGGAGTGGGGTCATACGTATCAAAGTGTGTGAAATGAGTACAGGCTCTCAGTAAATTTCAACAGTTTCATCACTCTGCAGCATAAGTACTTTGTGGTTCTCCACAAGTGCTTGTAATATTGCAGTTTGTCATTTCCTTCTGTGCCAACCAATGAGGTACAGGTTGATTCTGTTGAATTTAGGATAAATTAGCCTTTTGGCATATGACTGTCTATGAAGTGCCATTTTCTATTCTCCCTAACAACAAGCTGCCCATTGCTACACAACCAGACGGTTCATCCTGTCTGCCTCTGAGGCTATTTATCTTTATATGTTGCTGCACTGGAAAATAAGGAAGGATGCTAAACAAGATGTGAAATGACATTCTGAATTTTTCTAGCTTAATTACATGTATCCTCCATTGTTAACTGAGTGCTTAATCACTTACCTTTTAAGCTAGTTAGATGCTCATTTCAATTCTTTGCACATTTCCGTTTTTTGCAGCTTAGATTGGTGCTGTTTGATGATGTTGTGGAAAAAGCATCCTAGTTAGTTGCCATATTAAGTAGTGATTAAAATCTAGCTGCTTCTCTCCCAACCAGATAATAATTACTGATATTGAATTAACGTAAGTCTGTAAGAGCAGAATGTACTCTTTGCTTTCATAAATCAGAAGTGGTTATACAGATGAAGCTCATGGGTAATCAAGAGAGAAGGAATTCTGCTTAAGAAGTGCTAGGCTTGTGGCACAAAGCAGGAAAAATCTAGCACTATTTCGTAGCATTGGTCTGAGCTGAAGCAGCAACGTTGTGGTATAACAGCAGAAGTTACAGCTGGCATAGCAATATGACATGTTCCATCTAATTTGAAAGCTTAAAAGATGATATAATAGATTGCACCCCAAGCATTGTAAGGTGAGAAGATGCATGAAAATGTCTGTTACATTTATTGCATTGTGAGAACATGGAACTTGCTTTAAAGCACAGGCTTGGATTTTAATGTTTCCAAAGTGACTACATAGATCCGTTAGGTAGAGAGCATATATGTTAGCAAAAGAAAAGCAAAGATAGAGGAAACTAGAAGGAAGGTGTAAACGCTGAATATAGTTGTCCAGCCTGACATCCCAGCCTTACCAGTTTTCACTTAGCCCCTGTTATTAAAATATCACTTTAGTTCACTTGCGTGGGGGCTTGCACTCTGTGTCACTTGCACGCACGGAGAGAAACACAAACCCTCTCTCTCTGCAAGTGGGTTAATGGACTGGGGAGCCCTTGGGCAGAGTTCTCTGCCTTAAGTGTCTACACCTGACTGTAGTACGAGGCGATTTCTAAAATCTGGCTGGGGGATGGTGTCTGTGTTTCGTGCATGCACATGCAGGTATGTGCACTCCTATGCACGCTGTAGTGCATCTCCCAGCAGATATGACTGGTGTCAAGCTCGGCTGATTCAAGGGGATGCATGTTGTGTTTCCCACTCATCTCTAGGGAGGCTTTTTCTTGAGATAGTCGAGAAAAAATTCGTGAGGTGACAGGGGTGGAGACCTTATTGAGTAAGGCTCGTCTGGTTGGCATCTTTCATAGGTATTAGAAATACTGTCTTTTTAGGAAACTTTACACACCTAAAGAAGGGGGAAGCTAGACTTGCCTTATGCCCTTACTCTATGGTGTAGCTTTTGCCTTTCTGACAAAAACCATTCAAGAAATAAAGTACTCTGAGTGCTCTATTTTCACTTTAATTTGAAGGCTTCAAGGGCAAGAGGAGGGCACTTCTGAGGAGTGGCTGAGGTCACTTGGATTGTTCAGCTTGGGAAGGAGAAGGCTGAGGGGTGCCCTCATCACAGTCTACAGCTTCCTCAAGGTGGGCAGTGGAGGGAGATATGTTGATCTCCTCTCTCTGGTGACAGGACATGAGGAAACAGAATGAAGCTGTGTCAGTGGAAGTTCAGAATGGGCGTTAGGAAAAGGTTCTTCACTTATACAGTGGTCAATCACTGGAACAGGCTTCCCAGGGAAGTGGCCATGGCACCAATCCTGTCAGAGCTCAGTGAGCGCCTGGGCGATGCTTTTAGTCATATGGTTTAGTTTTAGATAGTCCTGCGAGGAGCAGGGAGTTGGACCCGATGAGCCTTATGGGTCTCATCCAACTTGAGATATTCTAGGATTCTATGATCCTGTGAAATATGAAGAGCTTTTAGTTTTTCCTTTTAAACTAAAAGAAATATGGTAAACAATTTTTTGTAGGCTTTTCTACGAAATCTAAAATAGATCTATTCTTCCATGTAGTTATAATTTGACATGCTCTTCTGTGTATTTTCAAGGCTGGATATTAATAAGTATGTCATTGACATATGTTCAGAGCATCACAGGTTCTTGAGAAAGCATTTCAAGTCAACTGTCACTTTTAACAGGAAAGAGAAGCTTAGGTCTGTCCCCCAGAGATCCCAGCAGAATCCACAGCTGCAATAAACAGAACAGGTGACTGGATGTCACTGACACTGTACACAGCTATAGCTGAAAGATCATTTATCTTCAAGTTAAAAAGATTTAACTCTCACAGTAGGCTGTTTGTCTCTAACAGTCCACAGAAGCTAAGGAGTGGCATGCTTTCTAATTCAAATATGCCTTTTTTTTTTTTTTTTTGGAAGGGTTACACACCATTGTATTTATTTTGAGGACCCCTTAACATATTTCTGAATGTTCAGGAAATAACCCATTTTTGTGATAATTTTATGCGAGTTAGATTGATAGGTGATAGACAGAAGAGCATGTTATGTGCACTGAGAGTTTGAAACCACTGCTGTAATAAGAAAAAGAATGGGTAAGAGGCAGAGCAAGGGAATTTTCTTGCACCTTCTCCACCTTTATAGAATACTTGGGTACTTGCAAGCCCCATTCTGTCCCTGTGCATTAACACCGAGTACTATTTTGAACAAGATTATAGTCTCTGACACTTTTAGGAATAGCTTTCTTGAAGTCATAGAACTTTATATGAAATGATTGGTGAGTGAGACAGGATCAAGGCCAGGATGTGAAAACCACAAAAAACCAAACCCAAACCAAAAAGACCTTAACAACAGAACACATCAACCAACCAACCAAAAAAAAAGAAAAAAAAAAGAGACAAAAATGGGGAGCATAGAATGGTTTAGGTTGGAAGGGACCTTAAAGACCATGGAGTTCCAACCCCCCTGCCATAGTCAGGGACGCCTTCCACTAGACCAGGTTGCTCAAAGCCCCATCCAGCCTGGTCTTGAACACTTC
>JAOXJM010000019.1:39831816-39847247 GCA_026413425.1 Tringa solitaria | reverse complement strand
ATAGATGCAAGCAATTGCTGTGTGAGCAAAACGGCAGTACCTTGTCTTAATAGACCATATGTTTTTACTCTCACATCACAAATAAAAAATAGATTGTTTGTGTAAAATCAAGCTTCATTCCGAGCGTTCACTTCTTAGTGCAAGCACAGTGTTGCAAGGTAATTTTTAATCTGTGCTCAGCCTCTGCAGCAAATCAGCCCAACATCTATCTCTCACAAAGGCACTTGGACTTAAACACGTTGCAATAATAGAATTCCCTCGTGGAAAAAGAAGCTGCCAATAACAAGAAACGGCTTTTGGGAACATTGTTTTGAGGAATGGTGTTTGCAGCAGGCATAAAGTACAGCAAAGGGGTACTTATTAATTGGTTTCTGATTTTCAGTGTGGAAAAAGAAGTAGTGACTAAAATAATACTAACGTTAAAAAAAAAAAAAGCAGACAAAAAAACCTCGCATCTTTTCTGAGGCAGTCTTACCACAGAAAGGGGAAAAAGCACAAGACATTTCAGAATTATAGTATGATAAAAACCTGTTGAATAAGAAGAGCAAAATTAAAAGTGACTTTGCCCTCCTGATCATCTCATCTAGCTATGATTTTTCTCTCAACTGAAGGTGTGTAATAAATACATTTAAGGATAAGTCATTGATGGGAAGATGGTGCCTGTAATTTTATTGTTAGCATGAACTACTTTTTTGACTTGATTCACTTAAAATATAATTCATGATGAAGAGGAGACAGAAGTTTACACAGAAGGTCTGAAACAAAATGAAAATGTGAAAATGTAGCTATGTGTAATGTTTGTATTTGAGTGCAATATAGTCACAAATATTAGCTACAGCACATTGGTAAAAATTTTGAAGAAACATTGAGATTGCAAGATGATACAATTAAAAAAAATAAGAAAAGAACAGACTAAAACCTGCTTATGTATTCTCCATATAAACACAGAGAATTCGATCTCTTTATGAGATCACTAATGGTATTTCTACTGGGCAGTTGGCTCACTTGAGGATTTGGTCTCCTGTTCAACTTGGAGCTAATGGCTACACTGACTTGAGAAACATGAAGCTTAACTCCAAAGGCTCCTGCACTGCACAGTGTTCAAGTGCCTCCTATCTGTTGGTAAAATTATTTTCAGTTGCAAAGTTGTTTCCACCATTTTAGAGAAGAAGCTGAGGTTCTTAAACACTCTAAGTTCAGATGTTAAGTTTGTGAGAGAGGTATGTAAATGAACTGCATTATTTGAGTTGAATTCCCTTGCCTTCACCAAAAATATCACCTTTTTTTTTTTTTTCCTCCAGCACGCTTTCTCTTAGCTCTTTGTAATTCATTCGGCTTCTGCAGTGTATGATGTAGGGGATTAATGATACCACCGGCTTGTGACATACCACAGAATTGATAATAATTAATATGACAGGGGTCCTCTGCTCCTCAGGTAAACATACTCCCTACTTCTAACTCATTTGTTTTTAATATCTCAGGGGACACCTTGATCCTGTAGCAAGCCAAACAATTCCTAAAGGAGATGAATACTTTCAAGTCCTGTAAACTGACAGGTACTCTAGTCTCACCTTTGCATGTTAAGTGGCAAGTGTAGAAGGAGAAGGAAGAGGAGTTGTGTAACTTGAGCTGAAAATTCAAAGATATGCAGTGACTGGCTTTAGTCACTGAAGATAAGCCAGGATAGGGATATAACTTTTTCTTTTGCAGAGCTAAATTGATGTATTCTGGTACTCAGTTATTAGGTAAGAGCACTAATTCTGTGTAGAACCCATTAATTTGAACAACAAACGAGTTAATGCAGCATAAAAGGAAGAGGAGAACTTTGATTTTTACTTCGGTAACTTCTTTGATAGAGAATCCTATTGACAGGCTGTTGAAGGACTGCTGATTCAAGCTTAAATAATCATTCTGCTGGGAACAGTTTCCTTTTTCAGCCATACGAGAGTATATCCTGTTTTGTCTCAGCAGAAAGAGCAATGTGATATCTTTACCAAGCCTAAGGTCATTTAAATAAGTTTTTCCCCTCCTCCCTTTGATAGTCTTTTTTCATAAAAACTTTGATTTCTTTAATTTCCTAAGACAAAGAATATTTAATATCTGTCCAACTTAATGGAAGTTTTATCCTGATGTAACAGCAAAATTGGGGTAAAAACATCTGATGCCAAAGTCATGCTTCCAAAATGAGTGAGAATGTGCACATGTATGTGTACCCTGTGTATGACCCATTTTAAAAAACAGATACTATTGAGTATACCATGTACTTACACCCCATAATCCAGTAGAAGTGGTGTCTCAAAAGTTGGCCCTAAAGGCAAAAATTTGGAGAAGCAAGAGGGCGTGAACATGTAAAGGTGTGGTGGGAAATCGATGTCAAACCAATTGGTGGAAAAAATCTAATTTTAAAATGAGCCAACAAGATATTGATTGATGTTTTTAATTCTGTGGTGCTTCTTTTGATATTTAAGTAGCACCTCTGCGTTATTTGATTACTCCAGTTACTCGTTTTTAAATGAAAATCTCATGTGGAAATGATTGTTTGTTTTTATTTTTTGCAATGTGAATAAATGTATGTGACAAGTTAGAGAGAAGGTATTTCAAGAACAGGCAGAGCAGTCTTGCATGCAGTTATATTCTGTAAAATTAATTAAAAATGCAAAGATGTTTGCATTTGGTAGGAATTCTTTTTTGAATAGTGTGAAGTTTGTCTGTCTGCGGGATGTCAAATCAGAGCCTCTTGGTAATGCAGAAATACTGAACTGAATTCTCAGCAGCAATAGCTGACCGTGCCAATTCTTGATTAGAAATGACTGGAAAAGAGAGCTCCTGTCTTGTGGAAATTCCAGGAACAATCTAGGGACAGGACTTCCTTGTCTGGCTGAAATGCCAGATAATCAAGCTGCTTCATTTCCATTACTAATTTTGAGGGATCAGCATACTTTTATGGAATAATGATTTGGGAAATGTAATTTTTAAATAAAACTCTCTTTATCAAGCTCTTGACTCTTAAATATGGCTTTTGAAGAATTAGCTTCATAACACCAATAATGCTTGTTCAACAAGGCTATGTTCAACCTCCTTTTGTAAGTGCAGTCACCATCAGAGAGGGGAGTGCAGGTAAGACCAAGTAAAATGTGTATCAGTTAGGCCCCAGGTAAGTTTTGTATGAATGACAATTAAGGTGTGAAGACCTTTTCCTAGTCTTTGTTATAGACTAGTCATAGTCTTTTGTCACCAGATCTCATTTAACACAAAATATCACATGGTATGTTATGCCTAGCCAACCATTTCTGAGGGCAGCATTGACTTTTTATGACCCTTCCACTTTTGTGTTTTTTTTTTTTTTTTTGTAAGGCTGTGCCTCCCATAAAAAAGCAGAAGGTGTGGATTTAGAAAATTGCCATTTGTTTTATTCTGTTTTATTCTGCCAGTGGGATTGGTGTTTGCTGTAAAAGCTTTTTTTTTTTTTTTAAGATCCATAAGTAAAGCAGCATTGTACAACATAGATCCAACAGGTAATGATTAAAATATGGCATGCTTGAAATTTTTTCTACTAAATTATGTTCCTTAGGGAAGAATTCACTGTGAAACCATGTATTTTACAACTATTACGGTAAACTACAATGTATATTATATACTATACATGATAAATGTGATACTGCAGGGGCAGAGAAATATAATAGTTTTTTGTCTGTCCTCAAAAATAAGAGAAAACAAAGATTTATCAGAATAAGAGACCATCTTTTTTTTCCAGGCCAGTATAAAGCTCTCTTGTGAAAAGGCTTATGAAATATTGAACTAACTTGACTTTTGCATAAAATATTAAATTAAATTTGCCTTGGCTTAAAGCCATTTCTTTGACAACGAAGAAGGATAATCAACTTAAAAGCCCTCAGGCCTACGGAAGTATAATGCTGCCTGATCCTATAAGGCAAATGCAGGATGTACTCCAAAATGACTACTCAATAAATTGTACCTCTGGGTTAGAGGTACATTTCCAAAGCCACTGAGTAGGTACAAAAAATCCTCTCTTATGTAAGTAAGTAACTCAAAATCTCAGTTGCAGTATTTATTACCATCTTGTCCTCGGTCCAGGTAGTTAGGCTTTTTCACTATGCATCTCCAGAAAAGCTAAGTATGTCTGTGCAGCCGTGTTCCCTTATTAGTGTTTCAGCCACTGGGTTGGAAAAGCTTTCAGCATTGTATCTGACACTGTACTGTTATTTGACTCTGCAGCTTCTTCTTTATTACTATGCTTCTGTTGGGCCATATAGCTCCTTCCTTCAAAGAGTTGCTATCCTTGACAAGCATGGTCTCATGCCATGCAGAAAAATTCAGCGATTTCATTGCAGTTAAAGGACAGAAAATCCAGTGAGATTGGAGGCAAAAAGAAAGTAGTGGCTCAGAAAGCAAGACTGTGTGTGGCTGTGTGTGCGTATGTGAAGGAGAGGAAAAATAACTAAATTTTTTGCCTTGAGACAGTGAGAATTTTGTAGGAGTTCCTCTTTATAATAGTCAAAGTCTTCAGTATTTCTTACCTGGGAATATCATTTCAGTTTATGTGTAAACAGAAGAAAAAAAGAAGAGACAATGTGATTTTTTGGGTAGGATATTTTAGTGGTGTGTCCTAGCCAAATCTTTTGCAAACCTGGTTGTCAATATATGCAGTACGTTTGAATGAATCAGCTGTTTGATGCATTTAAAAACCTGTAAAAGGTATTTTTGACTACAGTTGCATAAAAGTCGCCCTACTAATGCATTTATGTGACTAAAGATAACAAAACTGGGCAGATATGAGAGTTACTTCTCCATAAGTATCAGAGTATCAGAAAAGATCTGTTACTAGATTGCAGAAGTAGCTTAATGTTTATAAATTTCTTTTTGAGCATGATAAATGAATGTTGATCTATGCAGATCTGAACTGAATTGAGTTATCCTGACTGATGCCATCTGAGAATGACACATCATTTCTTTAACTCATTTTATTAATGCATTTTACAATTTACCTTTAATCTAGATAAACAACCCATCAGCACTAAGAGAGAACAGCGGTCTCTTATGTAGTTTAATTTCTGAGCTCCAGTCTCATCATCAACCTTTTAAATTTTTTAATTCTTAGAGATATTGAGAGTTCATGGTTCCTCTTATGTTTAGCTGTGGTAGCTGCAAGAGTTAATCACATTTTAGTCTTATTGCATCTGAGTCTCACAGACTTTGTGGCTTTAAGGCTTTGTGGGCTTCTCTTCTGAGGCCTTCCCTTGGAAAACTCTGGAATAAGAAGCTTCACATCCATGTGCCTGCTTTTGTCCTAGCTGGCTGATTAGCAAGCAGTGGGCTAGTTGTACTATTTGTATCTGAGGTGATGGAAAAGGAAGCGGTCTCAGACCTGGAAGATAAAGAGTAAGCTTGGATGGCCCTGGGAAGGTGTACTTCAGGAGGCTTGCTTTTATGGAGACTATACTTTTTGGAAGGTTGTTATTAATAAATACTAGTAGGGATAGCATACTTTTGTTCCAAATATACGAAAAAGGCAGCATGTCACAGGGAACACTTGTTTTGTGCGGTGTTCTGTTTGTATTATTATGGATAAGTTTGGATTCAAGCCCTGGAAGATGAAAACAAAGGTTGTTTTGAGGGTTCCATTGATCTTAAAATAACATTTTAATCAATATGAAAATGTTTTTGTAACAATTTATTCAATTATTCCTCTTAACATAACTTCAGATCTATCAGTATCCGCCTTCTTGCTAGCTTTTGGTTGCTTTAAAAGTTGTAGTAAACAACATTGTGGTTATAGACTACAAGATCTGGTTGTTCCTGGAGGAGTATCTCAGGATTTTTATCCATGGATGGTGATGTCTTTTTGTCAGTAATCATTATCTGCAGAAGTGGTGTCATGCTGAAAATGTTGACTTCAACTTCTAAGATGTTGCAAATCAGACTGAGGGTTAAAAATATTGCTCTCATAGTCCTGTGATAGAATTGATAGACGGCACCCATTTGTGCTAAGATGAATGTTTGCAGCAGCATTCAACTTTTTATCACTGCAATCTGGCAGAGTTGATCTTTTACCCTATGCACAGATCTCAAATTGTCTGTCCAGCACAGGATAATCTAGTACTTAACCTGGTCTTGCTTGTGTAACACTGTGGTCGTTGCTAAGATTTTGATAAAGTATTTCTGGTGTTGGTACAAGAACGTTTCCTGTGTTAAAAATAGAATGGGGGAGGTGCTACACAGCTGTCTTGAATAATCTATTAAAATATAAATACATTGTCTGTGATTCTGGCATCAGATAAATGCCCAGTTCAAACAGTAAAGATGCTTGGAGTAGAAAATGTTATCCATGTGAACAGGTTATGCAAGTACCATCTTTATGCATCACTGAATTATGTTAGTGGTTATCACTGGGGAATGGGAACGTAAATAATTCAGTATTAATATACTGAGCTGTGTCAGGGTTAGCCTGTACCTGTTTATGTGCTTCCCTGTAGATGTCTGAGGCTGGTCAGTTTTACATGTGGCAGCTCTAAGACCATAGCTCCTGATCTATGGTTCGGAGTTACATCCATGTGCTTAGGGCAGCTGCTGCTTAGACCAATGATTCTAACCTTCCTGTGAACTTCTAATGGAAGTTCTAATGAACTTCCCTGCCTCTAATGGGACAGCGCATACTGTGTGAATGCAAATTCTAAAGAGGGACTTCTGACTATAGCTGGTGCAGATTGTCTTCAGTTCTATCTATATCAAATTTATGCTGTTTCCTAGATATGTATCGCAGAATCATAGGATGTGTTGAGTTGGAAGGGACCCATAAGGATCATCAAATCCAACTTGTCTTTGGGAGAATAGATTAAACTTATGAGGATAAGAATATTTGTTCCAAAAATGGAGGATTTCAATTACGAAAACAATAGCAAATATCTTCTTGTGCTTTCTAGTAACAAGTGACATTTTAGGTTGGTTTTGTTATGTTTTGCTCCCTTTATGAGTTTCCAGAACTACAGGAAGAACTAACTGTCCAGATGTATTCTACAACTTTATTAATAAAATTAATTTTATTAATAATAATTAGTTTGATAATGCATGAGTTGGTATTGGAAAGCTTTCGCACTTTTTTTTTAATAAAGAAAATTCTTCAGACCGGTGAAACAAGATGTGAGCTATCACTTTTCTTGTCAGTGTCCAACAGAAACCCCTGAACACCTTCAGAAATTTGTTTTTCATTCTCTTTCCTTTGGGCAAGAATTGGCGGTAGCTAGTAGGTTACCTTGACTGCATGTTTGTCTTAGGCAGAAATACTGTGGAAGAAACCAGCATTTTTTTAGAGGGATAGTATGTTTATGGCCTGACCAAGAAATACACCCTCTCCATGCTAGCCTGCTTACTGTCCTATTAAAACCTCAGTTTAATAAGCTCCATCTTGGAGTTCTTGTGAAGCTCTTGAGGCAAGTCCAGGGAGATGGCCTGTCCTTCCACAGTCTGTTCTGATTCATATGCATTGATGAAAGTCTGGTGTGCTGGAGTTAAGAAAAATCTGTCCTCAGATGGCTAGCTGACCTGTTTGGATTATGAAGAGATGGTCTCCAGAGCTTTCTTGCTCTGCTGTGTTCTCTTTGTATTCTGCTCTTTACAGCCGTGCTCTTCTCATTTCTTCAGAAGTCAAGTGTAGGCTTTAGATTCTAAATTCTCAAATTCTAAAGACAGCACAAAAATGTCTTAAGTTTTTGAAAGAAAACACTCATGTACCTGATGACATGAACAGGTCTGACATTAATCACTAGATCTCAGATAACTTTTGAGCATACTTCCTTGGTCTATATAGAATAGGTTTTTGTGGAATACAAGCAACAGGAAGCAAATTGTTTTATAGGTACAGAACATGTAGACGCAGAACAGCATCAAATGGCTTGAATTTTTTTGTATTGCTGTTTGCACTGGATTCCTAGAGGTGGGTGACTTTGTAGATTTAATAATAAATTTATTAGTTTATTCAGTTTACTTGTTTTTCAGGGTTGAGTGATTTGCTCTGCAGCTGTGATGTAACTAAAGACAAAGACTTCTATACACTGAATAATACTCAAAAAGGATCAGCTCATGAACTTTATTTTCATTCTTCAGGATGGCAGATTCATCAGAAATGTATGTTACTGAAGAAAAATGTGACAAAACATATATTGAAAAGAGGAAAATGAAGACAGCTTATTGCTGGTGAAGGCCTGCAGCTTAAATGAACATATCTGTTCCAGACTGTACTTTTCAGAAAGCTGTCTGTCTTCCCCAGTACATAGGGAATGGAGAACAGATCTCCTGGTTTTACTACCTGAAGGTATTTTGATAGCTGATCCCTTTCCATATAAGGCAAAGAGAACTAAGTTTCTTCCTTATATCCAGGTAGAGGTAAGATTAGACACAGAGGAAAAAGCTTGGTTTAAAAAAATCGCAACCATAATTATTGAGGATAGTACTAAATATATACTTCTCTTGAAAGAGTAAAACTTTATTTTTTATCCAGAATCCTAATTCAAAATAACATAAAGCACATCAGTCTGTATACAACAGCAAAAATGTTTAATTGCATATATTTGGTTCTGTAACATCTACTTAGCGTCAGTCAGACATATTTCTCAAATTAAGAAGCATGACTCATTAGAAGAAAATGATCTGGAATGTTTCCATGCAGCTAGCTTGACATGAATTTTGTGCACAAGAGAAAAACATCACCTGACATTTTGTGTGTGCAGTTATGAAGAAGGCAGACACTTCCCTGCAGTATTTTGCTTTCACACAGTTGGTCTGTCTTTTCTTTTCCTCGTGTTTCGGAGGCTTCTAATTTTCTTAAATGCAGAGCAGACTCGGTTCCCTTTGCAAGAGAGAGCAACTCAAGGCTCTCAGTGCTTTACCAGGTGTGTTCAGCTTCTGAAGAGTCAGAGTGAAAGCCACTTACTTTGTGTAGTTACTGATTTCAGCCAAAAGAAGAAAAAAGGGAAAATCAAAATTACACTTGCTATGTATAGTTTGCTGTGTGCATTTCCACGCTCCTTGGGACCGCTTTTCATGTTGCATTTGTGAGCTGTTTTCAAAAGCTTTTTCCACGTATAATGAAGCTGCTTATGTGTTACTTTGCTGCGGAAGGCTGTCAGCTTAGAACTTGTTTGGTTTTTAAACTGGGGTCTCTTATGAAACCTAGATTTCTTGGGAGCTGTGAAGCCAAGGAATTGTCTGGTTCCACAGTAAATGCATTCCTTCAGCCAGGGGTGAAAAGCACTACAACTGAAGGCAGTGCCTGATATTTAACTTGTCTTTTGAAGTGTCTGGTTGATGGGGCTCTGTTTTTTCTCACCGTTGTCACTCATTGCAATTGTCTTCTAATGTGTTACAGAACAGGAGCAAACGCCTGGAGAAAGTCCATGTTGTTCTTGGGAATAAATCCTGTGATTTGGATTCACTCATTTCTACTCTGGCCTATGCCTACTTTCTAGACAAGGTAATGGAAAAATGGCCTGAGTCGTCTTAACTCATTTGTTCCAGCTTATCCAGATATTACAGATATCTTATTGTTAAGTCAGTTGAATCATACTCCAAAAACATTATTCTGAACAACAATTTTGTTATAAAAAGAGGTAAGATGAAACAATCTGCATTTCTTCTTATAGAAAAATTAATGAGTGGGTATAAGCTGTCTTATTCAATAGCAGTAAAAAAATCAGCCTTGTACATCATACTTTCTCCGTTTTTCTTCCTAGTTTCCCAGTGATGCTGTAGGAGGCAAACATATACAGAAGAACCATTAAAAAAGACATTTTTTTTTAAAAATTAATAAAAGGGGAAAAAAAACCAAACAGAAAATTCTGACTATTTCTAATTGCTCATTCTGTTAAAACATCTTCCTAATAAAAAACAGATCTTATTTTATACCAATCTAACAAATGCACACCTATGTCACAGGTCAGTCCTCCTGATGTTCTTTGCTTACCCGTGCTGAACATACCAAGAAGAGATTTTAGCTACCTCACAGAGACAAGATTTATATTGGAGGAGCTGAATATCCCGGAGTCATTCCATATCTTCCGAGATGAAATCAATTTGCACCAGCTGAATGCTGAAGGGAAATTGTCTTTAACACTTGTAAGCAGCAACATGCTGACAAGGTATTGCATTGTATGTACAAGATAGCTTATATGTGTTTGAGCTGTTATAAAAAATATATTTTACATTTTTCTGCATTAATATTGGTGTTGCTATATTAACACAGACAAAGAAAAAAGGAAGTTAAAATATATCTTGTCTCCTGTTAGGTTCATTAAATGTAACAAACTAAATAGTCATCTTTCTGTCACTTTTAATGGAAATCCCTTTTTTAAGAACCTTGTATTTTCACATTTGTTAGATTAGATATTTTAATTTAGTTTAAAGAGTCTGGAAGCTTCCTGTGACTGCTAAATAAGACATCAGATTCTTTTTATGCTGCTTAGTTAGCTTTTGCTCTTTAGCAAAAGACTCTTACATTTAGCATTAAGACTCTTACAGATTTGGAGATGGCCAGCACACTTGCATATCTGCTGTTAAAATGGCTGCTAGATTATTCAGTCCTTGCAAACTACAGTGTTTATCTCCAAATGTTCTCAGTGCCAGAGGCTCGGAGTTGCTCTGTGGAAGACCATAGTCCATAAGAGGGAATATTTACAAGCCTATAGGGAACTGCTTTATAATGGTCTGCCTGTCTTGCCCGGAATCAAGGCTGCTGTTTAATTCCAACTCTCTTTAGAATTTAATTTAAAATAAATTTTGTTATGGCTCCATCCCACTCTAAGGTGTTTGTAGATTAGACTAAACATAGGGAAAATCTAAAATGAGACGTATGTGTAAATCTCGTAAGTATTGATGCTTTAACTGCAGTCATATCAGTACATCATTTGCTTTTTCAAAGTAAAATTATCAATAAGATTTGCTTTTGTTTATTAGTAACCCTTCCTGTGTTTCTTCCTTCTGAAGAATTATGATTACTATTTTATATTATTAAATGTAGTTTTGCTTTGTTATTGCTATTAGAAGCAGAAACTTAAAGTGTCTAAAAGCAAAAAAGAAAAAAAAGAACTTTTGTAAGTTTTCAAAATATGCAATGGGGAAAATCCAAAATCTCCCCTAAATAAGGAGTGATGTTTTCAGTAGGTGTAGAAATATTTTTCTCAAATTATTAATTATGAAGATTTTGATAATAGAAATGTAAATATTTAAGTATAAGTACTAAGTGATGTATCAAGCAATAAAACCACTGTGAAACACTTCATTAAAAAAATTACAGTTTTTGGACTTCATTGTGACTTTCTTTGGCTGTATAGCAAACTTCAAATAGCAATAACAATAGTGTTGTAGTCTAGAATTTTAAAATGTATTTTGCACTGTTTTACTGGGTTGTCTAAACAGCTAGAAAGAAAAATATATATAATTCTTGAATTTGCTTGATAGTGAGGATAAAAGTTTGGAATCAGCTGTTGTCAAAGTCATCAATCCAGATGAGCAATGTGACGGCAGCCTGGAGTTACAAGCGTCTTCTTCCTCTTTAGTAGTAAAAGAGATTCTTCAAGAGGCACCAGAGTTAATCACTCAGCAACTGGCTTATCTCCTCAGAGGTGAGAGATTACTCTTTATATTAAATACTGAAAGGTTTAATGGAGTGTTTCTGAATCTGCTCATGCAGAAAGAGTGTGATCCATTCTTTGGTTAACAATCCCTTTAAAGACCACGGGAAGCTTCATAAAAGAAGCAGGGAGTAAAGAGTTTGTTAAAGAGTAACATTATATTGAATATTAAAAATGTGCATTTAAAAATAGGCATGAGAGGTCTTTGCTGTATCACTAGACAAGGCTATTAAATGGAGCTGTCGACACACCAGCTGGGTAGCTGGAAGAGCTGTGCAGTTCATCGGTTCGAGGGGCTGTGCAGTGCTGCCCGTTTGGCTCTGCCTGCCTGTGGACAACAGTATGATTTGGAATCTAATATTTACACGTTAAAGCTTCTCCTGATGGTGGTACCTTTCTAAAGAATGGTATTTTAATGGCAAAACTTTCTGTGTTCAAAAACACTGTAACAAAGTCTTCGTTGCACTCTCCTTTTCCTTTTGTATGGTACGCCCAGTGGAGTACAAAGCATGGGGCTTTGTCGTGGTTTAACCCCGGCTGTCAACCAGCACCACACGGCCGCTCGCTCACTCTGCCCCTGGTGGGACGTGGGAGAGAATGAGAAGAGTAGAAGTGAGAAAACTCATGGGTTGAGATAAAGACATTTAATAGGTAAAGCAAAAGCTGCGCACACAAGCAAACGAAAACAAGGGATTCATGCACTGCTTCCCGTGGGCAGGCAGGTGTTCAGCCGTCTCCGTGAAAGCAGGGCTCCATCACACGTGATGGTTACTGGAGAAGACAAATACCGTAACTCTGAAGGTCTCTTCTTCTTCCCCCACCTGTACATACTGAGCATGGCGTCATATGGCATGGAATATCCCTTTGGTCAGTTGGGGTCAGCCGTCCCAGCCATCTCTCCTCCCAGCATTTTATGCGCCCCCAGCCTACTCGCTGGTGGGGCAATGTGAGGAGCAGAAGTGGCCTTGACTGCTTACCAACAACCAAAACCATTAGTGCATTATCAACATCATTCTCACCTCAAGTCCAAAATACAGCAGCACACCAGCTGCCAGCAAGAAAGTCAACTCTGTCCAAGCCGAAACGATGACAGGCTTCAACAGTCAGAAGTATTTTTATTTCTGTCTTCATTGTTTGTGTTAGTTTTCTCATTTTATTTGTTGCAGCAGAACCCTTCAGTTGGAACTGTTAAATGCCCTTTTAAGAAATCGATGTGGGCGTGTTTAATGAGGATTATGAAAACTTGCCTACATTTAGATTTCAGAACCTACTGGAGTCATTGCATGTCATTGTACTCATCACTGTGGTAGCTAATGTAATGGGCATGTTATGAGAAATTACAAGAGGTAATTTTAATTTTTTTCTATGTTTCCATAGAAGAAGCATTATCAGTGATACAGCATTTAGCATTCTCTTTTAGTATCTTTCCATGCTAATAAGCTTTAGTAAACCTGCCATGAAATATTTTTGTAAGCTCCAAATTTCTTTTGAGTAGCTATCTAGGCAATCGACCATGCATAATAATTGCTTTTGGAGGCGGAATCAAAAAAAGGTTTTGTGGGATCTCTCAGGATACCTGTGTGGTGGTGGAAAGAGTCAGGAGGCAGTGCTCTGAATAGTGAACGAGCACACATTGAAGTACTATACAGGGTTTTAAGTGCCTGCATGGTTTAGATCTCTAGTCTGTACCCAAATTAAAATAAAGTGCAGTGCTTTTATTAGAGAAATATTGCAATTGTTTGCATTAGAGATAGCAATTCCAGTTTTGAGGGAGATAGCTGATATTTTTAAAAAAATTAGTGACTTCATTATAATTATTGTGTGTGGTAGCACACGTTTGAGGAACTTAGTGCATATAGGAGTCCTTTCATACCTTCTCTTGCAAGGTATGAGAGGCGTTTGACAAAACCTAAACAACAAATCACAGCTACATTTGTGACTTGATGCTTTTCTCTTCTCCCAGGAACACAGTTTGTACATATACAAAGCTAAGCAATAGAGTGACTCCTCTTGTAAGTCTCTTAAAATAGAAAAGCATTTTGGTACTTAAGAACCTTCCATTGCAAATTCAGAAAAGTCAGCAAATCCCATTAATGGTTTTGAAAATATTTAAAAAAAAAATAATCCTAAATATAAATGTATGTAGATGGCAGATCAAAACACAGGCAGCCTGAAAATAAAAGATCACATACAACCTACCCAAGTTTTGTGTTTCTCATATATATTATGTCCTTTTGTCATTGCCCATAAAGTATAGCTTTCATCTCACCAGTAAGCATAGGAAATAAAGGGATTGCATATCGTGGTCTGGAAGAAAGGGTGGCTTCTTCATTCTCACTAGCAGTGACTGGATGTGTAGAAGGCCACAGGATGGCCCCTCTCTCTGCTGGCACTCCATGGGCATAAAACCAATAAAAAGATCCCACTGGGTTTTCCCCACTGTTATGTTACTTCCAGTGTAAATTTGTATATTGTTAGTATGTATAAATTTCAAAGGAAACTCACAACAGAAGGCCAAAGTGGAAGTCAAAGTGCTAAGAATTAGGATTTTATTTTCATAAAATGGCTGAGAGGTCCTAACATCTGAGTCTGAGCTGGAAACTCGTCTTTCATTTTCTGCCTTTCCAGTGAGTATTTTGCCAAAAGACTTGTAAAATATCTCATGTTTTAATAATTATCACATAGTGGCTGTGACACCTTCATTTGTTGTCTCTTTTTGAAACTTCTTTTTTCTCACAGTCTGTTAGCAATTTGTAAAAATTAAAAAAAAAAAAAAAAAAAAAAAAAGGCAGTTTTTTATAACCTGCCATAAACCAGCTTTGAACAACCTTCGCCTGCTCCTTGGTGTTTAAAAAAACCAGAAAGTTAAGAGAAAAGACTTTTCCTGTGAAACTGAGCATTATTGATTTAGGCAGTTTAATATTTAAGTATTTTCTTCAGCTGAATGCTTTCCTGGTATCTTTGTCTCCTCGTCAGACATTCTATAAGTTAATTCTACCCTTGGGCTTTGAATAGAGACTGCTTGGAGAGTCAGAGCGTTGTACAGCCATATTTGCCTTAAGTTAGAGCTTGTGCTGTCTCTGGATTTGTGCCAGAAGCAAACAATTATAGAACCTGCCAGAGTCTTGGGCCTGTATTATTTTATTTCCCTAGAGATGTTTACAAGGGGACTGTTGCCAAACTCAAGATCCATTAAACTGCTGAATCATTACATTTTCCGTAGCAGCCAGCTGGCAAGGATGCGATTCCAAGCACTCACTGTCAGGTACCTTGGGTCAGTGCACTCTCAAAAATGCCTCCTTATGTTTATTTGTATAAGGCCTTGAAGGATGCCACAAGGTGCAGACTGCAACATGTAAATAGAGACAGATTTACAGCAAGAGCATCAGCATTTTTTTTTTTAATGTGTGAGTCTGCTTTTGCTAGTTACAAGCTGCATAGTTGAGGTCTTTTTGTGCCCTGTTGGGGCAGTCTGACTTTCAGTAGAGAAGATTATTTTGTTATTCTAGCCACCCAGACAAATGTTAAGAAATACCCTTTTAAGGGCTTTGGGAATGATGCCAAATTTTTCTTTATTTTTATTTTTGGTCTGTCCTGTACATCTATCAGATGATTCACATGTTCTCTAATTGGTGCGTCCTTAATATATATGCCAGAAAGAAAGCAGTGCTTTGAACTGCACCAAATGCTGCACTTGTTTGGACTGATACTTTTGGGTTTATGTGTGGAAGCAGTTTTCCTGGAGGGAATGCTTCCCCCCCCCACCGTCTTCTCCAGCCCCACCCTCCC
>JAOXJM010000019.1:39800098-39813284 GCA_026413425.1 Tringa solitaria | reverse complement strand
TAGATGGTTGGACTCGATGATTCCAAGGGTCTCTTCCAACCTAAATGATTCTATGGTTCTATGATATTTTCAGTCCTGAAATTGCCCCATTTCTGAAATAATTATGATATATTTAACCAAAGTTGCTAAATATGGATTTAATGTATTGATTATGATAAAAAGAGTAGGCAATGTTCAAGGTCTTAGGTAGATTTTCAGCATTTCTTTTTTTCCTGTCTTCTTTTTTTTAAAAATTACTTTATCTGAAGAATAAATCTTGGTAATTTGAGTTTCTCCTTATTTGTGATTTGTGCTTTGTCTGAATCGTGCTTTGTCTGAAAACTTAGCTATGGAGATATTTTCCTTTCTCATGCTAGCATAATTCTTGTGGTTGTATGCAAAGCTACAGAGTTCTCAATTGTTTAGGTGAACAAGGTAGAGTAGAACATTTTCTTCAGCTGTGATCACGTAACTCTCAATGCATCCCAATTTCTTATGCATATTGGATAAGGATTCTTACAGTCTCCTTTCGTTCTGAACATGAGAAAAACACAGCACTTACGCTGATACAAAACAGCAAAAAGTTTATTGAGGCCACTAAGTTTATGCCAAATGAAAACTATGGCAGCTGATTATTTTGTCTTCCCCAAATAAGAAAAACCACAATAGAGATTCATATTTTAAAGTTGGGGACTTCAGGTGTATGTACTACTCTTTCACATTTGGGAGAATGTTATCATTGTTTCTGTAAGGAGGAAATACTGAATCTCAATATGGGTTGCTTGGTTTTTTGGCTCAGGTTAAACATGGCTATACAGTTAGTAGTACAATCAAAGAGGGAACCTGGCAGAATTATCTGTCTTCATTGCCAAATGATTTTTCTTTTTTCTTTCATGAACAACAAAACCAGTTGAAGAAAATCTCCTACTCTGGATTCTACGTTTACCAACAGAACCTATTAGTTGGTATCTATTAATTGCTGGTTTGGGTTATTTTTACAAAAGAAAAAATCTCACTACTAGATATTCTGTAACCTGATTGCATTTCAGCATTTCTGTCTTGCTGTTTTTCTTAGTCACATTTCCAAAGAATTTTCAGAAAACATGACCGTCCCTCCCTCTTCTTTCTCTAAATGTAGACTTACAGAAACAGAAAAGTAAGAGTAAACAGAGTCCACAAGGAATCTTCTTGCAGACCATTCTTCTTTTTTTCACTCACTGCGAGATTGCCAGAGAGATACATTCAGCAATCTGTGCCTGGATTCCACACCCAGAATTTGATTTTTTTTTTTAGGTTTCATGGATGCCAGACATCTATGTATGCTCGTTCGTTCTCTGTTTGTCACAGGCTAGAAAGGAAAAAGGTTGGAATACATTAAGTTTGTACCTGAAATGGGAACTGTTAGGCCAACTCTTCAATTGGTAGAACACCATGGATTTACACTAGCTGTGGATTACTTAAGATGAAGAAGGATTTGGGGATGAGTTTGAATAAATGGCAGTTGTACAACAAAGAACTCCTGTAATTGTGTGTTAGAACTGAAGATCTTAACTGAACATTGAGTTAAGTGCTGGTTTTTTGTCAAATTTCACTATGTACTGAATCATATTCTACTGAAAATGTATTGTTTCCGGCTAAAAAGTTTGTAATCTCTTCTTCTCTATGTACGTAGCATTAGCAGCATTGTTTCTTAGCAGTTGCTATTAAACAAGACTTTCTAAATAAAGGGACTAGAGATAATTCAGGAACAAAAAAGTGATTTTCCTTTCACATCTCTCAGTTGACTATTTGCCATATGGGTTGCTCAGCATCACACTCTCAGCAGGTCTAATTTATGGTAAACACACAGTGAGTGAACAGGAAAAAAAAAAAGGCAATGAAAATATTAATATTCTCCCTCCACCCACTCCCCTTTTTTAAACTGAACTAAAGATATTCGGGTTCAGCCCGTACAGTTGTGGCATTTAGCTGGGTACGTATATATACTCGCCAGTGGGCGGGCAATTTGTGAGGACTGAAGTGCCTCGCTTTTCTTGCCATGAGACTGATCTGCTGGAGTTTGCGTGGCAGAATGTAAATGATACCTTCCCTGCTCCCATCTGGCGTGCTGCCAGGCCCCCCAGGGCTGTGCTCTCTCCATGAAGGGCAGTTGGTGAAACCATTGCGCGCCTCTGCTGCGGCGTGGGGCGCGTTAGCTTTTCCCTGAGCCCCCACGGGAGGGTCACCGGCTGAGTGGATGTGTTGATGCTCTGGTCCGCTGCTAGGAGTTGGAGCAGGCAGAGAAAGAGATACAAAATAAATAATGGTATGGATTTTTCTTGAGACTCTCAACCATGGAAAGCCACAGCATCAATATTTTGAAAACCTCCCATCTCCCATGAGTTCCTGGGGCTTTCTGTGACTGTTGCATATGTGCTTTCTTTCTCTCTGTGGGTTACCTTCTCCCTCTGGGGACTTTGCTGCCATAGCTGTCCTTCAAGGACGCTTTAGAACTTGGTCAACCCTAATTCTTAGCATGCCTGTGTGGAAAATTACTGGAGAGCAATGCAAAGAGCTGCACATGTGTCGGCAAACCAAGTGAGCACTTTTTCATCAGTGCTTCTTGTTCAGGGAATGGGTGTTTTCACAGGAAGGTCTGCATGGCTGTATTAACAAAAAAAAACAAACTGATAAAAAACTCCCAAACAACCAGACACCAAAAACCAACACCAAAACCCCCCAAAAATACAAACAAACCAATCGTTATACAGTTAAGAGCAGGCATATCTGAGCAGAAGAATCTCCAGTGCATAAACAGATGCATTGTTCTGAAAATAGAAATTGCTGCCATTGCACACTTGATGTTGTAGTTACAAACAGGAAATAGCTACAAAAGAAAATGCTTTTTAAGCCATGGTTTGAGTTCTGCCCTCTGCCTTATGGTCGTACAATAGACTTTGTTGATGCGTATACTTTCCTTTTGGTCTGGATACTTTCTGTTCCAGCAAGAAACCTGCCCTTTCCAGATCTGAGGATTCAGAGAAATAATTGATAACTGTGCACGGTTCAGATTTAGAAGAAAGTGCAGTAGTCCTGCATTGAACAATCAGGGTATAAATTCCTTTAGGCAACATTTTTTCTAAGTCTTGATGAGGAAATACTTCATTTACAACAGCTGCAGGTATTTAGTTCACATAAAAACTGAAGTTTTTCTTTAGATCCTGCTAAGCGTTTGTCTTAGCGTGATCTCCACAGTTTGGCAGTAAGGGCCACAGGTTGCGTGTTTAACTTGCATATTAGTATTTGCAGTTGTGTTTGATTTCCCTTTGTTCAGTCTTTTGAACAGAGGTTAATTGGAACAACCAGTTTTGTTTCTCTGCTTATTATTGGGTAGTTTATACTCCTTGAGTGGGCTGCATCTTGTTGATCTTCTCCATGAACTAATCTGTAAATACTTATAGATGAATAAATAGAAAATATTGGTTGTTTTATCATCTAGTATGAATTCTTTCTTTGTGTATATCATTAGCCTAATTGTTTACAGTGTTCCAGTCAGTTACACTTACACAGATCCTCTGAGGTAATGGAGTTGTGTTTTGTAGTTTAAACCAATATTTACTCAGAAGTCAAACCTCAGCCTCACTTCCTGTGGACTTCTAGTACTATCAGTGTAGCAGTAAAATCCAAAGTCAGATTTTCAAGATGCCTGGGTGGACAGAACCATTCAAGTAGTCATTTTACTAATTCCTATATATAAATTTAAATTTCTGTAGGTAACAACCAGGTGAAGTCAGGTACCACTGGTGACTATTTTGCACTCTGGATTTTATTTTTAACCCTTTTAGAAAAATGTCAACTGGAAGTGGTTGGGACATTATTGTAAATTAAGTGATGAGGGATCCTTTGTGTACTGTAAACTTAATCATTGTGAACTCAAATTCTGAACACATTTAAAGTGACATTGAATTTGGTGATATTTTTGATCCATTATTAAAGACTCAAAAAACAAGCATATTTTCAGATGATGTATTTTCAGTGATGTATCTGTGCTTGATACAACTATTCTTCACAAAATGTGATAATAATGTTATCTATTCACATAAAAACAAAGTTTGACTCCACAGAAGCAGCTGGAAATGGATAACCACAATATGCTTAAATGTCTTAGGAACACACTGTTTGACATATACTGCCACAAGTTGCTCATATTTAGGAATTATTTTAAGTGAAATACTTGTGCTGAGTCTCAGCTGGTGTGCACGAAAGAATATTCATTTCCCAGTGGTAACATGGAATTTGAATTATTTTTTTTACCTTTTTTATATATATTTAATGGATTGAAACACTTTGAAGAAAAAAAATACACACATTTCTGGTCCTAATCTGATTCAAAGGGGTTTTATGGCTGATTCCAGCCTTTTCTCATGTTTTATGTATAGGTAAATCACAAGGTTATGTCTTGTCCAAGCTAGCAGGGAGCAGAAACAGTCCTTCTTTGTGACATTCGGGAAGATGATCAGTCAGGCAATGACAAATGGGTGTTTACTGGGTAGATACTGCAGGTGATTTGAAAGGGATTGTCTACAGCTTGGCAAGAGGGTCATGCTAGCAGCAGTATGTGCTAAAACTTATTATTTTGTGGTTTCAAGAAAGGAGTATATGAACCCCATGAGATATGCTGGGTATTTCATGCCTGCAACTTGGTTATAGTTTACAGTATGGTTATTATGTTGTAGTGTTCTGTGCATAGATTCAGATGAAGTTTCTGCAGTAGAAGTTGGTGGTGGAAGCCACTGAAAGAAAGGAGCTTTCAGGAATGTCTGGTCAGAGAGGACATTCCAAGAGTCAGAGAAGAGGTACGAAATGATGGCAGAGGAGGAGAGTGATCTACTATGGCACAAAACATAAAGGCATAAACCCATATGAGGTGTGATGCAAACCAACCTGAAGCTTCACCAGCTTATGGGCTTCAAGACCGTACCATAGGAGACATTGTTCTTAGAGGTGACTACTAATTTGTGGCACTGCATGCCACATAAAAGTTTGCTATATATTTATATGTATGTATATATGTATATATATGTCCTCTGTGTACGTGAGGAACATGTGAGCTGTGAGAAATATGAGCAGTCTACCTGCTGTTAACATGAAATTTTTGCTACGCGGAAAATGAATTAGGCTCATTCCATTTTGTCTTGTTACCCATTTTCTTTGTTCTAATGCAATTTGGTTCTTTTTTCTGTTGTGAGGGTGCATCTAGATTTCTGACTTAGATCCTGAGAAATAAATTTCTAACTTTCTGGAATTTGGACCTGTTTTGAGAAAACACCTTGCCAAAATTTCTTGTTTCAAAGAAATGGAGAGAGGCTGGAGTCTCTGGCTTTGTAACTGTTACCAACCAGGAGTGTAATTTCTCTCGTTTGACCATGCTACAGCAGCAAAACTGACTCAGTTACACTCGGGAGTAAATTCCTTTTCCAAAACAGCTTGTCTTAGGCTTTGCTATTGGCAAGGGAGGTTTCACAGCTGGAAGAAGTATTTGCTATTTGTAGTGAACGTGAACCAAAAGAGCGGGGCTTTCAGGTGCGGACTGAATTAGTCCATAGGAGGTAGCAGGGAGGTACCTAGAGGTAAGATAAAGTCCATTGAAGGAAAGTATGATTGTAAGCAGATGAGTAGCAATGCTGTTACATCAGAGATGTAGCCCAGGACAGCATCTTGGATGGTACCTACAGTGAAATAATTTACTATGTGGGCAAAGCAGAATGAAGACCTGACGATACAATATGTGGAAATAATGGCATAATTCCAGACATCAAAGAAAACTAGACACAAAAATCTCATGCAGATAAAGAAGACATCTCTTATTAGGTCTTAGTAGTGTTTCATAATCACAGATAGTCAAGTTGAAGCTGTTCACAGAAGTGTGAGTGATTTAGTTACAAGGGGCAAATACAGATTTTAACAGAAAAAAGCTTAATTTTCAGTCAGGAGACAGAAGCTTTGTTTTCCTGAAACAAAAATGGAATTAGTTTTGCAGTATCTGTATAATGCTGGGTTTCTCGGTAGTTTTAAAGATACCCCACTGGTAAAGCTTTAAAGAAAGGATCTCTTGACCTCGTGAAAAAGTTAGTTATTTGGAATGTTAAATGCAATTATATTGACATATGGTGATAATGTGATAAAGCGTAAGGGTTAAAGGTTGAAGGAACCATGGCTTGGCAATTAGCAATGTAAATGAAACATTCATTATCCAGCATGCTGAGAAGTTGATGAACTGTACAATAAATCTGAGCCCAAGTCACTACTGAGATAACTCATTTCAGACATAACGGTATTTGTTAGGATCTTGGACATTGTTTTTCATTCTCTGATGAAAAATCTTGCCATATAGAAATATTTTTTCCATTAATTTATGTGAAATAAGTCAATACTAAAGATTCATAAAGCCCTAAGCAATTCTCCAAATAATATAGAATATAAAAGGGAGAAACATGAAAGACATTGAAATTCATCCTGTCTGAAAAGATGATTAATTAGATGTATTGGTATTTTTTCAATGCATTGGTATTGGTATTTCTCCAGTGCAAATTGTCTGCAGTAACTTAACTCATTTGAAGACATTTTTCATCTTACAACATATAATCAAAATAAGAATCTGACCTAGTAAGCAGAGAGCCAATTATTCAATGTTTTAATTTCCATTTATACACAAAAGAGGGTATATTTTGGTGAGAACACAGGATGTAGACTTATTTGAGAGATGACAAACGTATTTTCTCAGTTCCATGAAGATTAGGATAGACTGTTATCAGGCATTATTACAGTTAACTGTACTTGTGTCTCTCTTAGAATAATGTTCAGTACCAATAAAACCACAACTAAATTTATTAACTCAATAATAGCAGTGGTAGATTACCTCTCATTCATTGGACAGTTCTATGAACAACTTAGGAGGAGTTCCTAATACTAAAATAAATAGTGCATCATTTGTTCAGTAAAAATAACTATGTATAATTTAACAGAACCTGAGACACACAAACACACACTAGTTTTCTTGTCAGTGACAAAAGAATTTTACATTCAAGTGATTGGTAGAGTATATATTTGGTTTGTGTTAAAAAAATGTTGAAGGTGTTTGTTCCTCTTAAAAGCTACCAGTTTATCATGGTCATAGCTCCAGCTTTGCATCCATTTGGCATTGTTAGAAATTTTGCATTATATTTTATTATACATAGATTTCCCACTGTGAAATAGACAATTTTTTTACTACTGAGGCAAAACATGTGAGTAGATATGTATTAATGGCATATATACTCTGAGGCAGTACCATATCTTATACAGTTTTCATGCTAGTTTTGTGAAATTTTATGTATCATTATTAATCCTGAAAGATCCCATAATGTTTTATGAATTAAGCTAAAAAATTCTTGGTACTCCCTTAATCTCCTCCTCTACGAGTGTCTGATGCACATAATTCTCACTTCATTCATCATGGTCAGCAAGAAATGCAGTATTTGTCCAGCAGTACAAGGAAATGTAGTGCACTGTTCAGAAAAAAAAAAAAAAGTTTAATAACCAGTATTCTAGTCAGAAGAGGTAGCATTTCTATATGTATACAGTATGGTATATTTGCATACTATTCTGTACTACACTGTGAGTACAAAAAACATGCAATGAAAACTCTAAAGAGTGTTAGCTCCCTCCTCATCCCCCCCCTTAATTTATTTTACAGAAAACTATTCAGAGAGTAAGCTTAAATGATACACATGTTGAAGTTCTGAAAATTGCTTTTGAGTGGGCTTCTGTCAAATACTTTACATTTTCAGTTTCTTTTTGCAAGTTTTGTCATTTGACTGAAAGCTCCCTGGGTCAGCATGGTATACAGGGTGGAGGATGCAGGATATGCTGGAGATCCTATGGGAAACCTATAACAGTGGCAAGAATTAAATGTAGTACTCTGAGTTCTTTAAATAGCAATTTAAACTCAAAAAAGTGCTCTAGCCTTCTTGGAGTAATTGAGATGGCAGGGTATTATATGTCCCAAAAATAGGTTGCAAAACAGCTTTGATTGCAGGAACTACTTGGTTTCTGCTGTGGTTATGTCAGAGCATGACTGTGCTTTAAAACTTAAGTTGTGGGAACTTAAAAGTGGGTGAAGCCCATCAGCCAGAATGCTTATTATAAAGACAGATGCAAGTGCTGTATTGAGCACAGCCCTGCCAGAACTGAGAATGTAGCTATTAGGTTATTATAAAATTGTGAGGAAAACGCTGTGAAGAAAATATTTAATAACTCTTAAGTTGTATGTATGTAGAGAGCCTCTTATTTAATGACCTTTGAATTACTCTGAACATCTGCATAACTTTTACTTCTGTGGCTTTTGTTGTGCTTTCTTGTAACAGTGATATCAGTTAGGAGAGCTTGAGGCATTAAACTCTAGTATATAATAGGTTATCCTTTGCCCAAGTGTTTTAAATTAAAAATGACCACAAATAGTTAATATGTTCTGTTGCTTGTCTTTTCTTTTAGAATATTTCACTGTAACATCTCTAATCTAAGTAAACTTGCTGACCCACAGCTTATTGTACTATTTTGATAAAGTGTTCTTCTGAATTACAGTATTTGTAAAGTCTTAATTTCCTGACTACTTACTGATTGGTTGTACTGGATCAGCTTGAACTAAAATGTGTAAGCAGTATTGTGTTTGTGTGTTTATATACTTCCAAATATATTGTTTTGGCAATGTATATATGCACACAGACACTGTTGAAGTATTAAATATTCAGTATATGTAGAGTATATGTATAAAATATTCAGTACATATACAGTAAAAAATACATATACGCTAGATTTGTTTCAATAAGTTTATTTCCACAGGCAGCTCGAACAGCAAACAAAATTTTAGACCTCAGGTCTGAGTGTTGCCTTTACTATTTTTTAGGTGTTTTCTTTAAGTACTATACCTCCAGTTTCTCACTGTTCTTTGAAAAGCTATTAAAAGAAAGGTGGATGGAGAAGATTGGTCATGTTTCATCTCCCATCATAGCCTTCTTTTAGATTTCTTAAGCTTTCTTTGCCATGTTTTTAGCTGAGCTTGAGATTTCCTATTGCCCAAAGGTGGAAAATCCACCAGTCATTCTGGTGTCATGACAACCCAAGACAAGTAAGCCAGAGGACTCTGTAGTCTTTCCTAACTTTCCAATGTAGAGACCACTTAATGATGGTATCCGAGAATATGGCGAACTTATTGCAAAGTCCTTGAACAAAACTTCTGGAAAGATCAGAGATGAGATGAAGGAAAAATTAGACATTGGAAAACTAACATGAAGGTACCTACACATATTTTATGCACTTTTCAGATAAGCTAAGGAAATTGTTTTTTTTACGACATCCAGCAGAATTAAATAATACTGTGGCGTATGGGTAAGTTCTTGAATCTCAAATCCAGCCAGTTTCTCAGACTTCCAAAACTAGCAGATAAATCATCTTTCTTCTACATATTGATGAATTTCTTAGGTAAAAACAATGGAAGATACTGAGTGGCATATCCTTAGGTATGAAGTCCTCATGTAAGATAGCAGGGTCCACCTGTAAACATCAAAAATACCAGTCTTGAATCAATATTTTTTTCTTACATTTTTCTAGGTAGACCACTCTAGAGTACCACTGATTGTCCTCAAAGACTAACTTTCTCATCAATAAAATAGGCTCTTTCCAGTATGATGCTAGTGAGTTATGAGGAACGAGTAAGAGTCAGGTTTGAGATGATTTTGTCTACTTTTTTTTTAATGCCAGCTGATTTATAAATATCAGTTGTGGGTTTTGCAGTCTAATATCATTGGTGGATTTTTTAAGCCTAACTCTTCTATAGATGGTTAGAGATAAAAAAATACTTGTATTTGACATTTAGACTGTGCTTTCTAATTACTTACCTCCTATTAACTACAAGGCCAGAACTACCTATGACCATAAGTCTCTTGGCAAACATGGGGGGAGTCAAAAGGCCTTAGACCTTAGATCATGTGTCTTGGGAGAAACAGTATTTTTGTTAACTTTTAATACTTCTTCTGACATGAAAACTTCTGCTAATAGCTGTGCTTTGCACAATGAATGTGAAAAATCAGAGTAAACCAAAAGCAGTGGTAAGTGGTGGTAGAGTATTGAAAGGACTAGGAGGAGAAGGAGGTGGCTTTCTATGTAAAGACCATGAATATCAGGGCACTCCATGAAAAAAATGTACATATTCTTCTTTTAGTAAGTTTCCTGATTACCTGAGACAGCTAAGTACTTACCACACCATAGAGAATAGCAAGAACAGAGGTATAATGTGAATCTACAGAGCCGAGATGGAGATGACATTTACTATTAGCTAATTACCCAGGAGAATATTTAGAGTACAGGTGAAAGGTGCCTTTTTTGTAAGGTGGCTACCTAAGACTACTCACAAATAGTACCCACTATAACAGCTTGTTTATTCATACCCTACAGACTGCATGATATGCTCTCCAGTTCCTTTATTGTGGAAATGACTGTCTTGGCTGAGAATTTTAGTAGTAACTTTGTTCTGTGGAAAATTGGAGCCATCTACTGTCCAAATAGAGCATCGTTTAAAGTGAAGTGGATGATTTTTGTGTCTTGTCCTATATCCTCAAAAATTCTCCACTGTTGTTAGTAGGAAATTTGCTGACATCACAGATGCAAAATTAATTAGGTCTAGATGTTTCTGGAAAAAAACCTTATCCATTAGTGCATATACTAAAAGGCCTATATCCAGAGCCTTATAGGCGTATATCCTTCAGCCTTAACTTATTTTAAAATTTATATTACATAAACAGCTTGAGAATCAGGAGAGAAGCTGGACAAACAGCCATATGGAAGTGTGCAATGTCTAAAAAACTCATTCAATAAAATTAATAATTCTTCTACTCAGTTCATAGTTAGCTTCCAGAATGGAAGCTACTACTTATCTTCTCAATACTTTAAAACAAAACCTCATTCAGTAAAGTACAGTTCAATTCTGAACATGACTCAACAGAAGAAGCATACCGGGGTCCTAGTTTACTGCTTCTGCCTGATTTCATATCTAATAGATATCTAAAAATATTTGATCATGCATTGAGTTAAAAAAACCAAAGCAAACCCCAAATCTGGAAAGAGTCAAGCTTTTTTGTTTTTATCTCTGGCAGGTCTTCCAGCTCAGGTCAAACTTTGGAAGCCTGTCAAGATATTTTTCCTTCTAATGCTTCTCCACTTCTTCTGCAGGCCACGTCATGCCATTGTCTGCTGGCCAGTCGCCCCAGCTACGGCCTTGTGACACCTAGAACTATGTTTCAAAGTCTTAAACAGGTGTAGCTACATGGAACTAAACAAATAATCGTATGTCAGTTTGAGACATAAAATAGGCTTTAATCCAGGCAGCTATTTCTCAGTTGCAATGAGGTATTCAAGAGTGAGAAGAGAGACATACAAACCACTTATTTGCCGTTAAAGTCAAAAGATACACACTAATAAGTTTAGCTTGTAGGCTCCCCATCATTTTCACTGCTATGATAGTTGCTCGTGTCTTATACACATGTACAAACGCACCCAATGCGAGTAAGGCAGTGTTTATGTGTAGGTTGAACCAAATGATTATAAATGAATTGAGGGATGTCTCCTGGGATTGGACATAAAGGTCTTGTAAACTGAAAATTTTATAAACAAACAGCTGTTGGGAAAATACCATTATGCTGTAATAGCTGCTATTAAAATCCATTAGCAATCTTGATGGCCTGTTTGAATTTGATGCATCATTTGCTCTGACAGCATTTCTTTGTAAAGAATTTTGTAAAATATATGTAGATTATGAAAGACAGTAGTAATAGACTAGGAGATTAACACTGATTACACATTGTACTTCCATTTGCCAATCAAGCTTTGAAGAATGCTGTGTATCCTCCAGTTTAAATGTCAGCGGACAAACAAGAATACATTAACCTGAACAGCTGCAAAGCTTTCTCCATCACTGTGGGAGAAATACACAGCTCTGCAGAGATGAAGTATTTCCAGGTTAAAAACCACGTTTCAGGCAACAAAATAAATCTCTAGTGTTTTCCAAGAGTTTGTGCGCTCTCCTAATTGATGCCAAACTGTCATTCTCCTCCTGCTTGCAGATCCAGATACCACAGTGGATACCAGCTGCCATAGGGGTAGGCATGGCTTGTAGATCATGCTGCTACCAGAATTAGTCAGACTTCTAATGAGATTTTGAAAAATCTGTATGCCAAGGCCTATCTGAAAACTCTTTTAAGAACAGTTCAAGTGTCATCTAATCTGTCCCTTCAGGAACAGGTATGAAAACCCACGGAGTGAAATGTGTGTCTGTCTGTAGGCAGAGGTAGGGATGCACATAGCTTGTTCATGGGTGCTGCAAGGGCACCATCTGGTGGGTGAACAAGAATAAAAGCATAAAGCTTGATAGACCGATCAGATTAAACATCTTTTAATCAAGACTTCTCGTCTGCTCCCTTTTTTTGTAATGCTCATACTCAGATAATATGATGCTTGTTATCTTACCTACTTCACTATTTCTTTATGTACCTTGTGTTTTTCAATGTTTTAGTCAATGAACTCAATATAATGGAAAATTCTTTGCTAAGTATTATTCTGGTATAAAGACACATGCCAATTTTATGGATACTCACTTTCTGCCCCTCCTTTCCTTCTGCCTGTTTTCAGGTTTTTTTGCCATACCCTTTTACTCCTCAAATTACCAACAGGCTACAATGGGTAGCCATACAAAATTTAGTAAATAACCCACTTGCTTTGTTAGATGAAATTTTGCTTTGATGTTGCTGAGAAGTCCTTGCTTCTTTCCTTACTGTGTTAGAAAGATGCTTCAGTGACAATGCATGACTCCATTCGTGAAGCAGAGGGTAATGTTTTCTAAGGCATTACAGCTATGCCTGGCATGCCCGTGGCAAACTCAAATACGTGCTGTCAACTTGCTGTATAGTTATTTTGTTGTTAATTTGTTAATTTGTTATTTATTGATCTTATCTTTAAATAAATTTATTTACATTATTAACAGTCTTATTATACAATTTACCTGACAGATTAGGCTTGGCTCAAGATTTAAGTGCTTGGGAGAAAGCTATGATGATGTGAGGAGAGTCAGTTGTGCTAGCTGGAGTCACTAGTGCACAGGGTGGAATTGCCAACGGTTGGTAAAGCCTATTTTAGACTT
>JAOXJM010000019.1:39768890-39778924 GCA_026413425.1 Tringa solitaria | reverse complement strand
AACAGAGCAAAGCAAACTGAGAAGAGTTTTATCTCGCTGTACTGGTTTAAAGAAATAATGGTGATTGAAACAGTAATTCAAAAACTAAAAGGAGTTTCTTCTTGCATGTTTTTTTAGAAGCTGGCTCCCTGCTTTGTAGGGAGAATAAGCTGAGAAATGCAGAGGGTAAGGAAGATGTGAGGATGCAGGTGCACCGAGATCCAACTTCACTGGAGATGGATTACATCCTTGCTACTGAGGAAGAAAATATACCTTCAACCAAGGATACCCTTGAAAGAAATGAACGTGATTTTGCATTTCAAGAAGGTAATGTAGCTGAACAAACTGAATCTCATGAAGACTTTTCACCAGGCTCCTTGGATACTTTTCAGCCAATCTCCATTACAAATGAAGGGGAAGATCACTCTGTTTCTGGGAGTGAATGGGACTCTATTCACTTAGAAGAGAAAAGTTCTTGTGTTATGCCTCAAAAACTGGGTGGTGAAGGGAGATCACAGGAAAGCCATGGGCAAGATGAGGGCTGGATTATATTGGGCCAAAATGAAGTCAGTGACATATCACCTGAAGAAACTTCTGCTGAGTCAGAGATGGCAAAATCAGAGTCTGAACATTCTGGTGAAGAACTGGCAGCTGCTGTAGCACAGGAATCAATTATTGACACTCAGGCAGAATTTCAAATAGAAACTCCCCTTCAGAAATCTTTTGAAGATGACGGCTCTTCTCCTTCAGGCAGCCTGACCACCAAGAATGAGATTTCGAGCATTGCAGGAACACATGTGCTACAGGTGGTTGGTGGTGATGGTGCAGGGGAAGCAAATTCTCAACAGACGCTTGGAGATAATGTAGCAACAGAAGAAGAAATGAAGGAGGAAACGGTGCTTGTCAACAGAGAAAGAGAACTGAGTCAAAAATTGGGGTAAGGAAAGACCAACCTATTTCCTTTCAAGAGTCTTCTGGTCAGTTGTTATCAATGTTATTGAAGTGCATGATGTTATGAATAGATGGCAGGACTTTCAAGTCTGAAGTACTAATTATATTTACGTGATGTAAATATCACTGTATTTCTCCCTTTGTAAAAAGAGAGCCTTGATTCTTGGTTTCTTGATATGAGTCAAATTAGGATTGGTTTGCAATGCAGGAAGCTTGTAAGGCCACATCCTTGCAGGAATAAGTTTGTCTGCTTTCTTTGGAGTCCCATAGACTTCATAGTCTACCTTTAAATCTGAAAGAGATGTGGCCAAGGAACACAGGCCAAAGCCAGGTATTGGTGGTATTGCCAGTCCAGACGCAATACCAATGATGAGATTATGGAGGGACTGAAGTGACGTACTATCTCTGTCTAATGCAAAACATCTGGGCAGGAAGACAGGAGGAGGTTGAGGACCAGGGCCAGAAAAAGGTGCTGCTTATAAAGGCAAGAAGAGGATGATGGAAAATTATGGTCCTTGGGATTATTTCCAAGCTGTAGTCAGATGAGAGCAGCATTTTTCTCTGTTCAGACTGGACTGGCAGTTGAGGCAGTTTGAGTATATTTGCACCTGCCTTTGGGTGGAAGCGCAGCCTCTGATCTGACAGCAATACTACTGCCTGCTGGCTCTCTGCTGTGACAGATGGAGAGAGAGATGATCCTCTTACCTCCGTTTACTGTCATGTTTCGGAAAAAGTCCTTCTGTTATTGACTCCTCATCTTTTACAGCCAGGAGGTTGTAACTGCTACAGTGGACTTCTAGGGTAGCCCCAGAGATGCAAGTATCAAAGTCTGACCTCATTTCTCCTAGGCGTCTGGAACTGACATGCTGCAGTTTTACAAAGAGGAACCTGGCATTGCGTTTATAACAGTGAAATTGTTGTGAACAGTAAAAGAAAATTCCTAGTACACATAAAACCAGGCGGTGTAGCTGCTTTGTACTTGTCACTCCTTTTGAACTGCACTTACCCAAAAGAATATACGTGGTATGAAACATGTGGAAACATACTGTTTGTGTGAAATGCAAGACTGATTTTTTACTTTTTTCAAGTTTCTCCCAAGCACTTGTTGTTTCAGTGTAGAATACATATCACATTCACAACTTCTATTATCAGGTTTTAATTGGCTTGCAATTTGTTTTAGACTTTATTTTTTGAAATTCTCACTAACAGTTCTGCAATTTTAGCAGTAAGCTTTTTTTTCATTTAAAGGTGTCATGCCTGCGTATGACAATATAGCCCTGATAACAGCATGTACAAATAATCTGTGATAGAAAAGCACAGCTGTTTGCTAACCCCCTCCCCACCCTAAACAGTTCATATTTTATTAAGATTTCAGGAATGAATAGTTCAATAGCTGTGATTTATCTTCTCCCAGACTTGTTAAAATATCTCCCCTCTAAACATATTTTCCCACATTTTTCAAAGAGCGTATCATTACCACAAGATCAGGCACTGCTATCACTGAGCTATTTTTAATCTATGGTTAAGTGCTGACTTCGTCCTAAACAGAAACCCCAGTGTCAGTAACTCTGAAATATAATGATGGTACTTGTAGGCTTAAATTTAAGCACCTGTATAGGACTTTATGTTTTCTTGACAGACAAGATTTTGAGTAGTACATAGAGCATACTTTGCCCTCACACACCGCCCCTGGCTGAAGTCACTTCAATGTAATTAGACATGCAGCACAGTGGAGAATATTAGATGAGAGGGGCTTTGTTTCTCTAGGGCAGTGACAGCTTTTATTGATGCAGGTTAGCATTTACTGCCCTCAAGAAAGAGGAAAATCTTCAGGAGAGTTAGCAGAAGATGAGCACTCCCCAGTTCTGCATGATCTGAAGTAAACCAAATGCTAAGGGTTTGACCTTGAAGCTATAAAAAGTAGAGCTGGTTGGCACATTTCTGTTGCACCCAATCCTCCAAGGTTCTAATTTCCATTCCAGAAGGAAAAGTAGAAATTTTGAAATTTTCTGCAAAAGGAAAATCTGCAAGAAGCAAAACAAGCAAAATCCCCAAGCAGTTGTTTTGAGTCCACATTAATATGTGGAAGGGCAGCTTGAGATAGCCAATCTAGGAAAGTCAGACATCCTTTGACTTTGAGGTGGTTTGCTTGTTAGTACTAGTCCACACCCTGGAAGTCATCTTCCTCTATCATCTCTCCAGGGTTTCACTTGGAATTCCTCTAAACTAACTCATTTCAATGAATAAAGCTGTTTTTTTGACAAACCAATAATTTTTAGTGAAAATCTTTAAATCAAAAAATACTTACCACCTCTGCTTACAATAAATGGTGAATGGGACAGGAAAAGGAGGGTTTATTTAGAGGTGCTGGCTAGTTGCAGGCTTGCAAATCTGACATGAAAAAATCAGCTGTCAATTCCTCTGTCTCCCATAAAGCATTATAAATTAAAAGCAGTCAGATGTTGATCCAGCTTAAGTCACGCTGATTAATTACATGCAGGCAGTGTCCCAGGGTTTGACTTGCCATGCTTACGTGCCCATGATGTTCTTAGAGAGGAAAAGAAAACTGGTCTAGTTATCTGATTATTTTTGTAATTCATCCCAATGGAGTTGAGATAACTTTGAAGCAGTAAGATTCTTTGTTAGATACCTGAATTAAGAATCTGATTTTCTGATTTTTGAACTTATACTGGCATGAGAAAAATCATTCCTATGGCCATGGATTTATAGGGGTTTTTAACATCTTAGTGGTATAAATTGTTAGATCCAATAAGAGACGAACTCTGATGTTCTTTAGGAATTTTTGTAAGTCTCCAAAGTAAAAACTTGAATCTTTTGCACCACAGTAGTTTGCATTAGGGTTTCAGATGTAGTTTCGGATGTAGGCCTTCATTATTCTTAGAGCTTAGTGTATTCTCTTAGACTGATTCCCACATTTAAGTCTAAAACTGGACCATGTTAATGTAAGAGTGTTTTCAGTGAAAACTTAAATGCAGGATGGAATATGCAAGGAAATACTATCCTGCAAGGAAAGTATACACCCGTTCGTGGTATAGAATATATATATGTGGTCACTATAGCTTCCACTAAAGGCTTTTTTCTTATCTGATTCAGAAGTTGTTTGATACTTGTTTAATAGAAAATGCCTTTTCATTGCATAGCACTGGCTATTTCTGTGGTGGTGAACAATAATGATGATGAAGCCCAGAAAAGTAAAGAAAAGCAAGGAAGTTATTTGGCATTCACATTAACAATTATTTATGGAAGCATGAAAACAGTAAAATCTACTTTCCTTTGGTTTTATATTTTGTTAACTAGACTTTTTTGATGATGAAGTCTGAAATCTAAGGGGAGTTTTTTTCCACCAGTAATATTATCAAAATTATTGCTATTGTATAAGGATTTCATATCTAATAGAGATTGCTTTCACAGTGCTGTTTTCCCCTCAGTGCTTGGTAGCTGATGTTCAATAAACTTGTAATGTGCTGATGCCTTTGGTCAGTCAGATAATGACTTCAGACTTTTTAGGGGATAGCAGAGACACATACATATATCCCTATGCATGCCCACAGCATGATCACAGAGGCCTTGATTCCGTTGAAGTCAAAGCAACACACAAAAAATACTACGATAGAAAGGATAAAACACATATGGGGATAATTATTTCTAGATTATATGTCAATTTCATTGACCTCTTTATATATAAACAGCTGAAGAAACAGCAACTGCTATGGTAGGAGTGTGCAATTAGAAATGCTTTCTAACACATTTAACTGACAGTTTTAAAAACACAAGTTACTTCTTATACCTTAGTGTGCAGCTTGTACATCTGAAATTAACTGCCCTTCTTGGCTGACAAAGTTTAAAACAATGTGATACAGCAGGACTGCCAGCCCATGGGAGATTAGCAGTGTCAGTGAAACACCAGTGAAACACTGGTTTCATCATATAAGAGAAGAAACTAAGGCATTTACCATGTTCTTACTGCAGAAGCATTTCTGGATGGCCTGATGGTGCTAGTCATCAGGCCTTGAGTCCACCAAAGACTTACATCTTTGAGGAAGGCTTTGGTAGAACTGAGCTGAAGCCAAAGTAACTGATAATCAGCTCTCAGAAGTGTCCTTTTGTTTGAATTCTTGCACTTCTGAAAGGCCATAATTTTCAGTCTGAAAAGTTTATTGGATTCTTCACTAACTATGACTCTTGCCTTGACTGAATAGTCTATTTCCTAGCTTAGGGTTAATGAAGCCTGCCTTCTATCAGAAAATTAAGCACCCTTATTCTGAAGGTCTAGCTGGATAGCTGGATTACACTCTCTGCTCATTTTAATGTTTTGTCAAATATTTTTGTTTTACACAGTTAAGTTTCATATATACCCTTGGCAGGGTATAGAAATTAGTTTCCTTATTTTGGCTATGTACTTCACATTCATATATTTATGCATGGCACACGCACAGTGTCTCTGAAGAATAAAGAAACTCACAATTTGTGCTCAAACAGATGATGGGGACATCCAAGTGAATGGACAATTGAAATGGTAGTCCAGAGTTTATGGAGGCATTTACTGGGTAAATACCTTCTAAGCCCCTTCCTATATCTACAATTTATTCCTACATCCCTGTTTAGAAAAAACCTTAAGTTTGTGCTTGCATACTGTGCTGAAGTAGGTTCCTTTAGTAGTGGAACAAGGGTCAGTAAAGGATGCAGCTTGCATTATTTTCTGCTCTCGTCCAGAAAGCTTCTGTCACTTTGTCTTGGAAAATTGACCATTTTGTAGAAAAGAGAGTTAAAGTTTTGAAACAGAAAGTGTAAACAAGAATGAGAATGAAGGAGTCTGCTGGTCACTCTCCCCTTCATCCCAATGCCATGCGTAATAACTCTCCAGCTGTTCAGGTACGTTTTAAGAAAGTCTGTGGCTATTGGTAAAGTTCTTTCCTCCTGTCCTGTTTTTCTTCTGAAAAAAAAAAAAAAAAAGCAGCAGCAGGAAGAGAAAAAAAGTATGAGGATGCTTGCTAGCAGTAGGACGCTGAAGAAAAGATAGAAACCTACCTCAGTAATATACAAACACCAGAAATAATAAACCCTAATAGAGGTTTCTTTGGCCTCATAAAAAAAGTGCAGAAAGATTTGATAACACATGACTAGTGTCAGTCTTTCCAGAAAGAAAATAGCTTTTTATACTTCTTTCCATATGTGAAAAGACAAGAGTGGTTGCTACATTTAAAAAGGAAGAATCTATGGATTACTGTACGAATGTTGGGTAGGCAGGGTAACATACTTCACCGCTGCTGCTATGTCTGGAGGTGTGCCAGCAGTAAAATTTATGAAGACTGGAGCTCATTTTCTTCTTGACAGAAGCTGTCCCATCTTAGAGAGTTGTATGAAGCTCGGTGGTGATGCAGTGGTTGGGAGGCAGAGGGAGAACACTGCATGACTATGCAATGGCTATGCTAACTTCTACCTACCAGCACACACCTCAGAGTGTGTTAGTGGTTATGTGTGCCAGATCATTCTTGCTCTGACCTTGGCTGTAGGGCAGAATTGTCCTTTTCTTTAGCAGGAGGACTTAGAAAGAGCTGAGGGAAATACTATGAAATGGTGCATTGACTTGAGGAAAAAGAAGTAGTGAGAGCGGTAGAGACAAGGACACTGATGTTTGGAAGGTTTGGGGGAGAGCTTGGAAAACTTTAGACAATTTATTTTGAACCACTGCCAAGATATATTTTACCCACTGGAACGAGGCTTCCACAGAAGAAAGCTTCATTTGTCTTTTTGATGCCACATTCTCAAAGAAACAGGAATCAGTCTTTTCTGCTCACTTGTGTAGTGACTTTTTGGAAAAGAGAGTTCTTCCACTGTCTCTGTCCAAAATGCATCTCTCTGACCATTGCTTTACTGCTGGCTATTAAAATTGCCCAGTGCTGTAAGCAATCCAGCAAAATTTTAATAGAGAAGCCTGTTTTCATCGCATTGCCTGTGGTTTACAATGAATAAAGGTAATTAAATATAATGACAGAAAAATCTGTGACTATTTCAAGATTAATAAGAGTTCTGAGTTCTTGTTCCTCTGGTTTATCCAAATGCACATGATATATCTCAAAGCCATTAATGATTCAAGTCAAATACGAGTGTCCAGCACTGAACATTCTGACAGAATGGAATCAGGGAAAAATTCTCACTGACTCCAGTGAACCAGGGGTTTCATCCAGTGTTTTCTCAAAATGTGTGTCCTCTCACCTCAAAGCCAGGAACAGGCAGTGAATTAGGGAGCCCGAGTTTACTTCTTGTTTCAATGGGCAAACCAGGCCCTTACATACAGGAAGTCTAAAGGATCAAATATCTGGTGTGAGTTTAAGGTCCACATTCTGCAAAGTAACCTTTACTTCCCTTTGGATGCCTCTGTTTCCTTTTTTCATTGCACACCCATGGGGCTGTCATCTTTCACTCCTGTCAGGTTTCTTTATTAATTGGACAGATTTGCTGGAAAGCAATTCCAGGCACTCGGGACCAGGCGTGGTGCTTCAGTGGTGCTTCCAGCTCCTGCTGAACTGCAAGATTATGGCCTTGAAAAGGGAATTGAACTCTGGCCTTCCATTTGGCGCAGCACAAAGTGTGACAGTTGACTAAACACCTTTTTAAAGGTTAAAAAAAAACATATAAGGAAAGCCCATGTAAATAAAAGTTAATGCCTTGTGACAGAAGTTAAAAAGCAAACTGAAACTAAACAAAATGTTTAGATTGGCATGTGCAAGAACACTTTGATTTTGCTGGTTCAACTTGTGATTTCAATGTTCATTTGAGTTTAGAGTGGGAAACTATATTGTTAGTGTATTTTCCGTTATTATATATCATATCATTATAATAATATACATTATGTATTAGAAGCTCTATGTTATTTATTAACCTTTGCGAAGAGGTTGCTTCAGTGAAAATTTAAGAATTCTTGGGACAGATGCAGCGCAGAGAATTTTCGAAACAATGTAGCTGTAAATTCATTAAAACATTTTATTTAAAAAACCCCAGTAATTTATAATAATGTATTTTAGTGTCAGTGAATCTCACTGCTAACCTTTTTTATTGATGGAAGGAACAACATATGCTGCTCATGCATGGGCTAATGACACATGGCATGTGCAAGAACACTTTGATTTTGCTGGTTCAACTATGTTCATTTTGTTCCCTCTACTTGATTTGACCTATGAAGACATGACAGCCATCTTTTTTGTTATCAATTTTGGGGTGATACAGTATTTTCCACTACCATCTGGAGGTTGAAAATTAATTAAAACTAAAAACCCAGTTTTCCATTGCAGAGCCAGCTGTTAAACAATAGCAGCAGCCAATATGGTGATGATCACATTTTTGTAAAAACAGCATTAATATTTACATGCCAAATATAAAGTACTTTATAAAAACCTTCTAACAAGAAGAGAACAACACTTCAGTGACTGAGAAACTATTTTAAAAGAAAAAAAAAATACCTAAAAAAATTCAGGAAGAAATCCTGAAATTTTACTTGTATGATGAGATTGGACTGATAGAACCTCTTTCTTAAAGCAAGTAGCCCTGAAGTATGTTAGTGTGATTTAGTGGTCACATGAAAAACTGGCCCACTATTCAAAACCCCACAGTGTTCTGCACTAATTCACTATATAATTTATTCCAGTCATTGTGATCAATGACATGAGCTTTCGGCCTGAAGTATTAATGAGCTTTGAAACAACCCTGTTGACGCAGACCTGACTTTTTGACAGTGAGCCCCAGTGTGCTTGGGGGTCTCAGCAAAGCATCCTGAGATCTCAAAGATGTTCTGTGTCGTTCTGAGCATGGAGGATCAAGGCCATAGCTTTTTCCACGTTGCTAATTTCGTAGCTTCATCATAACCATGCTAATAATGACTTCTCTTGTACATAAATACTTTATAGCTCTATTTCCTGGATACAGCTTCTACATGTCTGGACTTTTAATTTCAAATTAATTGAAGATTGTCCAGTTGAAAAAGTGCTAAAAAATATCCCCATTGTTGGAAATTTTATGTAAAGCAAGCTGACAGTAGCATTGAAGGTCACATGTCTACAGCACTGTCCTCTTTAGAAATGTATTTTCATATTGGTCATGATTTTTACATTTTTTTAAATGCTTGATGTTGGCTTGTTGTTCTTCAATATAGCAGCTGGGGACTGATTTCTCAAGAGATCTTACTTATCTCTTCTGATGAGAACTTTCTGATCTCCTCTAATGAGAACTTTCCCTGTAGGATTAGTAACACCATGAAGAACAAGGTGGGGGCCCCTGAATTTTCATTTGCACTGTGCTGTAGGTGACCAAGGAGCTGTACTGAAAAATTAAAATGGGGCTAGGCTTTTTGGCTGCTTTTGGTTTTGACTGCTTACGACCTAGCCATTTGATGTGAAATCATCTCCAGGTCTCATGTAAGTCATCTTCAAGGAGGAGTTGCACAGTGTGAAGGGGGAAACTAACTGAAGGTTAGGCCATCCTAGGGCCTGTTGCCTTGCTGTTTTATCCCCAGAGAACTGCAGGGGAATATGATTGAAAGCTGTTTTGCATTTGGAAAGAAACCTGGAGTTTCTAGGGACACTATCCCCAACAGGCTTTATAAAGGGGGCGACTGCACTACATGGAAAGAAATGTCCTTCCTTCAAGCACACCCCTAAGAAAAACAGTCAAGAGCACAGGCCACGAGCATTGTTTTTTGATGTTTGTACAACTTGTGTTCCCAGAATGCACCCTGCCTTCTGAACTGGTGGTTGTGCAGTGTGTTGGGTTTGGTTTTTTTTAATTTGCATATTCACTCACTCCCATAGCTGAATTGCAAACTGAACAAATTATGTAAAGCATGTTTGCATATGCATGTGCTCCATAATCATCGATGCAAACACAAATGAGGGCTGAGAGGGGTAGAATCCATAAGAACTTTTTGTCATGCGTTGTTTCATCACAACCTTTCCTCGGGCTCTGAAATGAAACAGCGGGGAGCTTTTCACTGCTGCCAGCTGACTTGCCGTATCAAAGATTGGTGATGCTCCGACAAAGCTCCGCAGGGAATCTGGGGGGGGGGGGGGGTACATTATAGTTTCATGTAC
>JAOXJM010000019.1:39745092-39768790 GCA_026413425.1 Tringa solitaria | reverse complement strand
GGGGGAAATTAATTTTCACATCCAAAGCACAGCCCCGCATTGGTCTAAGCGCCCCTTTAACCAAAGCCCGGTAGCTGCTGGCTCATGCAGCCAGCTATCTCAAAGCAGGTGATCACCCTTATTTAGCAGTACCACTAGCCACGTGACAAGAAAATGGTGGAGGATCTGTATTCCTAGTAAACTGCTACAGAAAGAAGGATGCTGAAGTGCAGCAGTAAAGCATCTTTATTATTTTCCCAGTAGAAAGGCGTCTTCAAGTCTTTAGAAGGTAAGCATCTCTCTACTCCTAGAGGCTGATATGCAGAAGGTTTTCTAATTAACGGCTCTATTGTTGCAGTTACTTCAGACAGAAAAAGGGGAAATGTTTGTCAGCAGGATGCAAAGCACCCAGGACCTCATTACTGAAAACCGGGCAGCTGTGTTTTAATTCTGTTGCAGCTCTTTATGAGAGAAGCTTACATCAGTTCAATGGGATTTCTTTTGTCTGAGTGCAGGCATGGTATTTATAATTAGGAAACAAAACTTCACTGCACAGTCACCTAGCACATTATTTTCAGCCTGTTTGCCTAGCTTGAAGGATAGGATGGGAAAAAAGGAATGAACGTTGGGCATTGTCAACAGATAACTTGCATTTGAGACTGCTTTATTACTGGCATAGTAATTGTGATAGCTCTCATTGTAGCCTACTTGACAATGGCTTTCAGGCTCTTTGCTGTCAGCTGAAGCATATGATTTTTGAATTTTTTGCGGCGTCCTCTTAAATGTTGCAGTGAACAGAACACGTAATCTTTGAAGGTTAACTGGTCAAGGATGCAGCAATAATCTCGGTGGTAAGATGACTGAAAAATTATTGCAAAAGTTGATTTGTATAGGAGTATTTTTGTTTAAATTTAATTACAGGAGCTTGATGCAGCTCCATTCAGTTGTTTGCTTTTCTGTCTGTGATGAAGAATGAAAATATACTTCTGTTTTAAGAGTGGTAAGCAAACAAATGATAGCAATGTGCAGGAGGCACTGAAAATGTATAGAATGCCTACATATGAGCTGCTTAGAGCAACACTGAAAAGAATTATATGCAGGCTTGGTAGGTGTATTTAGCCAGAATCATTCTAAGTAAGGGCGGCAGGGGGGAGAGGGGGAGGAAGGGAGCAGAGATATAATTTCAGTACTTATCTTTATTGATACTCTTGGGAAGCCGAGCTGTGATGAGAAAGGGATGATAGGGGTAATGCACACATCTCTAGCAACATGGTCAGGAGGCAGTAAGGCAATGGTGGGAGTGGGAAGGGGTATGACACCACACCAGTCCTTACACTGCTAAAACACTTCTTTTTCCCAGGGCTGCTGTGTTACTCCCACTACTCTCAACCATGCTCTCCACTGCTACCTCTTGTGGGGCAGGGGAGAGCTAAGGTCTAAAATAGCTGCCTTATTTCTGTCTTTGATGAGTCTAGCTGCTATTTGGCCCTGCATAAATCTGGACAATATTATCGAAAATTCATGTGGTTAGAGACAAATCTAACTTTTGCATAAGTTCACTAATTAAAAAACTTAGATCCTGCTACAAGCAGTGTTTTGAGGTTTTGTGGCATCTCTGTAGTATTCATCAGTAACAGAACAGCAATGTTATTTAACAGCTTGTAATATATCGGTAGAAAAAAGGCAGAGAGAAAAAAAACAGCAGTCTTTAAGCCACTGTCTTTTTATTCAGGCAAAAGATGCAGATCTCAAACATACCAAGAAATAATGTATAGCCAAGAATATGATTTTGTCAGCACCTGTGAATATTGATAAAGCTATTTTTATCACTCTAGTGTCCTCAGGATTGGAGACACTTCCTATCAGACCCTTTACAAGTATCCAGAAGAATATGATGCTACTGCAACAACAAATGAGATAGAGGCAGATGGGAGGATAGGAGTGACAGCCCAGTTGCTTGACCAATTTCTTAGTTTACCTAGTTGGTTTTCCTTTGGACATTGAAAGAAATGGCTTAGCTGTTACAGGATTTTATGTATTAACTCATTCAGATATTCCAAATTAGTTCTTAGCACATCCTGTAGATTGCGGTCTTCTCTATAGCCCTTGCAGCTGTGACAAACAGCAGCAAATCAGACTTCCTTATTTCAGGCCACCAGGCGAAAGCTGACTGTGCCCTACCAGAACAAGATCACTCTCCTCAGCAGAAAACACTGGCCACGACCTCCAAAGAGCTGTCAGATGGACAGCAGACCATCAGGATAGACCTTCGCCTGCTTATTGAAAGCAGCAGAGGGTATAGCTAACCTTGCCCTTGCATTTCCTGATCTATAATCTGCAAGGAGTGCATAATGTCAGGGAAGGAGGAGCCCCATTTTCTCACCTCATTCCTGAATGTTACTGCTTCAGTCTGGTATTTCCTGTCGCTCCGGCTCTTTCACAGCATTCTTGCTGTGTCTGACAACCTTCTCTTTCCCATGCTTAGGTTGGTTTTTATCTTCCTACTGCTTCTGTGGCCCTTCCAACTCAGTGGCAGAGTATTGCTTCTGGAGATAACTGGTGGCTTTCTGCATCTCCTGCCTCCCTTTGCACGTGCTGTGGGGTCTGACAGTCTTTCCTGCTCTGCAAACCTCCTGCCAGTGGGAGCAGGCTGCGGGGCTGCCTTGCTTGGTGCTGCCTTTACTGCTTCAGTAGAGCTTTTGTGCCTTGATTGGGTGTCTCCTTCAGCTCATTTTCCTGTATTTTTCCCAAGTTGCAAATCACCCAGTATGGATGGTAACTTTCCAGTTACCAATTTACACCCAGCAGGGTATTTCCATTTTAATCTGCCAGTTAAAATTCCCACTCCATATTCTGCATTGCCACATACATTCCCTTGCTATCTATTAAGTCTTTCACAACTGTAAGAGATACTCTAGTTTAACATCACGGTCTTTTTAGAGCCATTTCTTTAGCTCTGTTGTAGTCAAGATAGGGAAAAGGTAGCTGTTAGTCATTTGTCATTTTGCTCTGTAGGTAAAATCTGAATCTAGATTATAATGACATTGAGCATCATAAGTTGTGAAATCATAGTTATATTAACATGGAAAGATGGCAACTGGGCAGTACAGTGACAAAGAAGTGAGAAGAAAAGAGAAAATGAATACATGCACAAGATTTAAGGTATGGAAGGAATACAAGTTGTTTGAGAAGGGTAAGGAATGAAATCATAAATAGGACCAGAGAAAAAGTATAATGACGGGAGTAAAAGATAGAAGTCATACGATATGAAAAAAAACTTGCCATATATCTTTTCTGATATATCTATCAGCATATTATAAATTGTGCAAAGGCTGAACTTGAAATCAGAGGAGTCCTAGAAAAAATCCTAATGCTTTAATGAGCAGGTTATTAGAAGTGCTACGAATCTGTTACCTTGATGTTAGGTAAGTTTTTATGATTAGCTGATCTGAAGATCATCCCTAAACACATTTTATCATGCAAGCAAGACAGAATTCCCCTCTTGTAAAATACTTTGTTAAAACATTTGATTCCGCTAGTATAATGTGGTAGTAAGTGTTGTCATCATTATACATGTCAGCATTCATACACACAGAGAAAAAAATCCATTAAGCAACGCAGAAAGTTGATAGTATTACATAGAAGCCAAATAGAAAACAGGAAATAGCCACGGGAGTTGAGAAGTTAGCTCCGTTGCAGAGCTAGTGGTTATTACTAATGGTTAAGAGCAGTCCAAGGCATTTTAGCATGTCTTCATTTGGAAGCAAATGTATTTGATAGTGTGGACTGTAATAATAGTTGGAGGGGAGCTGTCACAACTCCATTGGAGAACCTCAGCAGGGCGTAGAATGTAAAACTATATCAAGATTTTCTGCTTGTGGTCCTGCAACGTCTACCCTGTTAACTGCTCCCAAAGCATGAGCATATTTCCTGAAAGTGCAGATGGCTGCACTGAGTTTAAGGTGCACGCTGCTTTTTCAAGTGCTGTTCATGTGCCAATTGCATCATTTGGAGCCGCAGGTATTCTGATGAATGGTCTTGTCAGCACAGTATGGCAGGGAAACAGTCACTGTGAACCACACATGCTGGAAGGAAAACTCGTTTTAAAGTGAGAAAAACTAAAACTGAGGTTTCTCAAGGAATAATTAATTTCTCAATGAAAGTGGAAGGTGGGGATCAGGTCCCAGATCTGTGATTAGGCCTGGAATTTAAATAACTTTTCTGAAGTACGATTTTCGAACAAAATATATTTTCAGGATAAACTTAAGGATCTTTTACATCAGATTGATTTAACTCCTACTTTCTCTGCTGGCATTACCTAGTTACAGTGCATTTGTAGTGTTTTTTCAGCAGTGGTTGTTGATTAACAGATCATCTAGATGTTATTTGTAGAATATTAACAACATTTATTAAGAGCAGAGATCAGATAAGTTTAAACAAGGTTTCTAAATGCTAATACTGCTCTGAATCTATGTAGCTCATGTCCAGACCTTGTGATCTTCCAACACTGATGGAGGAGCACCCATCACACAGGCTCCCAACTCCGTGTTGTTAATTCCTGTAATTTTCCACTGGCTCAGTAAAGATTAAGGAGTGCTGAGCTAGACATGTAACAGAGGAGAGCCCCTGCTCTGAGGGCAAGACCATATGGTGGTATGTGAATGCAATGCCAAAGCAGAGCAATAGATGTCACATGGCATGTTATTTCCACCTTAGAATTTGTTACTCGCTACCTGCATTTGCACATGAAATACTGAGTTAAGAGAATATTATTAAAAGGGTAATACTAGGAAATGCCTAGCAGGCTCTGCATTTCCCTGTAAGAGATGTAGTTGGAGACTGTACTATTTCATGGGTACAGTAGGATAACACTGCCCTAAAGAATTGCCTCCTGTTCATGTCCATGCCATGAAGTTGTTATGTGGTATGGGGTAGGTCACTAGGAGTCTACAGGTGCCTGAATTGCAAATGTCCTTCTTTTCTCACGCCTACCTGATTTATTTTTTTTCTGGATGCCAAATTGAAGCCACTGAGATCTGTCTGTACCGGTCTTTTCTCAGTGTCAACTAGTCCTGAGGCTCAGTAGGGGCATATAGAAGATATTATAAAATGCTAATATTCAGAAAAAAAAAAAAAAGCCAAAGGTTATTAGGCATCATGTATCAGGAGCTCACCATTAATGGGCCCTCTCAGAGTTAATTTGTCTGTTTCTCTTCTGTAACAGAGAATGATTCTTTAACTCATAAAGCTGTTGTCCAAGGTATGTTAAATACCGTTCGGAAATGCCCAATACTTGGGTGATAAGCAGCTCTGAAAAGCCCCAGAAAGGACTGATTGTCCTGTCTCTAGAGCAGTGTTTGAATGGTGGGTGGTTAATAATGCTTGGGGATACAGAAAGGAGAAGATAAGGTATTAAACATTTGATAATTTGTTTCCACTGTCTTTCATGTTGCATCCTATGACCTGCTGGTGACAGACCTGTAGGAAGAGACTTTGGGGGGCTCTGGCACCTGCTGCAGGCAGCAGTCAGCCTGTCTTGCGTTCCGAAGGCTCTGTTTCAACAAGACATCTAGGCTTGGGACTTAAATCCTATTTCCCTCATTCTGTATTGCGAAGCCTTTTTATTCCATGTGGCTGAAAGTCACAGAGAATTGAAGAAGCCTGGAGGCCTGGATTCATTCCATCAGCCTTCCCCATCTGTGGGCATATGCATAAGGTTGCTGAAATACCCGAGCGAATGCCATTATTGCTCATGCATTTACTTAGATGTGTGCTTCCATGGCTCCCCGAATCCCTCCCTGGCTTTGCCTGCATCTCTTGCGCAGGGAGGGAGCTGGCAAGGAGTCAGGACAGACAGCCTGTGGCTGCCTAGCAGCAGTGAAAGTGGCGACGTGTGCTTAAGAATAGCAGCTTTTATTTTTTAACAGCCTCAAACTGATAAGCGCAGACAGGAGAGCCTACTACTGTGAGTAGCATCCTGGAAAAAAATTGGGGCTTACGGTATAGATTTAAGAAAAGGAACAGGGGAAAAGACGGCTAGATGAGCAGGTAGTAAACACTAAAGTTGATCAGAGACTAGGAAACATTTTCAGAAAGAATGGTTTAAAAATTTATTGAGTGGCTCAAAGCAATAATATTAACATGTTTTCAGGTAACATACTGAAATGCAAGCAATTTAAATCTGGCTAGAATACAGGATTTCCCTACAGAAAAAATATTAGCTCTTACAGACACACCTAATTTTTTCATCTGACTTTGATAGTGAAAATGGAGTAAAAAATCAGCATATGGAAAACATCAAGTAACAGTTCAATCAGTAAAAGAAGCTTTAAATCTGAAGTGTGAAGCACAAAAAACTAGGAAGTTCTGACTTTTACTAATTCTTAGAAATGGTTTGTTCTATGGCTGTTGTGAAAGTAAGTGACATGGTTTTCTGTAACAGATGTTTGACTAATACAGATTTTGGCTCAAACAAAGCACCACAGATAATATTTTTTTTTTGCTTTCTTTCTGGTTTGCATCCAGAGATGGGAATAAAAGTCTCATGCTATGCGTAAATTCCAGTGCTCAGTCTATGGATTTTTCCTGACCTAATTTTTAAATAAGAACAACCAAACGAATAGCAATAAAAACACAGTTAATTTAGTATACTAACATATGGTTGCTAAATGCAGCTCTCAGGAGGTTATAAACTTAATCCATTTTTACAAGTCACCTGTATACAGTATGATTATTTTACACAGGTGTGTAATGACTTTTTTTGAGTCTCAGATATCCTGGAGTGGATTCCTTCCAATATGCTCATTTTCTTGGTACATGGATGTTGTTGAAGCATAGTCTCTGACGGATATTGACTGAATCCTGCTCAGTGTATGTAGCTTAGGTTTGTTGCATACTCCACTACAGTTCAGACATCATTAATTCTGCTGAACCTAAAAAATTTGCACTGCAGTCTCCTTTATCCCTGAATAAGCAACTGTAGGCATTTTTGCGTATTTTCTGGGAGTTTTTTAGCAAAGGACTAATTTTAGGAAGTAATTATGGGGTGTGTTTTTAGTGGGTGCATTTTCTAGTGAGTTTCTTCTTCTCTTAGTGCACAATCCAGTTGGGTTTTGGGGAACTAATGCTCCTGGCTTCTTTCTCTGTTTCTTTCTTTGTATTTTGAGCCAATATTCTTCAGACTAAAGCCCATGTTTTGTCAGATTTTATTTTTCGACTTAATACAATAATGCTTTGTTTCCTATAAAATCTTTTGGCTGTAAGAGAGTTGATATTGAAGTATGTCCAACACTTCTCTGACTTTACTTGTAGAACATTCCTACCCATCTTACATGAATGATGAGCATCAAAACACATGCACATTAAATTGGGATTTGTTATTAGTCCATTAGCATTAAAGGTCTCTGAAATAACATCTCAGTTATAGTTTATGGAGTTGTGTCTATAATAGAAGAACCATCTTTTACTTAAAACAAAGAATCGATATATTGTGTCTTTTCTGGGCGCTCCAAGAAAGAGCAATTTCAGAAAGTAGATACTTGCTGTTATTTAAAAACATACAAGGATCTGCAAACTTCTCTCTAGCTTTTTCTGAACAGAAATGGAACAGCAATTATGAGCCATAAGCTTGGAGCACACATATATAATATATGAAAGAAAGGGAAAGATGTTTTATTTGGATGTAAATGCGTAACATCAGAACAGTTTCTGTTCCTAAAATGGAATAACATGTCAAGTGTTTAATCATGATAACAGAATAGGTTTTGCTCATCTCTTATATAGAGGTAAGGTGGATGTTGGAGTAGTTAGAGATGGATGAAAGCAGAACACCCCTTGTCAGTCAGCCATCTGATGAGATATCGTGGCTTTAAATTCATACAAATTTCTGTAGCAAAGAACTGTAAACTGAGGAGAGATATAGAAATTAAGAAAACACTTTGTGTGAATTGGTGCATCTTCCTTGATATAAATTCCCATTTGTGGGGTGCTTAGAGATTTGCTTTATGCTCCACTTCAGAGGCTTTTTCTTGCATTCCGAGTGTGCAAGAGGATCATTCTCATTTTGTCCAGAAGAGGTTAGGCATCCTGCAGGTGGAGCAATCAGCACGCTGTGAGAGCCATCAGTAGGCTGCCTCTGGCAGGGGAAAGGAAAGCCCAGAGATGGGCTTACAGGAGGTACTGCCTACTCTGGCCTTGGCTTGGCCAAACACCTCACCCTGCCTCATCATAAGGGCGCTTTCAGACGGAGCCGTGCTGGGAGTCAGTGGACGGGCGTCACTGGGTGAACGCCAAGGGCTTTTTCATACCTTCCAAGGAAAATACTGCCCTGTCACGTCCAATTCCTCAAGTTCTGGGTTCTCCTTCCCTGGTCTCCGTGCTTGCGTAAGGGCAGTGTTGCAGGGTGGGGACGGGAGGGGTTCAACGGAAAAGTACTTTGTGCTGCCTGTGCTCTGCAGAGGCGACTGACTCAAGGAGGAACTTGAGCTCCTTCACCTCGTTCTCATTCCTGAAATTTCCCAGCTCACGCATTCTTCATCAAAACAGCTCAATTTTTCACTGCAAACCAGTGAGACTGAGGGCTATAAGCAGGACTTTTACTTCATCCAAGACCAGGGTGTACTTGCGTGATGTGTGGAATTTGAGAACATGAAAAAAGCCAGTTGTCTAATCTCTGAATAACCTTTTCATTGTGCTTCACCTCCCCTCCTCCCATATAGTTTCCAAAGCAAGCATGTATTAATATCAACTGTGGTGATTTCATCCATGTCATTTTTTTTTACTAATCATGCTTTTAAACTTTATAAAAACCTTCAACATCTTGTGAAAAAATAAGTATAGAAGTATTCCTGTATGTAGAGGAAACAGCACAGAAAAAACATGATTTACATATCTAGGAGAGGTGTTTGGCAATTTGCCTCCACTTCATATTAGACTTTGCACTGCTGAGTGCCTGGAAAATGTATATATACAATTTAAATCCCAACTGGTGAGCCAGTTGTGGGTTGGAGTGGAAGGATTCACTTTAGGAGGGTAACAGTCACCATTGGATTAATGTTACTCTCTTTTGTGGGTTGTAGGTGTTCACTCAGGGCAAGCCATTGGAGAGATTATTTGTTTCAGACTGAAGAAATTAAATCCTTGATATGTAATAGCTGCAGAGCAGCTTGGGAAACTGGTGATATATCACATATGACACCAGGGTGAGGCAGCACAGCCCATAGGGATTATGACATATTGCTGTGAATATTCAGAGCTGTTCTTTCCAAAATAGCAGAACGCTGCTGTACCTAGAAAAGTCAGGAAGGATAACTTTTATTCTGAGAAATACTGATTTGAGAGGACACTAAGAATTATTTAAAGATTATTAATTTATTGAACTGTAGGAATGTCTGAACCAAGAAAGAGCAGGGAAGGCATTTCAGCCTCCAGCCTCCCCCTTCTCCTTTCATAAGAAGTCGGTGTCTGTCTCTGATCCACCTTTGAGAAAGAGGGATCTTTTTAGCTACTTCTGAACAAATATGTAGACCTGAATTATCAAAGCAAATATGCAGTAACTTGATTCCCAGTGCAGCTGATCCTTAAATGACTGGTCTGTGTACCACATAAAAAGAAGTCATTTGTGATACAAAAAGCTTACTTGACTTTGACCTCTATTCTGACTGAAAGGTCCTTTTTTTTATCAATCCAGTAAATCATACCTGATTAGAACAGAGCTTTCTAAAGTAACTTAATTTACTTCTTCAAAAAGGAGCATTCATGGGGCTTTGAGCAACCTGGTCTAGTGGGAGGTGTCCCTGCCCATGGCAAGGGGGTTGGAACTTAGATGATCTTTGAGATCCCTTCCAACCTAAGCCATTCTGTGATTCTATGATTAAAAGGAAAAAACAAATGTTTTCTTTTTCTAATACTTCTGGCCACATCATTCATTGCATCAGTTGTACTTGTATGAAGGCGAGGGATTTTGTAAGCCCCAGTTTTTGAAGTATGTTAAGTAGTGTGTGGGAAAGGAAGAGGAGGTAGTTGCTTAATTTAAGTTTCTGGAGTCCATCGTCCATTACTAGAGTTGCTGCTGAGATCTGTTGAGAGCCTGTGCATGGGCAAAAATTACTCTGGAAGGTGTTGAGCTACTCAGTGTAGCATGCTCTCAAAATTCATCAGAAAATGGGGAGCTATGTCTCTAGAAAACAAACTTTGTTTGTTCTCACACTGGTGGGGACTCTGGAGCCATATGTTGAGGTACAATGTCAAAGAGCCCATGCTTTGTGACTGGCTTTCTAAACCCACCAGATTTGAAAGATGCCTGTATTGCCTATTAATTTCTGAATGAACAAATATTAATTATGGCTTTTAAAAAATACGAACTTTCACTGAATACAGAGTATGTATGTCTGGCAAGGAATCTTTAATCTGTTTGGGTAAAGCACTAGGGATTTGGAAAAAATATGACTAGCTCCAGAGTCAGACTCCCTCTTCTCTGAAAAGCCTGTTGACTGTTTATGTGACAGTAAATGAGAACCTGACACAATTTAAAATGAATAAATAAATAAATAAACAAGCGGGAAATCTATTCTCGGCTAAAAAGTTTCTGAAAGGTAATACCATCTTTTTTGTGATTGAAAATATAATGAATCACCTTGTGTCAGCAGTGCTTTTGGTAACTGGGCTTGAACTGATTTTTAACTGTCTGTCTTGTCCTAAATCTTTCAGGATCACAGGGTCTTACTTCCCAAATCAAATATGCCAATATGAACAACATGGATTATTGACATTAAAAACACCGTGCCATCAAAATAAAGTTAGAGATTCTCAGGCAAATTTTGGTGCTGCTTACTTGTTAATCCCTAAGCCAAGGCTATTTTTTGAGTATCTTGCCTGTAGCAGTAGCTGTATTTCAGTAGAAATTCAAACAAAAGGATATGAAACACATCTATCTTTCAATCCCCTAGAAATGTACCGTTCTTGTAAACACAACTGTAATATAAAATTCTGATTTAACTCTGCTGTAGTGGTCCCACTGAAAGCAGAAGAACACGTGAAATTTATGTTGCGAAAGTGTGAGATTCTAGAGAAAGCAGCAATGCCAGATCCAAGTACATACGCGCTTTAAAATAAAAGATAAAGATGCCACAGGGAGAAAAGCAGTTTTGAGGCAATCCTAGAAATGTCATGACTTATGATAATTCTGTCCCAGACATTGCAAAAATTTTTTGCAACTCCCAAAATTGTGAAATAATTACTTGTGGGAAATTGCTTTTTTCAGGTGATAATTGTCATTGTTTCTTTATATAAAGCTCAGTCGTGCTCATATCATACAGAGGAGAAGATGATCTTCATTTTGCTCAAACATTTTTACAGAATTAATGCAGAAAATATTGTCTCTTTTCAATACAGAAAGCCAGAAAGTTCACTGTCCTGTAGCTTGCTCTTCAAACAACTTGAAAGAAGAGCATTTCCTTTCAAATAATTTCCTGCAGTGGTTTCCAAGGCTTGTTCAGAAAGGGATTGTCATTTGGTATGATAAGGCTGTAGGAGATTTTATAAATGAATGGTTTATAAGTGAGTATCAAATCCCTGTTCGGTCTAGCCAAACTATACACCCTTGAGTACCCGTAAGTCATCCTCTGAGTAGTCCAAAGCTGCTTTAATCTGAGAACTTTTCATAGTTTTGTGTTTGGAAAGCTTACTAAAGCCCCAAATAAAATCTTAATCTGAATTTAAACTGGATTAGAAGTTTTCAGCCTCCTCACGCTGTTCCTACCACTGTATTTTGTTACCTGATTCAGCTGTTACTTACAGCTCTTCATTAGAATTCAGATTTGTCTCTGCTAAATTCAGATGAATAAATTAGACTTCATTACACATAATTTACTATGAATTGAACAGACACACACACAAAAAAAGCCACAGACTCTAATGACTTATTTACATTTTCTAAGTAAATTGTGATGATATTCTGTGTATCGATTTTCTGTACAGCTTCTGAACACAGATGATGTTACAGAGCAGAAAAAAAGGAAATGGTACATTACAGACAATTTGTGCCATTCCGTTCATTCATGAACAGGACACTTTGACCAAATTTCTTTACTATTCTATTGAGTGTCCACAGAGAAGGAATATTTCAAGCGTTATTTGACAGTAATTAAACGTATTGCAGAATTGGCATGTTTTGTAGAAATCATTAGGCAGTTAATCTCAGTATGCAGAGATAAATCTAGTAAAATTAGCACAATTAATTTGTGTCAATTTTTATTGAGAGACAAGGCCTGATCATGAGTTGAGCAGCACAGATATGTCTGACCCTAGCTTTATGTTGTGCATATTCTCTATGGCCCCATGGTGAAGGTGGGAATTCACTCGCTTGCATGTCTGTATTGGGAATTTGATGGTAAGAAGCTTTCACAACTTTGAGCACAGTGAAGCCTTTGGCTTACTTACAGGCAAGCCTACATATACACATTTTTATATAATCTATATATAATTAAAAAGAAATCACAAAAGCTATATTAATACTCGGATGGCCAGAAGAAGCTTGTCTGCACACAGTAAAATAGTGAGGGTAGGAAAAAACTGCAGGACAAACAAGCCAAGTCTATTCAGTTCAGCTGAGTCTTTCAGAATAGAACTAGTGGCAGGGAAAATTACCTTCTTTTCCCTAATCACAGCTCTGTTAATCAAAGTGTAAAAATTGTTCTTCTTCTTCAGCTTTTGTGAAAAAATTAATTATTTTTTAAAAACAGAGTTTGGAACAGGAATATAGAAAAAATGCTATAATTATTCTGATAAAATAAATGAAGCCTTTTTGGAGCCGTACATTTTTACTGCAAATACTTTGGAAGCTGTCAAGAGTGTCCGGAAAATGTAAAATGTTTCCTATCTGCAATTGAACCATCCTCCAGCCAAGCATTTTGTAAAATACTTGGATAGAAAATAGACGTGAAAACAGTTCAAGTAAATTTGCTTTAAACGTTCGAACACCTTTGTTATTATTTTCACCACTTAATGCCTTTTCCTTGTCTTACGTAGGCATGTTAAATGTAATTTGTTAGTATATTCCTAGAAATTGAGTCTAAATGGGATATGTTGCAACATTTTAGTCTTTGAAAATCTGTAATGTAGTTTTGGTTCTCACTTTTGTGCTTCCTGTAGTCTTTCAATGCAGGACATCAACTGTTCCAGTACTATAAAATGACTGATTTGGGTCAGAATTGCTCTAAAGTATGAAATGGTATCATGGTCTCATTTTTGCTGTACAGGAACTGTATGTACAGCACTGAAAATACTGTTACGGATCTCTTGATTGTATGCAGTTTGCAAATAGTAGCTGAAGCTCCCTGCAATGATGTGTCTGGTTTGCCAGATGACAAAAGACCAACTAAATTCATATAAAACGAGGAGCATTGCTGTTTGTGAGCCTGTTATTATTCAGTGCTATGTCTTGATCTAAGTAGAAATGGCTATGTGTGACCTATAGTCTCCAAAGGCTGCACAGATGTGCATAAATAAGGGGAAAGAACTGCTCAGCAGAATTACAACAGCTGTGTTCATTTCTCACATCAATTTTTGATCAGACTTCTGAACTGTCTATGTTGAGGAAAATTGCAGTTCCGTATGAGATCACATGAACTGTATTGATATAAGGTCAATCTCTGCATCTCTTTAAGATTTTGTTTTGTATTTTACCTCTCAGGTTGGTACAAGAGGATGTGGGAATGGACATCCCCTTTGCTGAGGGTGTGTTAAGCCCCAGTTCCACAGAGATGAGACCCGGTGAGAGAAGCTCTTACTCATTTTCTTAATTATATCTTATTCCCTTGGCATTTAATTATGCAGTGAGAAGGATGTTTCTGTGCTGGTAAAGAATCAGTTCAGCGTTAAACAGAAAAAGTGTTAAGTTCGCTTTATTTAGTCAATTTTCTTCTTCACTTGCGAAATGATAATTGTAGTGTGCCATTTTCTCTTGTGTATTGTTGTTATCACTTGTTTAGTCCTTGTGAAGTTTAAGTCATCTCTATTATTTATCTTATATTTGACTAATGTCTAAGTGAACTAAGTTAGCATTGGAATGTTTCAGACTGAACAGCTTGAAAAGTGCCACACAATGCAGTGGCAACGGGCAAAGCCATGCCTAGCTTTTGTCTCATTGAAGACTACTTTTATTTAGGACTGATTAAAAGACTCAGAGGTATTTTTATTTCTGTTACTGTGTTGAATAAGATACTGTATAGTTAAAACTAAAGACATGGCTACCTGCAAATCAGCACCATTCAATAGCAGCAAGTGTATAAGAAATACTTACAGGGCATTACACTCATATGAATTTCTCCAGCATTCGGCAATGTCTTGGTTCACAACTAAAATGATTTGCATACTGCTCCTTAAATTCTTAAACAATCTGGGTCAGAGCATGTCCAAGGCTTCATTTTCATCTGTGGATTGCAAGAAAATCTGGATTTTGCATAATTTAAGAGCTCGCAGCTACATCTGCCATTGCTGTAGATGCTTGTTTTATTCTTCTAAATATTAATGTTGATATTTGTGGTTTATGTTAAGTGGTCTTAAATGGCTTGGTGTTACTAAAATTGATCAAAGTGTGTTTGAAGGTGATTCTTAAGTATCTGGGATATTAATTGTATGCAGAGGAGATCAAACTCTTTTTTTCTTCCTCTTTTTTCAGAACCTCCCAATTCTCTTGATCTTAATGGTTCCCATCCCAGAAGGATAAAGCTCACTGCTCCAAATATCAACCTCTCTTTGGACCAGAGTGAAGGGTCTATTCTTTCTGATGATAATTTGGATACTCCAGATGAAATTGACATCAATGTAGATGACCTTGACACTCCTGACGAAGCAGACTCTTTTGAATACACTGGGCAAGGTAATGTTCTAGAATGAAAATGTAGAGCTCATCTCTCTTTCTTTCTTTACTGCTTACATGATAAATCTCATGTCTGTCAGGCTATGAATATGCTTAAAGCATTTGAGACTTAATGCCAGGAGTCCAGGTACTTTTACTGTCTGCTGTATTTCAACCTTTCTTCCCATATGTAAAGAAATACTTACACAGAGAGCTGAAAGAAATAGAACAGCTGACCAAATAAAGTGAGAAGAGCTGGGTAGAGAGAATTAAATTCAAGGTCTTGTCTTTGTCCAGTACGCTAAGGCTTGCCTGAAAAGAGTTGTCCAAGAAGCAGAAGGCAGTTGCTGTCTGTTGTAGCCGTAGTTAGCTGTAGCTAACTGCACATTTGTGCAGCTCTGCCCAGCTCTAGCTTACGATTACATCAATAGCGCTTAGACTTACAACCTTGTGTGAAGTATGTTGGCTGACATAATCTGCACCAAAGAGCTTGCAAGGTGTAAATGAAGTAGACACAGCGTTGTGGAGACACAGCGTTGCCGGTAGTGAGAAAAGTCATTTTATATCCATGGAGAGCTGAAACCAGGAAGGGGTGCGCATGGCATGGTGAAGGTAGCTTAGATGATGGAACTGCAGAATTCCTCGTTCCACCAATCTGAATATGGTCTCTCAGCAGGGCTGGTTGCACAGGGTATACACCGTGTGCACAATGGACATTTCATGCTTCCTGTAAAGTTGTTTTGCACTGTCTCACTCCCTGTACTTACCCTTATGATGTACGAAGTCGGGTGTTAATGCTCATTGCTTGCTAGTACTTTAAGAACCATGTAAGAACTGTATTCGCTAATATAAATACATAAAGATCATAAGTTATTTGAGGGGAAAATTAGTGTGACCATTTTACAATCTACAACAGAAACAAATCTACAAAAATGGATCCATTTAAGTGGAATTTTCCCTTGCATTTAAATTCTCTGTTTCTAGTGAGGTCACTATAATTTAAAAATTGTATGCTCCTTTGAGCATACAAGAACAGTTGCATCAGTTCAAGTGATATTGCTAAAGACGCATTGCTTTGTACTCAATCATGCATGAACGTCTCTAATGTCACTTCTCATTAGAAGGCCGATTTCCTTATGGGTATCTGCAGATCGTAGTGATGAGTTGCTCCATGGTTGGAATCTTTTGTAGCAAAGGTTAAAACTAACACATACACACACAGAGCAGCGTGTGCTTGCAGTTTTAGTCTGTTGTGGCCACTATGTGAGAGCAAAAATCTCTGTCAGCAGTGGAACAGATTTTGCCTTTAAGCCCTCAAGTAAATAAATTCAACTCCAGTGATTTTGGTGGCAGTTATATTTATGGCAAGGATTTCTCCCCAGCTTTTTTTATTGCTTTCTACATGTGATGATTCATTTCTTTGTCAAGGTTGAACCAGTTTCCCTGAACTCCTAAGTGAAGAAGAACTCAAGGTGCCTGTCTTTTTAGTGACATTTTTACGGTTGTGTAGTGTGATTTTAGACATAATTAATCGACAAAATGTCCTCCACGTAGATGACCCAGGAGCACAGAATAGAAAAGGAAAAAAAATACCACATTTTATCAAAATAGGCCGGCAATAAAATAAGTAGGCTATATGTTACATAAGTGTGATAGCTAAAGTATAGTCATAAGAACTAGTGCAGAATGGTTTATTTGCATGGCAAATAGCCTTTGTTACCTTTGTATTTCTATCATTCTGTTATTAACCAGTATGTGCTCTGCTGTTACCAGCACTCACAACCTCCCACAGATCAGTGTTTCTAGACTGCTGTGCCAAGCCCAGAGAAGTAAATACTGAAAAGACGTATCTGTCAAGATTGTAAAGAAAAGTGAGTTTTAGATTGTGACTTCAGCTCAGGCTGCTGAACGTCCATTTGAACTGTAAAAGGTAACTGAGAAAAGCAAGACTGTTGTCATGATTCAGGGGTCTGCCTCATTGCTCTAACACAAGAAATATTGAAGCCCATTTGTTTAAAAGAATGATGAAGAAGATCATCACAATTGCAATGTGAAAGAAAATAGATGAGCATGGAAGTACTAAAGTCCTTAAGCTAGCACCTAAGTTATTTAGGGATTGGTCGATCATCAGTTTCACAGGGGGGTTTTTGGCACCAATACCTTGCATTTAAACATTCTCTTTCAGAACCTTCTCTTGTTTCTGAAATGAGCTTTTTATTATTATTATATTAGATGACATGAAAATTGCTTTTCTGAAAAACATATGTGATTATAGGTGAATGCCTCCCCCGAATCAGCCTTATTTGGAATGCAAAAGAGTGTTTATTGTTTTGTCTGCAGATGTTTTTTTTCTGTCTGAATTTCACACTGGCTCATCTTTCTCTGCAAAATCAACACAACAGGCGGTAAAGCATAGACGCTTCTTCAGGAGGAGGCGATCTAGTACTATTTCTATAAAAAATAATTCAGTTGGCCAATTCCAGCATTGTAAGTTTTATCAGGATCTCTTTTCATCGTTTTTCATCATTTGCAGTTTCATCAACAACAAAAAATTGCCAAACCCCAAGTACAATTTCAGTGTTAGTCTGACAGTTACCTAGCCCAGCCTCTTTTCACTAAAGGTGTTCTGCCAGCTGCAGTTCTCTCCCTTAGCCGTGCTCTGAGGAATCAGCTGACTGGACAGTTTTCCTAGGCTATTCTGATAATCCCATCTATCTATTCTGAAAGCACCTGAGCTACATAATAGCAATCCACAGGGACTCTGTATCCTTAAAGGAATGGACCATCTTGTCGTGACCTGTCGAAGTTTGCATAGCTTGGCTGCATGTATGTAGCTCCCATATTGTTTCCTACGGCACCTTTACAAGATTAACATCATACAAAATTACATTAATATACCTAGGTTTGGAGGGAGCAGTGTTACGCATTTTGTAAGCTTGTTCCCAATGTCCCAGAATATGTAATATTTCAAAACTGAATGCTAAGTATATTATTAAACATCATGACATTGTACCCTGAGAAAGCATTGATACGTACTTCAGTTCCACAATATGTAATCTACTAAGCAGCAACTAGTAAATCAATCTGAAATAGTATACTTGAAAAAAAAACACCTTTTGCAGTCTGTTCTTCTTTCTAGCCTTTGATCTCTTCAAACTCTCTTTATTTGCAGTTCCTAAGAAAAAAGGCTTATGTGGTTACATTATATATGCACATGTATGTATTTCTTGATCTTCCATCCCTTTTCCCACCACTAATACAATTTTACTTGAATATGTTTTTAACTCATTGGTTGATAAGACAGTGAGGTAGGAGGTAAAATATCATTGATTTCTTGCAAGATTCCAGCAGGCATGAATCAAGTAAAGAAAAGAATTGGTGACAGACTCAGCTTGTATTGCACCTGGGAGAACTTACCACAGAAAGGATAACCTTCCATCAGTTTTATTTGCTAATAATACTTTTTACTAAGGACAGAGAATATAAGACAGGCAGCAGTAGAAATTCAGACTTCATTAGTACTACTGTAACAAGAAACGTGTGCTCAACTTAATATATGTAATTTTTTAAAAATTCAAAGCTTTTTTGTGTGCTTTGAGGAACTTACTATTTCTAAAAAATTTCGTGGAATTATTGATGGCTTTTAATGCAAAAATCAGTTTTACAAATTAATAGAAGGTATTGTGTATATTCTGGTAGGTTCTATGTGTGTAGACAAATGTGGTATATACACAGTATACTATCTTTTTTTCTGATTTCATAAGGATAATAATTTTAATTCTTAAGGTAAACTGATGTGTTTTAAAGATCATATACTTCCATTTGCAGCATTAATCAAAGAGGCAGCCCAAGATAAACCAACATAGAAAGGTTTGAGGACTTCTATGAAACATTGTGTTCTTCACTTCTTCTTGTCAATTAAAATAACTTGGAGTTTATTCCTAACTTTTGTAAATCTCTCTGGTATTTTCAAGTAAGATGTCTGATCAGCTTTTTATGTACACACATGTATGTCATTATGTATTTCACTATATCTTTGTTTACTGTTACCTTGCTTATTGACTTACATGGTCACATTCTTTTACTATGACTGCAGAACCAGAAAAATACCTTGAAAAGAACAGTTGTTTTATTTGTTTGCTTCAAATATGTGTAATGCATAAAATGTGTAGAATATGTACTATGAAGATAGGTTAATAATATGCACATAGCCACAAGTCACAGGTGCTTCAGCAAGAATAATAGTATGAAATAGAGATTTTTTTCTTTTCTCCTGATGGAAAAAACCAGTATGTTGTAACAATAAAGAAAGAAGTTAAATAATTCCAGGTGTGGACAGAATCACTTTTCACATCACTTTCACTGTAACTGGCTATTATTAATTTGAAGAACTGGAATGCAGTTGAATTTATTGTTAAGAGCCATCTTGTCAATGTGCAATAGAAATGTAAATGTTGTTAATTACTTCACAGCTTTTCTGAAACTAAGAGTATCCAGCAGAGAGGCTGTGCTGTGTGACTTCCTAATCTTTTGTCAGCCATGCAGTTTTTTTTCCTTGTGATAATTGTGTCCATGGACTACACGTACCATTCTCTCACGGGTGCTGGTATGAACAGGCCAGATTGCTTGGCTGCTCTGTACTTCTCTCCTGGGAGGGCACTGGTATTTAACATCAACTGAAACGCCCTGAAGGAGGGAAATACTGCAGTTAAGGTATTTGGGAAGTCAGCATTACGTCACAAGTGAAGCAGAGGAAGATGGGCATCCTTCATATTTGCTGGTGACAGATGTGAAGACATTGGAGACAAATTGGGAAAAAGTTGAGAAGCTGTCGCTAGGCAGTAATTTCTCTCTAGACAAGAAGCATCACTGTGTTCACTTTTAGTTCCCTGTTTTGCTTTTTAGTAAAGTTCTTGTAACTGCAACACAAAGACTTTTAGAGACCTACAGTGCAGTACTTCTAGTGAGCAGCTAGTTTAACTAACTGGATACAAAAATGTGAAAATCCTGTGGCAGTATTCTGCATAGTGATAATTGCTGCTGTTCTTTTTATGTTCATAATGATGAAAAGTTTGAAAAAATCCCAAAACTTCTCATTTACTGACTGTAAGATGATCAAATTCTGCTCTTATTTATACCAGAGCAGATGCAGCAAAAATGCAGTTGGTTTCAGTCATCAATTTCAAATGTCTGTAACAGAGAAAATATTTAGAGCTTTTACAGGAAGACATAATATATCCAATTTTATTTTTCAGAAGAGCAGACTGCTACTAAGGATGCTTCCCAGGAGGAGTCTGAATCAATTCCAGAGTACACAGCTGAAGAGGAGAGAGAGGACAACAGGTTATGGAGAACGGTGGTTATTGGAGAACAAGAACAAAGAATTGATATGAAAGTCATTGAACCTTACAAAAAGGTCATTTCACATGGAGGTAGGACAACCCTGAATGCAATTTTTAGTTTGATGTAAAAAAATCATACTTTATTGAGCATGATTTGTTTCTATTTTATTTCAGTTATTATACTGGCAAGGGGAGGGAGACTTTATTTTTCAGCCATGGCTGAAATCAACCTGGCTTTCAATTCAGTGTGACAACAACTAATGAGTATTTTAAACACAAAGCAACTTCAGGAGCAACAAATAAACTGATATAGATGTGTCAGTAACAATCTGGTCATTGTAGGCTCAAATTGTCTTAGAGTAAGGAAAAAAACTTTTGTCTTATAGAAAAAAAAATTTAAAACTTTATTCTGTGGATTTTGGCAGAAGTTTTGCACCAGGAACTATAGTGCTCTGTGATTTGTTGAATGACATATGAATGACAGATCTAAACAAGTAGAGTGGCAAAAGAAAAAAAAGAAATAGAGTTTTCCCTGGGGCTTCCATTCATCTGGCTAAGCTCCTTATGTTATTTTTCTGCCATTTATAGTTGTCAGCAGATAGGATTTCACCAGCAACGGTTTAATAGTTTTTTTTCATGTAATTTGTTAATGATTATCAAATAACATATCAAATAAAACATTTACAGTAGGGAAGTGAACCTCATGTGCTTGCTATATTGTCTCCTTTGCTCATCTGCTCCCTAACTTCCTCAGATAATTTGTAGTTCTGGTGTTGCTAGCACATTTCTGTATAAATTAATTCAAATGCATAAATATTACTATAGGCAGTGAAGGAAGAAAACGAAACAAAGCTTTTTAAGTGCTTTTTCCTTGCTGTCTCAAGTTTAGAGTATCTTTGGATTCTATATGTTTGGGGGACGCTGTTTGCCAGCTGTTAAGTAGGGTATTAAGTAAGAATGAGTTTTTCTATTCTTGCAAAAACTGAGCCAAGTAACTTAGCATCTCAGGGGTAAGATTTGTGAGTTTGTATGAGGATGCTTCTGTCACAATGTTGCTGATCCGTAATATCATTTAAAGCTAAACCATTGTTAACCAGTATATTTTCAGTTTTGAATTGCTATCTGGTAAAAGTGACGTAAGTAAATTATGCTTAATTATATTACTTGAGGATGTGGTCCTAAAATTTGCACTTCTACATTAAAAGCAGCTAAATGCTAGCCTACAGATGTTCACAGTGGCCAGTGTGCAGAAGGTTTAGTCGGAATTAATAGAGATGTTTAAACCTCCAGGCATTTTCCCACTATAACAACAACATCCAAGATTTATGAATGTATGACACCTCAGACACAGTTTAGCAAACAGACACAGATGGCATAATTTAGGAAACAAACATAAAATATTTTGAGGCCTTGCTAATGGTGTTTATTTATATGGTTTTTGTATGCTGTAAACTAGTCTAGGTACATTCGTGGTGAAAATTGTCATCTACAGTTCCTACTAGATGCTGATGTAGAAATTTATATCAGCTTTTAAGAAAAATAAACACCAGTCCATTTTAGTGAGTGGAGAAGTAGCTTTTAATTGAGCACTGCTTGACTGTTGAACAAGGACTGGTTCTAGTGGCAGACATCTCTGATGGCAACTATGCATCAGTACATAATATTGTGCACTTATCGATGGAAGTCTTGGTTCTCAGTGTAAAATAATGAGGATTCACGTTTTGCGTGTCTGACATCTTGTTTTGTTAGATCACTCAAATCTTTCATAATAAACCTTATGTTTCCTTTTGAATGGGTGCTGATCAGTAACTTGGCCCTTGTAAAAGAAATGGTGTGAGATGTAACGATAAGTTTCAGCCCACCACTGGCTATACTAGAAATTTTGCCTGAAGTCTAGCTATATCAAAATAAGTTAAGGACTAGATTACATTCTTTGTTTATGAAGTGGCAGACTGAAGATGTAAAAATAAAATCCTTTTGATGCATGGGTCAGAGGAAAACTTTAGACAGTTTGAACAGTTTCTGCAGTCCGGTGGCTAGGCCTATTCTGTATGATGTTCCCTTTGGCAATAGTGTAGTACCTTTGGAGTGCTTTGAGGGCTGAAATCTTTCCTTTAACCTCAAGATTAAGAACAGATTCTGGCTAAAGTTAGCTAATTGCAGGTCAGGTTAAGCATCTCTTGATGATTCAATGATCTACTGAACATTCCTCCCTGACAAATGACAGATAACAGCAAATGCAGAATCTAGAAGGTAGCCACGAAATAGGAAAGAGGAGAGTAGACTTGGCAGTCTAGGTGTGAGATTGCCTTCCACATATGTTGATAGAGACATTTCTTAGCAATCTGTCTCTGCGTAGGCTGACTGGGAATTTGGGCAAATGGCTTCTACTTCTCCCTTGAGTGAACATTCCTTGCCTACAAGCATGTGTAAGAAAAAGTGGCTTAGATTTCTCTATGGGTTTTTCTTCTGTGTGCTCTTAGGTGGCATCTGCACATAACCATTTTGCTTTACATGAACTGCAAACAGTGCTGTGTAGTTTAGTGGACGCACCTGCCACCATGTGCTCACACTGCCAAACTCCTGAGCCAGCTGCACAAATTGCTTTATGGCAGCATGATATAAATTATCCTGTCTTTTAAGGATTTTTAAATTTATGGAAGGAAGGAAATGTCCTGCATATTTGTAAAGCTGAGGGGGGAAAAATTACTGCTTTGTTCTGTAATGATTTAGCTGAGGGATGAGCTAGGAATAGGTGAAATGAGTACTGCCTTGTTGAAAGTATGTAGGTCTATTGAGAAGATGGAGATGTAACAGAGATTAATATGAAGTCATGAGTGTGGGAGGTGGAATTCTTTTATCTTTGTTTCTTTTGAGAAGACTGGTATATTCCTGTATGTCAAACTCTTAAAAGGTGAAGGTGCTGAAAACACGACTGGAGTTTCTCCCCCCTCCCTGTGTACATCCTTGCTAGAGAATGCAGTGCTACTCTTTGAATTTGACCTTGACATCATCACTGGGACACCAAAGTCAATAATGCACACATATATTCGTAGATACACTGTTCATGTGTACTGGATCCTAACATGAGCTGGAGTTATGACACACCATGCCATGTCACATGGTTTGAAGTGGTTATATCCACATTGGCTTGAACTCAAGCCCTAGTCCTGAGCTCTTCTGCCTGTCCATGTCCTCCAGCAGGATGGAAAGCAACACTGCACTGTGGGACTGGAGAAGACAGTGGACATATCCTGGGCTGCTGTTGTATAGTGGCTTCTCTAGATCTGGAAGCCCAGCTGTAGATTAGCTGGCCTTTGGCCTTTGAGAGACAGAAAAAAGGGTACTTCACAGTGCTGGGATGACAAGAGATGCCAGGATCATGGAAGGACAAAAGACAAAGGACAAATAGCTTCCCACAGTGTCCAAATAATTCTTCAGTGGATAAGGTCTAGGCTAGCTGGCATTCATAGAATCATAGAATCATCTGGGCCGGAAGGGACCTTCAAAGGTCATCTAG
>JAOXJM010000019.1:39728264-39745042 GCA_026413425.1 Tringa solitaria | reverse complement strand
TGCTGAGGGTGCATTCAATCCCCTTGTCCAGATCATTAATAAAGATGTTGAAGAGAACCGGCCCCAGTACCAAGTCCTGTGGGACACCACTCATGACTGGTCGCCAACTGGACTTCACTCCATTCATAACTGGGGAAGCAGTGGTATTTTCACAGCCTTTAAGGAACACCTGAGAACCCTGAATTAAGAGTGCCTCTGTGCATATTCTTATGACTGGGGTAGTGTTGAAATTAATCCGCTATGGTTCTCCTTAGCCTGGAGGACTTCATGGGCAAGTGCATTGAAGCACCCATATTGTCAGGGATTCTGGATTCTTTGAAGATATCTACAAAGCTATGTAAGAAATTACTTCCTTGGCATAGCCACCTTATCCTTTTTTCAGCTAGCTGAGACTCAGCTTAGGTGTTCAATGAGAAAGGAGAAAAACTAGTCTGTCACTCTTCCCTGCTTAGTACAAATGGATTGTGTATTATCTCTGTCACTGTCTCTTAGAAAATTTTGCTTTGCTTGGCTGGCTACCATGCAAAAAGTTCCACGAGCATTTGAGTTAGGCTTGGATACTGCTCTCTAGTAACCAAAAAGCACTGTAAAAGTCTTAAAATGTCCTTATGAAAGTGTTGTATAGGTGCCAGTATTATCCTTTAATTTTTTCAGGAGTGTGTTCCTCTCCCCGGGGAAGAATCAGGGTTTCCTTCACAAACATTATCATCTCTCTCTCATGATTGGTTTCTCCTAGCCTCTTTTGAAAGGCCTTCAAGTCATTCTCTGAGCATACCCAGCTTCAGTTTCTGTGTGTCATTAGTGCTATCTACCTACAATGATTTCTACAGCATCTTTATAAATTGCCTCCTGATTGCATATATCTTTCAAACAAAACTTTCAACTGAAATGAAGGAGTGTTTTGTATTTATTATTAATAATAGAGAGATCTGTAGCAGCTGCAAAGGATTATGGAGAAGATTAACCAGCGTTAATCCATCATGAAAAAGAAGTATTTTCTTCTGGGTAGCAAGCAACTGTCCCGGACCCCACAACAGTAGTACTGCAACTTTGAGGGTTTACCGCTATCATTAGGCAGTGGTGCAGTCCAGAGAGTGCCAGGATTGGACAACTGCAGTGTTCAAGGTGAAAAAGTATTCTATACAAAACTTGCAGCAAAGGATTTAACCAATCCCCAGGAGCTTTTAATGTATAGTGGGGTGCAGTGATAACTGTGATATCCTGAGGTCAGTGGAGTTGCACAAGCCAACTGGGATTGGACTGTGAGAGTTTGTGAAAAATCCTTTTAAAGATGTGGGATAACAAATGGAATATATTTTCTTTAGCCCCTTATTCCTTCGCCTAAGATGAACATTCAGAACATGATAGCTGTAGAGAAGCAATGAACCAGGACTTTAGATAAGATTGTATTACTTACAAAGTAGAATAAGGTTTTTTTGCTGGTCTCCATAAAAAGTTTACCAATAGTTGTGATAACTGTGTTTTTCAGAAATTCAATATAGCTAACTGGCCTACTTTCTTATCACTTGCTGATAGTTCATACATTTTTGGTCTTCTTCAGCAGCAGACATAACCATTCTATTCAAGGACTTTCAGATTTCTTTTTAAAGTCTATCTCGTTAAGAGCCTTTGACAAAGATAAAAATGCCTTTTTGGTTTTTTCCACAGGATACTATGGTGATGGCCTGAATGCTATCATTGTGTTTGCGGCATGCTTCTTGCCAGACAGCAGTCGAACTGATTACAACTATGTCATGGAAAATCTTTTCCTGTGAGTGATATGGGAACAATGTGACAGAGTCTTTCGAGTTAGTACTTAGAATTATGTAATGAGAGATAAGCTGTCTTTAATTAAGAGGTAATTTTGGTCATTAGAAGGAGAGTGATCTGAAGGAAAATAGCAGTTTTAGATAAACTGCTCAGTGGAGTATTATTTTGGTATTCTTTACTTGCCCTCCCAAATGAAGGCATATTTGTCAGGACCAAATCTAACCATATTATGTCCCATGTCAAGGAATGCAGTATCTTCAGCTTTTTGGGTCTACAATCATTGCACTGTTTCACTAGTGATGACACTAGTGATGTCCAGCCCTAGCTGAGAACAGTCAGTGGGGACTGAGACCGCCAGACTGGTTTTCACTGTTCATTGTTTATTATATATTCTTACAATATATACCATACTTTTAATATGTGCTGTGGCTGTATTTAGGAGACATAGGACCATTTTGTGACACTTGTTTTAAAAATACAGGATAAATGACAGCTGCTGACACAAACAGCTCTAAGTATTTTTCTTGACTCCCGCTGCTTCTGATTCTGTTATAAGTGGCAGGGGCCAGTTGCGCAGGACACAAATTTGGCCACATGATCCCAAATTTATCACAGGAAAATTACTCCTAATAGCAATGTGGTTTGGCAGCCAAAAATTGTGAAGGCAGCACTCCCTGAAGTGCCTTCGGCTATTTCCACTTACAGCTGTTAAAAAATCAATTGTTCCAGCATTTTCTGTGCTAAAACCCACTTAAGTAATTTCTAAAGCCAGCAGAGGTCTGGCTTTTGCCACTTGCAGCTTACAAGGCATCAAGATCACAGACCCAGTCTCCTTAAAACTCCAGTTGTTGAAGATGCGTGTGGTGACAGCCACTGGTGACAGCCAGTGCCTTCTACATTCTGTCTACTTGTGAAAAACAAGATTGCGTGCTTTAGTTTCAGGTCAGACCAACTAGCTAGCATTTATCTATTAGAGCCTCATAGACACCCATGCCACCTACAGTAACTGATTTACACAATGCCCAGTGATTTAGAGGGGAGGGATCACTACAGAGGTTTTAAATTGATCACTGGGGAACAAAGCTGAGAGTAACTGTGCGTGACGTTAAGTAGTTGTTCTTTGACATCACCCAAGACCCTTGTTCATAGATAGAGCTAGTGGTAAATGGACTTTGCAGAGAAAGCCTTTTCAGGCCTTAAGAGACTTTTCCACATCACTTGAGGATATTCCCAAAGTCAATTTTATAACTCATGTCTTTTTCTGGGGTGGTAGTATACAAGAGAGTTCAGATTGGCTGTGAACCTTCTGCTTATTTGAAGGCTTATAGACTCTTGGTTCTCTGTAAGAGACCATGAAAAGGGAAGATCAGATCACCCCTTTCTTTCAGTTGTAGCCCTATTAATTGCATTGAAATAGAGGGAGTGCAACAGTTTACAACATATCACTTGATTTATTAAATATATCAACTGATATATTTAAATGTTTGTGAATTCTTTACTGTTTTGAATTTTATAGAGATCTGGAGAGGCCTACAAATCATTAAATCTCTTCTCGTTTCTAGTATAGCATATTTCTGATAGATAATCATGCACTTGCAGTATATAAGCCACCTCTGGTTTCTGATTGACAACTGTCTTCAATTGTTCATGAGTTTTGCCCTTACTTTCCCTTCTGGCTCCCCTTCACATTTCCAGTTATCTTGTTCCTGTTTGCTACCTTGACTAATCCTGTAAAACTGCCTTTGAAGAGTCAAGTTTGAGTGAAAAGTCTTGAGACAGCATCTTCTCAAGCACTTCTAGATGATGCAGATCCACACAGAACATTCTGCTGTTTCATTTTTGGCTACCTGATACAGTACAGAGATTAAAAGCTTTTTAAAAAGAATCACAACTGGAAAAACTACACTTTGAAATTCAAAACCAATACTTCTTGCTTTTAGAGTGTGTGAATTGTTCTACTCATTGAGAAAAATTCTGTCCATCTTTTCAAATAATAAAGAAATGGCAATTATTACCAAATAAGAAATTACCAGTTAGGTAAGGTTTACAAGAGAGCTCAGCATCCCTAAAATGACAAATGGTCTAATTCAACCCACAGTGAATAAGAGCTGTTGAGTATATGAGATAAGTGAGAGCTGACTAAAAAGCTAGCAGAGCCCTTTTAGTCATAATACTCCTCTTAATCCTGGTGGTAAATATACATGATTGTTCTTTTATAACTGATTATCCATAAAATTCACAATTCCCTTTGCACCTAGGCAAACATAGCCATTTTTCAGACTGTCTCTTTTCTATAACTGAAAGCCTTGTAGTGTTTTCAGAAGTACTTACACACACTTTTCTGCAGGTTTCAGTGTCTAAATGCCTTTAAAGCACTAGATGTTGTGCTCTATGGGACAGGCTAATTTTATAACCATCCAGTTAGTCAGTAAGTTCAGTTAAATCAAGCTTTTTGCATCAGAATGCCCATACAAATGTATGCTCAGAATGTCCCTTGCTTTGATATTTCACTGTTAGACCTGAGCCTTTACAAATGTCAGGCAAAAGAAAGGAATGCACAACTGCAAGGTGAAAAAGAGAGCACTGAAAAGCACTCAGTGAGTAGTCATTGAGATAGGATTTATCAAATACATGGAACTGGTCTGTTAATAGCTGCCTACTTTATGCCCAGGTGAAATATCACTCTCTTTGGTGAGAACCAGATTTTCTGCTCTTTTTTTAAAGAAACTGCATCTTAAGGAATTTAAAGGTCAGATTAGATCTCAAGTCATTCCCATACACCTGTGAAAGGGGCCATTATGCTCAGGGATAGAGCTACCTTTTGTAGTGAACACTCAGGCATTCAGGTTTTTAAGGTGTGACTTGTTATTTTTCACTGTAGATTTTACATACCTGTGCCTTGGGGCTGGATAGTAGAGAGAACAAATTGAACATTCCTGCGTTACACAACTCCAAAGTGAGGTAGGGACTACAGAAACCTAGTGGAGCATCTACATATATAGTCCCAGAAAAGAATTTAAAGCTACCATTTCATTTGACTGAGTACTGTGCTCCTCTAGGTAGGGTGGGTTAGGCCCCAAGAGCACTGTTCTGTCTGAATTGTCGCTGCCAAGCTGAGGAATTTAATGAGTGTTGAGAGTGTTTTGCTCCCAAAATTAAGTGATGCCGTGGAGTGCTCTGTCCTGTCAGAAGGCAGGTGATGGACAAGTCTTACTAGACTTGAGAGTGTTTGTATTTAGCAGCCACAGACTCAGTAGCGGTAGTGTGAGGACCACAAAAATTATAGACAATTATCTTCTCCAGACCCTAAATATTTTTGCATTGAAAAAACATGACAATTAATAGTGAAGAGAAGTTTCTCAACGGTTAATCTCAGAAGTTGCTGGAACTGCACATGGTCCTGCCATGCTCTCCCTTCCAAAAGCTCGTGATTTTATGCACTTTTAAGAAAAAGCAAAGTGACCTTTAAGATTTGAAATCTCACTATGAAACTGTATCTTTGTAAGGAAGCCACACATTTATGAAGGTGCAGATAAGATTGTGGTCTTCTAGTTATACATCTTCAGGTGGCGTGGCAACTAGTGCTAAAAGTCTGCATTGGTTTAAAGGAAGGCTTTGTCTTGTCTTGCTTAGTCTGCCTTGATTTATTCCTAGTAGACTGATTTAGTTTGGGCTTATGTGGGTAATGTAAAGAATGTGCTCACTTACTTACTTCTACACTTTTATCAGCTATGTCATCAGTACCTTAGAGCTGATGGTAGCTGAAGACTATATGATTGTCTACTTGAATGGAGCAACACCAAGAAGGAGGATGCCTGGACTGGGTTGGATGAAAAAATGTTACCAAATGATTGATCGACGGTGAGTAGTATTTTCCTTTCTCATCCACAGCCATTATTTTAAACACTGTCCATTTCTGTTATTCCCCTGTATGATAGTGTCCACTGTATGTGATCTTTGTGTATCCTTTGTGGGGTTTTTGTCTGGTTTTTTGGTTTTTTTTAAGAAATCACTTCTGTTTTACTTAGATTACGGAAGAATTTGAAATCATTCATAATTGTTCATCCATCATGGTTTATCAGGACAATTTTGGCTGTGACACGACCTTTTATAAGGTATGTAGTGGTTTTATAAGGTATGTAGTGAATACCAGTGATTTTCTATGTCCATAAGAATACAGAAACACCCTAAATCATCAAACATGGCTGTTAATCTTTCATGGAAGAGTACTCATTTTACAGTCCATGTCAGGATTCTGACAGCTGAAGTTAACTTTCCTAAAGTGAGTGGAAAAACCCCCCTGTGATTTCTATGAGTATCTGTTTGTAGACATCACAGGCATGATATGGTATATTTATATATGTATGCAGAAGTGGGAATTCAGTCCCTTAAAACTGTCTTTCTTCCAAGCCCAGCTAAAAGACATGTAGAAAAGGTGTCTGCATGTAATGATAACCACCTCATGAAAAAACCCTGGTTACAGGGCAAGATTAAGCTACAGTTCTGGGTTTTTAAAAAAATATTAGTTGCTGCTCATGCAAGAGGAATTCCAAGCACTCTGAGTGGTCTCAATGCATAGGAGTTCTGCTTTCAAAAAAGTCCATTATGCCACCAAAAATAATTATTTTATTAGTAAAAAAGCAAAGAGATGTTACAGACTCTGAAGACCTCACAAGTTGTTGAAGAAGATGGGCACCTACAGTAGTCAGTAAAATTTTAAAAAATCAAATATGCTCTGCCCCTTTCAATTCATTACCCATTTACTCAGAATGACCATACTCGGCAGCAGCAACCAGAGGTTTTGCGTTCCCAAACAGGAGAAGAGCTTCACTCTAAATAGTTCAACAAAGAAAATTAGCAGTACAAAACTTAGGCACAGTAGAGACCAGTTAAAACTATCCATTTCAGCCAAGCAGACTGAGTCTCTGTGCAAGAAGAAAGTGAAGTGCAAATGGGAGCTAAAAAAATAGGTGGGCAGGACACATGGCCAATGCGACTTTTGTGGAAGATGACATAAGATATTTGAACCCTTAACAAACAACAGAAGAGCACTGTGAAAAAGCTGAGTAAAAAACTCAGTGAGGCATGAAAAGACAGGCTCAAGTCAGTAAAAAGCAATGTAAGGAGATAGTTGATTGGATGGCTGTAGCTTAGTTTGGTAGCCCCAAGCTGTTCACCAAACTACTGACATGGACGGTGGGAATTTTAGAGTAAGAAATTAATTTGTCCCAAGACAAGCAGATGTTTTCAGTAAGACAGGTAGCTAAGCATGAACAACATAATTTAAATTTTATTTCAGCTGACATGCAGGACAAAACAATAGGAATCAAGACACTGAAAAACAAAATGGCAAGGGACAGTAAAGTCACTGAGAGCATATACTACAGTCACTTCTGCCTCAGAAACTGGCAAAATCATTCCTTGCAGTCTGGGACTCAATAGACAAACACTAAACAGTTTTCTGAATACACAGGATGAAATGACTAGTGGTTGCAAAGACAGATAATGCTTTATATAGACCAGATATTCAAACTAAAGACCATCTTAGCTGTGTTAGGTAAGAATTCAGATTTATAACAAAACAAGTGTCCGCAAAAGATATTTGGCATTTGATGGAAATATTGAAGTAATAGGAAGCTTACAACTATTGGCAGCATGCCCCCTCTAAAGTCTGAAAAAATCAAGAATTTCTTATTTTGGTCATGTATTTGAGATGCCCATACACAAATTCCTACATAAAGCAATTACTCAGAAGCCAATCACTGTGGTGGAATTAGTGGACCCAGGAGAATCCAATATTTAACCCTTGAAAGATTTTTTTTTCTTCCCCCACCCCAGTCTTTAGAAGCTTCTGATTGGCTTGCAGCTTGCCAAGTTACTTTAGCTTAAGTAATAGCTTAGTTTAGCTAATCAATGCACATTGATTATAATTAACATTTTGGATAAAATGCTAAGAATTATCAGTATGTTTGACTGGACAGTTGTGAGTGATTCATGAATTTTAAAACATGACCATTGGCCTGCTCCAGTGTGTGTGCACCTAGTGATGCTAATCTGGTACAGAGACACATTAAAATGGATGAGCTTAATGTTCACAGCACCTTCATGTATTCCTGTTTCAGTTTCTCCCTTTACCATATTTGGAATATATGTATGGTAAAGGCAGGGGCGGTAACCTGTTGCAGAGGCTTCATGTTGTCTGGTCATACCCCTGAATCAGCAGTAAACAGGAAGAATATGTTGTTTTTCATGGCCTACACTTAAGAACATTTATGATCAACGTGCATTTGTCACTGTTACTGCTGTTAAAAGACTCAATACAACCACAGCTAAGTTTGGAAAGTTGCTTGAGAAATCAAATGAGAAAGAAAGATTTCTCATAAGCTGTTACATATCAAGTGATTCAGGTTAGGTAAGTGAATAGCCTTATTTTTTAATTGTGTTTTCTGAAAAATTTAGCCTTTTTCTGAGGGATTATTTCTCAAACACAAGAAAGGATCAGATAGCACAGCTGAAATAAACAAGGGAAGTATTTATTCATAATATGGCCCTACAGTAAGAATAGACATGCACATACAAAATCAGATATGTAGTCATCAAAACAAATGAGGAAGTTTAGTTTTATTGTGTTAATTCATCATGACCCTGTTAAGTGAATACTTCCCACCTCCTTTTATGTGTAAGTGTGCTGTAGGGGGGTTGATTCTTTTCAGAATTTTAATGCATCTCCTTCCATCTGTAAAACTAATTGCATTGCCAGGTATGTAGGCATTACAATTTATAATGTTGTCCTAAATACTGGAAGTCATCCTAAGCAAATAACAGCAAAACAGCAAAAAAGACTTGATTTCAGCTTCAATAGAACTCAGGTATGCTGATGATCTGCCGAACTCTGTAATTGAAATATGAATAAAAAAATTCTTAATTATTTAATACACTGCATTCATGCTTTCTCTTTTAATATATCAAAAAAGGTTCTGGGGGAAAGTCAGCTAGTGTGTGGTTTCTGTGTTTCAGCTCTAAGTTCAGCAGTAAGATACAGTACGTCAACACATTGGCAGAGCTCCGTGAGATGATTCCAATGGAATACGTGCACATACCAGACAGTATCGTCAAGTAAGTGATGTACAGTAACCGTGTACTTCTTCTAATGGACACTCTTTCCACAAACTAATTATAGTGTTTCAGAGTCTCTAAGAAAAGCAGAGAGCTCCTTCTTGATGTTGTTGCAATATGTATTGTTCCACAAAAGTTCCAATGCCAAACTCAGAGGCAGGAGAACACTGAAACGATGAAGCACAAAACTCAGTAAGTATGTGCTCCTAGGGGAACCTGTGTTTACAGGCAGAGGAAGGTTTCGTACCAGACCAAACGATACTCCTGGTAAAATGAAGAAAAACTTTCAGGTTCAGAGTCCCTTCATCAACCCTGTGACTATATAATCCGGATTGGAAAAGACTGTTCACTTGCTAGTTGCAGTCCAGAAAGAAAGTAAGAAAAAAGTTTAACCCTTCTGCGGGTATCACCTATGCTATATTTTTTCATGACTTTTACCACTGTTTAAGTAAAAGTGTTTCTAAGTTTTAGTCATAGAGAGCTTTGAACTGAAACAATAATTCAAAGATAGCCTTTTCAATGGAAAACTATTGACAGTCCATAGATACACTGTTCCTTGTCTTGTAGGTTTTCATGGTTGAACCAGAACTACTGAAAGGCAGTTCTTGCTTCTTGTGTGTAAAGGTTTTTTAAATGTGGATGTTTCTAAAAGAAAGATATCTAGTAAAAAATTGTAGGAAGTTGATTTGAATTGCTCAACTCAACTGGCATTTTTTTCAGACCTGAAAACAAAAACCTGAAATGATATACCAAGACTGAAAACCTTGGATATCAATCACAGTTTTCATGTGGGTCATTGTTAAAAAGATATGCTGTTAAGGAATGCTTTTTTATTTATTTTTTTTATCAAATCTCCTATGTTTTGAACAGGCAAGCAGGCTGTACTAGAAAGTATTTTGATGAGTAAATACACAAGTATGAGTGTCTTTACCTTATGGTTTGTCAGTCACTAGGTAAGAAGAACATTTCTTTTGGAGCTATCATAGATCTTCTCAACCCAGCCAGGAGTTTTCACACCTGCCTCACAGTAGTTGTCAAAGCAGCCTAATTTCCTTCATCATGCTAGTGGTTGCTCTCATACTTACGGTGTACTTCCAGGGAGCAAGTGGGAAGCTCAAGTCTTGCATTGGCACTTGTAAAAGTAATAGATTACAGTCGTGAAATCAGGGATCATAGGGACTTTCACTCAAGTTTATTTGCTGCTGTTAACTTCTTTAGAGGTCGAGTGATGCTAAGAATGTGGAGCACAGGAGTCATTGGTTACCTGATAAAGGGATGTCCAGGACGTTTTAATGTCCCTAAAATTTTTTCACCCTTCCTCCTTCTCCTTCTTTGTTCTTCTCTCTCTCCCTCCCTCCCTCCCTCCCTCCCTCCCTCTTCTGATTCTTGTAAATATTTTAGTTTCTTACTGTTCTCTGTAATACAGACCTTAACCTGATAAATCAGTGTGTTTCTATGTTTCTGCTGTTACACTGTCTGTAGCAGTACATATAGCTGTGTTGCACCCATCTTTTCTTCCCCATGGACTGAAAACTGTTTGGAAAGTCCATTCACCTCTCAGGCCAAAGCTTAAATGATCACAGCACCAAGACCAAAGAAACTTTGGGACTTAGAGCGTAAGAAATTTTAGATAACTGCCTACTTCATGTCATCAGCAGGAAGATCATGATTTTGCTGGAGAAAAAACTCAGAAGGTGACAGGTGTGCCTGTTGGTGGCAAGCATCTTCAAGATGCCATGATATGGTGTGTGGTATTTAGAGGGTGTGTGCTTTCAAGGCACTGTGAGTAGTTATTCCCATGCCACAAGGAGAAGAGCAGTGTTCAGCTGATAGCGTCCCTTCTGCTGCAGATTAAGAAAGGTTCCTGTAGCAAAATGAAATAAAATTCAACTTCTGGCTTCATAATTTTTCCACTTGCAAGAATAGAAAAAACACTACTGTCAAGAGGAATCCCATCTGTAGAAAGTACATAGGGTTATGCCAGGATTTGGGTTGTGTGATTGGGTGATAGTTTTTAGAGAAGTGGGATACAGTGTGCCTGTTGTATCATATGAACTTGTACATCTTTTCTTTTCCTTCACCCACTCTTATCTTGTAAGGTATGATGAAGAGAAGTGTATTAAGAGAAGAATGAGGTAAAACTTGCTTTCTAGCCCATGCTGCTGCTCATAATGGAGTGAATCTGTGTGACAGCCTTTCACCTGCAGGTGACCTCAACAGCTGAATGAGAGAGGACTTGCAATGATGTGGAATCTTACTTTCCCCTTCAAGCTGTTGAGATCAGCCTCCCTTGTAAATAAAAAGTTACTCAACTGTAAATGTCCTTGACTTGGCCCAGGCTGCAGCTGGTTTAATACTATCTGGTAGAGCAACTGAATGCTTTCAGCTCTGTCCACTGGGCATGCCTCAGATCCCTGCTGCTTTTATGTTTCTGCCTCCAAATGAGCTAAATAAGGAGTTACAAATTAAAGGTGGGTTGAGCACAAGGATAAATGGTATGATAGCAAACTGAAGAGCTCTAGAGTCAGTGCATCATACTCAGTGCCTATTTTAGAAGCATGTACTATATTTGTTCTTTGCTCTGCTATTGCTCTGCTTCTCTCTTATGCTCTGCTTGCTTCTTTGTTTCTTTATATCAATAACTTTTACTCATGCAGACTGGATGAAGAGCTGAGGGAAACTTCAGAAACAGCTAAGTAAGATAGCTTTCAGCTCGATGCTGGCGTTATGTTTACTCGGTTCACAGGAATGGATTGAATGCAGTAGTACATTCTGTGTTTGGTACAGCAATCAGCTCATAGTTTCAACTACTGTGTGAGTTGCCACATTTGTGAATTGACTTCCCCTCTCACTGTAAGCAGCCTGCTTTTGTACCACGGGGTCTCAGTAAGAAATAATCATACCCTCTGACTATAAAAACGATTTTTGCTATTTTTTGATGATTGTTCTCAGAGTCATAGGGATGACTGAAATAACTTTTTTACTCTATTAAATTGGTTCATTAAGCATTTTCTACCCTCCACCTGTTATGTCAGGTGATTCATAAAGTTTTTAGAAGGGATTTCTTTTTAAAAAGTGTTTTAACAATTACTAAGTTAGGGATAGCTTTTGTACCTTATTCTCAGTTAGGGTAAGTAGGTAGCTTTTCCTCTCTTTCCAGTGTTGCTTGGATGGGCCAGTAGATTAATACTTGATAATATTGTATTTTTATGGTCATTTAATAAATCAGTGTCAGTTGATGATCAGATGGGTTAAACTTGTAACTCTGTGCTTTAACTTTAACATACTGAGGCAGTATGGTGTAAAGTATCACGGAAATCCTTAACTTGAAGGACCACAATCCTTGATTGACTGAGCAGAGCGCAGAAGGCACCCAGTGCACTTTTTTCACATGTGTGTCGTACACAAGATTCCAGAGAAGGGAGGTGTGTCTGTCAGTTCCAGTATGAAATTTTCCCTGTGGTTTTTGAAACAAAAGATTTTGAAGTTTTGAAGTTTGTTTTCGGTGGTCTTCTTCAGCACTTCAGAATTTTCATCTTACCACTTCTTTGTTTTATTTTTTCTGAAGTTTCTTCTTCCATGGTACACATTTTCCTCTGCTTCTCCTGAGATTAGCTTTTAAAACAGTCTCCAAGAAACACCTAAAACACTGCTTTTTTATTCTAGCAGTTAGACTGCCTCAGAAACAATAACTTTGCATAAGTAGTTATCTGATACCACCTGAATATTTTGTTAAGCAAAAGAGGCCCACCCAACCTTGAAATGCAACTCCTATCCCTTCTATTCAGACATTTTCAAATGCATTGTAGTATACGACAATGAAAACTCTGTGGAAGAAAGCTGCTTTCTTATTACTCCTTTCATTTAAAAGAGCACAGACTGCAGCATAGCAAGTGAAAGGGGAACTAAATATTCATATGAGGCATCACTGATTATTGTTATTGTTGGATGTATGAAGTCACTGTAGTGCATTTCCCTTCCCTAACTTAAAGAAATAGCTTAAAAATTTATTACTCAAACTAATTTGTGTTGCAGGCACTAAGCTCACTACATTCCTATCAATAACTTTTGTGTGTTTGTGCCGTCAAAGATACTCACTACAGTTAGTTATTACATCCCCCAAATTTGATGTCATATTTAAAAAGAGAAAGAAATACAGAAGAAATGCTTACTTCTACCTCTTTTTCTTTGTACCCAGAACTAGCTGCCTCTCAAATGATCCAGAAGTGACTTCAGTGGAGCAGGAGTAAGAATTTACACCTAATACTGTCACTACATTTTAACATTATTTTACAACCATACTGCTAGGAACTAAGGCTGGGTAGACTCCACAAAACTTTCTGGAAACCTAAATGCTTTTATAGTTACTTTCAGGAACTTGTTTCAACATATGCAAGCAGAAAAAGCACTGAAGTTAGGATTTATTATATTTTCAATGCAGATGTGTTTAAGTGTCCTCGACCATTTCCAAGCAGAGTTGGAGAGAATTATTAGCCTGAGGATATGCAGGTTAAGTTATGTGAAAAACAGATAGAAAAAGGGCAACACGATCAGAGTGAAGATGGTCCCATGCATTATCCTCAATTAAAAGTAAAGTGGTAAACTTGTGATTCTCATTCAGAGATTAAAAAGTCTTATATTTGACTTCTGGGTCATGTTCTTGATGTCTTCCTTCTCTTTGCTTTTTGTGCTTCTCAGCTTCTTTCATAATTATTTCCCTGACTAAATCTCCCGTGCCTTTATGTCTCTTCCTCTCAAAGCTGGGCCGGTTCCCTTGAAAATGGGGATGTGCCAGTCCTCTGTCACGCTGTTCCTCTGCCTGATGCTGTAACTGAAGCATGGGAAAGGGAAACCCAGCGCTGCTCTTGCTGTGCATCGGTGAGGGTGTTTGTGGCTGCAGTGGGTCGCGCAAGCACTAACAATTTTTTTGCTAGAATGCCGTGTCAGGAGGACCAGCTGCTGCAGCAGTGTCTGTGTTCCTGGCCAGCGTGTACTGGGGACGAGGATTTTGCTGTCCCCTCCCTGTCCGATCGGTGTGTAGAAATACTCTGGTGTCTCACACTGGAATATTGTTTAGGAATAGCACATAGAGAATCTGACTCCATCAATAACACGGGTATTGATAAGCAGGCAAGTAATTAGAAATACATCTAGCAAACAGATCCATAATTAAAATGGAGCTTTTACAAAGGTTAAGACCATGAGCTAAATTCCTGATTCTTAGAGCAGTTGACATAAAATCTCTGAACACCTTTTTTTTGTTTCTCAAACACTGTTGTTCTGTAATGAGTCAACACGAGAACTTCTTGTTTTAAAGTATGAGAACATAAAACAAATAACATGTTAAAGACTATTCATTAATGATTTTGTACTTTTTGTGGCTTGAACAATTTTCCTGTTTTTTTTTCAAAAAAAGCTGTATAGGAAAAAGCAATATGAGAAAAGAATATATGTTTAGCTTAAATAATTATAGTTGAGGCTAAATGAGTGCTAATTTCTGCTATTTATTTTCTCTGCATAAATATGAATCTGTCTTCAGAAGGGGCAATAACTTTGCCCCTGGTGGTCATACCAATCATTTCTGGTGTCATTTCTTCAGGAAACAGGATTTCCCATGTAAATGCCACCTTGGTGATAAGAACAGTTTTACACAGACTTTTCTTCCGCATACTTTCTGCTGAAACCTCTCTGGAGTCTGCCCAGCTCTTAGTTTGTTTCTATTGTCCTTTTCATATCTATTCCAAAGGCTTTTGTCTATTACTGTGTTCTCTTGAGTTTTATTTTGTTCAGCTTCTTGCACTTCTTCGTAACTTTAAAAAAAAATTCATTATGAAATAATTCACCGTGAAGAACGCCACATGTTCTGTAACAGCTAATAAATATTGAGAGTACTTTAAATAGTTATGTATCCTATGAGGAAAATTGTGTTTTAATACAGTGTTCATGATGACAGGATCTTATTCTAAAGAATACTTCTAAAGTATTTGATTATGTGTGCTTTGCACTAAATGGCAAAACCGTACTTCTTGAAGAATTTTTAGGAGCACCCATGTCTTGCCACACTGTTGTGTCATTCCAGCAGTGGATCTGTCCACATCTGGTGTATACTTCAGATTCAGATTGCTAGGAATGTAGTTATTAATTTCAGTAAAACAGTAACAGATCTTATTAATGTATGTGTTTTCCATATATAGCAGTTAGGATGCATGTAAATTTTTTGTCACGAATGCATTTAAGTAAGAGAGAGATGAGGATGCTCAATACTTCAGGGGAGCTCAAGATTGTGGAATTTGAGCCATGTGTTTCATAACACGGATTTCTTTCTTTGTTGTTCTTTTGTCATTTGTTTTTCTTTCTTTTGTCTTTAATATATAGCATTGACATGACCTTGAAATAAAAATCATCGCGGCCAGGCATTTGAAGAAGAGGATTCGCTTGGATTTTCGTCACCCAGACACCCATGACCATGATGTACAATAGGCAATTTGGGTTAATTTTGTTTGGTTTATGATTTTTCTGTGTCATTCAGCAATTCAGGAAGACCAAAAGAGCCAACCCTGTTGCCATGGAAACATCAGAATTTTGGGCCTGGTTATTTGTTGTGTTTTCAGCAATCAAGTTTTTGTTAGGAAAGCTATATCATCTAGCATTGCTTTCTCTGTGTATGCAAGTTCTCTTTAAAAGGATACCATTTTACCAACAGTGTGCCTCATGAGCAAGTCAATGAGGGTGTGGATTTTTGTTTCATTTTTGTCTTCAGCACATTAATGTTTATGCATAGCTGAACAGAATAGTTATTGTTACAATAAACATTAGCTTGGTTGTGTCACAGAGCAGCAGCAACTTTATTGTTTAAAAATAATTCTAGAAGTGATGTAGGACTTTCTTGGACTTCTCTGTTTCTCACTGTCTGAAAAGTCTGTCCATGTTCATTTTAACCCTGATGATTTCTTTATTTGGCCACAGAAAATACTGGTACACTAAAACAATAATAATTAATAATCAAACACACTTCCCAGAAGATAAATGAGTAGCTTAATTTAATTTTAATAATTTTGTTTAGTATGTTCATTTTAGGGATAGTTTTTATAGAAGCAGCTAATCCTGTAAGTGAACATCAAAGAGTCTAAAAGCTTTGGAGCATTAATTTGTTACTGTTGTTTTTTAAATCTGTTTTTCCAGAACTTTTTTTTTTTAAGTTACAAGTCTTCAGTTGGCATTCTAACTCAAATCATAAAGGCTATTAATGATATGAATATGAAACAAGTACTTAGTTTTTCCTACTAACAGCTGAAGATTAAATGTATAAATCTACAGTTGAGAGTCACACTTACTTGTCATAAACAGATGTCAAAGTATTATTCAAAGTGTGTCTAATATTAAAAAAATAAGTATTACAATGCAGTTTATTGTCTGGGTCATAGAACACAGCAGTAGAAACATGAAAGGGGGAAAAAACCCTAAGTATTTCTTGTTTGCTGCTTTCCTGTGTAGTGGCACAAAAGACACTGCAGTGGAAGTCCTTGTACTCACTGAAAAATAACTGCAGTCTCTCAGACCATTCTTTTGCAAGAAAGTGCAAATTATTGTCAAGTGAATTCTGCTTCTCTGCTTTAAAAAGAGAAGAATCAAGAATACGACTAATGCTTTCTCTTCCCCTAATGAACACACACATGTGCTTTCCAAACCTGCCGAGTCACCTGCCTTTGGGGATGTCCTGGCAGAAGTAACAGTGTTACCCACTCTCTGAAGCATTACTCTTTATAGAATCATAGAACCATAGAATGGTTAGAGTTGGAAAGGATCTTAAAGATCATCTAGTTCCAACCCCCCTGCGATGGGCAGGGACACCTCCCCCTAGACCAGGTTGCTCAAAGCCCCATCCAGCCTGG
>JAOXJM010000019.1:39690449-39717000 GCA_026413425.1 Tringa solitaria | reverse complement strand
GCTGCTCCTGGGCAGAGCTGTCTCCTTGTAGTGCTGCTTGGTTGCCAGGTGCTCCTATAGCTATTCTAAGTGTATTTAATGCAGTGCTATAGCAAATGCAATAGCACAGCTTAAGCCAAGACCTTACAAACACAGTTGTACAAGGATCTTACGAGACTGTACAAACCAGAAAGCCCTTCCCCTTGCCTGGGTCTCAGAACTTCAGGAGGACAGACTCATCCTCCTCTTTTGCTTAAGGTAACACTCTTAACAATGCGGGAGAGAAAGTTCAGGTAGAAGATAGAGCTAAGCAACTCAAGAATGCCTTAACTAAAACCAAACCAAAACAAAACCCAGCTTATTATTTTTCTTAGCGATATGCTCATTCATATGCTTTACTAAGTTTATAATCAGCAGTACTGCCTGTACCTGCCTACGGTGCTCCCCAGCATAACACCATGTTCCAGTCTTGAACACATACTCACCCTCTTTGCTTACACTTGGGAGCAAAGGTGAATCAAGTACCACAGTCTGTGCTTAGCACCAGATTAAATGTAGTCTAGATAAACAAACACACTGTATTTTGAGTTTCTTTCTACTTGGATTGCTTCTTTTGGTGGTTTTTTTTAAAGAAGAAGTTGCTTAACTGGAACAGGCCACTCAGACTCTAAAAGGTGAATCATATTGTTATTTTTATGTTTTCTTCTAGTCACACCACAATCCCCTAACAGTTTACTCATTATTTTTATTATTAGTCCTCCATTTCTAAGATGGGGGTGAGCCATCTATTATTTATTGCTATTAACAGAGTTAACAACCCCCTAAGTGTTTTGCTAGTATTATTTCTACTATTGATAGGTGGGGAGTACTCTGAGAACTAGTAAGTTAGTATGCTGATACTCATCTTGTCACAAACTTTCCAGAATGAGTCAATGCAGATGTGTGCAGCTAAAAACAACGAGCTAACCCCTCCCGGTTCCTAAAATGTGAACGCTTACATTGGTGAGCAGAAGCCATGTGAATGCTATGATGAAGCTTTGCTTCACATGGATTACATTTGTGGTTCTGCTTTTTTCTTTCTTTGTGGCTTTGACCAAATAATGAATGAAATTTAATTTGTGAGCACAGTGGTCATGAATTTAATTTCAATAGTACTGAAATTGTCAGCTAACACCTTTTGAAAGTTCCTAAATACCAGTGAATACAAGTGAAAATGTAAATGTATCTGTATTGATTTCAGTGTGTAAGTTTCAGAAAGTTACACCTGTGCTTTTGTTCTTTGGTGTAAATAGGGGGTGACACCAGTAGTGTCAACACAGAACTACACAATCTACTTTGGGGTTTCTTTGCAGTCATAGAAGATTTCTTTTCTAAGTACTAAGCAGTGTAAAAAGGGCCACTCAGATTTTTTGAGGGAAGGTACCATGTATTGCCAAAGCATTAATATCCTCATATTATGATGTACTATACATTTGGGTTTTTTAAAAAATCAATGATATTTTAAAAGGCACATGCACTGGCTTGGAGGCTGTGGCAGGAGGGTGAGCCCCCTGACTGCTGCTCATTAGCATAAAGGCAACCTCAGCTGGCTTACTTATCTCAGAACCTTCCTCCAGACATCCTCGGTATGCATATATTTCCACACATGTGAATGCTCCAGTTTTCTCTTCAGAGACCTAACTGTCTTGTGTTTGCTGTTCTGTTCATCAAATTTGGAAGGTGTTTCTTCAAATTGGCATTGTCCGCACATCAGATCAACATGCAATATTAATCACAGACTAGCTAAAGCTTTTACTTCAGAATTGGAGTAACTACTACTTAATAAGAGAGTTCACTTCTGCTGAGAGTGCCTAATATTAATTTGGCTGCATATCAGTTTCAGCCACTGCAGTCTCAAGCTGAGAATAAAAGCCTCATTCACTTAAATGGTCTTATTTATTAGCCTCTTAAAAGTTTCCACGAGTATGTGCTGAAGACTTTTCAACAGAACTGTTATTTTTCTCCAGTTTTACTCCTGTTCACATTAATTTAGAGAGGAGGAAAGTCTGTGTCATTTGTCGGGTGTGTGGTGCTTCCAAGGTAAGGTGGTTTTGCATCCTGAGGGGATGGGGCATGAAGAACTTGTATTCCACTGAATACAGAGAAGAAAAAAAAAATTAACTAAATGGTATTTCCTCCATCCAAACAGTAGTCCCTATCTGTTTGGCTCACTGTTTCCTTGAAGGGTTCACAATCACAGCATGTGGCAAATGTTTCCTATACTGTGCCCAGAATGGCCTCACATATTAGAAATGAGTACAGCTGGATGACTCTGATGGCATGCCAAAATGATTAAGAAGGATACAGTTGCTACCCGTCTTTTCTTTGACTAGTCCTGTGCAGGGGAAATAATACAACCATATTTTTGCTCTGGGGAGTTACAGTTCATTGAGAATAGACCTGACAAAATAATGGGCAGCCTAGGGCTTAGACCTAAAAGTAAAAATCAGGTGCCCAGGAAAGCATCTGCAGAGATGCAGGTTCAATTTTTAAGAAATCTTGGAAACAAAGTTTCAAACCTAGATACAGAAAACTCCGGAAACTCCAGGGTGTCAGCAAGTAACCCAACCCAGAGAACTGGGACGGTTCATGATACATACCCATCCTTCAAGAGCAGCAAGTAACCCAGAGAACTGGGACCATTCATGATACGTACCCATCCTTCAAGAGCACAATGCTTTTCTTTTGTGTACTGTAGCTGTAACGGAAATAGTTGTCATTTGCTATAAACAACCATATTTGAAATCAAGATTGTAATATGTTCTCCTGTGTGCCATTAACTTTAAAACCCATTTTCAGGTTGCTGTGTGGTACCTGCGTTATTCTAATGATACGCTGACTCAGAAGAGCATTTGATTTCATACTTAGGTGCAGTTTTGTTCCTTTGTGGGCATGTGTGCTGCTGCTGCTGCCGTCCTCAGCTCTGCTGGTGCCTGTGATTTTCCTGCTGCTGCTGGCATCGCTGGTGCCGCCGCGCTCGATGCCCCTCCATCGCGCCAGGCGTTGCTTCCCCTGCCCAGGAGGGAGCTGGGGGAGAGGTGGCAATGGCAGCAGCTCCAGCAGCAGGAGTGTCGGGACGAGCCTCAGGGCAGGCAGGTTTGTGCCACGGCCCTGCATCTTTCCAGGCAGCTGGGGAGGGCTAGATGATAACCAGAGCTCATCATCTGCTGGTTTTCCGTCTGTCTGCTGGAGTGGCATCTTACCGTACCGCTGCTGAGTGACCATTTGGGGTGGGGTTGGTTTTCTTTTTCCTCTTGTGGACAGAAGAAGAGCCAGCTTGCAATCAGGACGATAAGGTAACTCACAGTGGTTTGAAATTCAACACCTGGCCAAATCCATGTATCCTGTTGTTATTCTACAGTCAGCATGTTTGGCAGTGTATAGAAACACTGACTGAAATGCCTGACTAAGGAGTGAAGAAACCTATTACAGCTGGTCAGCACTGACATTGAGTTTATGATTAAAGCAATATATATATAATAATAATTATAATAATATTATATATAAAATATAATTATTATAATATATATATTGTCCGTAGCAATATATATGAGTGATTTTAGACTGAAAAAAATGAGAGTGCTTTCTAAGAAATAGGATCAGTAAAATGCTTAAGAATATACACTTTTCCTTAGCATTTCCCCATTGCTCTTAACAAAGTTAAATGTAAATGTTGGTTAATAAATGTAAAAAGCTACTACATCCCTTTTAAAACCAGTGAAGTTAAAGGAAATAGAGTGACCTTTCTGGTACTGTTAGAACATCTGTGGAACTGGAATTTCCTGGTGGCTTTTGGCTTCTATCATACTGAAACTTACCAAACAGGTTTTGTTTCTTTTTCAAAACCTTATCTGGCATAACAATTACTGTAAAGTTTTAAAAGATTTTTTTTAATGTAAATGAATTCTTGGTTTTCTTTTCTGACCTCTACTCTTCTGTGAGCCTTAAACAAAAATGTTTTACATTGTGTGGACTAAACTAATAACCAAATGTCCAGCCAAGAAAAACAATTGTATCTTGGCTTTCAGTAAAGAGGTTAAATGCAGGAATTTGTTTAGACAGGTCCTTCTCTGCATATGGGTAAATCAGTAGTGTAGTTGTACCTCAGGACTTGCTGCAGAGGTAGTTTCCATTTAAAATGAAACCACCAATAGAGAAAAAACAAAAAAAAAAAACCCAAAACCCAACACCAAAACAAAACCAAAAATCATGGGACTGATTTCAAGAGAGACAGATCTGGGATAAATCTTGTAAAGTGCTAAATGAAAGTCAGATACCTCAAGGAAAACTGATATAGATGTGAAGTAAGCCACCTTTCATGATATAAAGCTCCTTTTGACCACTGCTTTATCAAGATCCTTTTTATGTGACAAAGAAATTTTCCTGATCTACTGATGATGAAATTCCATATGCAAAATCATGGAAAAATTAAGAGCAAACCAAGAAGAATTTATTTCTGAGTTGGTTTAGTTAACAAACTTCCACATCATGATTGCCCTCAATTTTTATTCTTAAGTTTACTTAGTTCTGTAATATTCACAGTTATTTTCTGCCATCATGTTCAGTTCTGTCTTTTTTTTTTCTTTTTTTTTCCTCTTGTTTTTCTTTTGCATTTTTTTTTCTTCCCTTTATGAGTAATTCCTTCTGCCTATGGATGAAGCAAACCCCGGAGAATACAAAGTACTGCTACGCAGCTGGAGCTAGTCAAGGTATTGATCTCATTCGCTCTAGGATACATCTGCAGGTGACTACCTGGGATTTATAAACAAGATTGGGATTACCTAACATACCTGCGCAGGAGATGAGGTGAATTCTTACTCTGTTCACTCTCCTCCTGTGAGAGCGAGATTCAGTGTTGAGCCTAGAAGGTCTTTGAACAAGTCATCAGTCATCAGAACAAATTACAAGTGGTAACATACATGACAGGAATTATAGGCACCAAAATTCCCAAAGGTATTGCAACTGCTGACATGACTTCCCATTGTTTACTACCAGATGGAGAGAGAAAGGGAGCTGGAAATAAGCAAATATACAACTCTGTGAAAAATGAAATTAAGCCATGTAGTGTCCTCTGGGGCTGTCAGTCTGCCCTTGCAAAGACAAGTAGGAAGATGCAAAGCTGAAGACCAGCTGAAGCAAGTTGAATTAAAATTAGCCCTAGAGTAGCACCTAGGAGACCAGGCTGGCATACAGTCCTCTTGTGTGCCACACTCTAGCCAAGCACTGTGACTTTTGAAGCCAAAAAAGCACCTCAGGTGGCCTCAGTCCTGATGAGGTGACGGGTGAGGTGGTGTCCGAGAGCAGTTTGTTCCGGACAGCTTGTTCCTGCGTTGAGAGAAAGGCTAATAAACAGAGGACTGGGGAAATGTGAAAGGAAAACATGTTTGACTGAAATAGATGGCACTTGATGATTCACAGTAAACCAGAGAAAAAGGACTTGACATGCTGGTGGGCTTGGGAGGATCATGTTTCTTCAGAGGACTGTCTGTGTCACTTGGAATTAGATCCACTAAATGTTGTGCACAGGTAAAGCAGGATGCAGGCGCTTCATCGTTGGATGAGTCCTAAACTGCAAACCGTTTCTTTCCATAACCCAGTCTCAAAAATAAAACCTGCTACTCAGTTGCTACCTAAAACCACCCAAGCCCAAGCTGCTCCATACCAGTCTGTTGCTAGAGTCCAGCTGGGATCCAGATACAGGGGAGACAAGTAAATTCCTAGGGATGGAGCTAAAAGAGATTTTCTTTTGTAGATGAACAATGTAGATGAACCCTCTTAATGTGCAAGATTCAACGTTCGCTCTGTGAACAGGATATTGACCTACACATGTCCTTCTTAGGCTTTGAGCATTCAGCTTCACATGTCCTCTTCCCTGGAAAGCGTCCTTACCACTGGGAGAAGCTTAGGCACAGGGCTGCTCTTCTGTCAGTCTTGGATGTGAAATCAGGTATTGCATGTAAATAAAAATAAAAGAAATAAAAATAAAATAAAAGAAATAAAAAGCAGTGTAGCGGGCATGGGAAAAGTTTTTCTCTTCTTCTTGTTGTTCTGTTCTTTCCAGGCTTTCTGAACAAGTAGTGTGACCATCTCTGGAATTTGAAAAATTATGTCGGTTACAGTGTAATGGAACCTGTCTTTATTGCCAAGACATTGTGCCTTTTAGGGTTTTTTTTGTATTTGCACAGGTATGCACTAGCTAACTAAACACAAATATACATTGCTGTACTTCTCTTCCATTTCTCTGTCATGAAGACAGAGCTATGTCACGGTCTAATTTGTAATGATAGTCTAAATAAAAAGTTTTTATCTAAAAGTGCATGATTTTTTAAAATAAACTTCATAAAATTCTACACTGAATGAAGGCATAAAACTATATTAATTGTTTTTAAGTACCTAGTGAGAATAATGTACTATTATATTTTTAGATGCCCAACTTTTAATTTTTATAAATGGCTGACATTGCAAAAATTGCGCATGTCCACATGCAATGCTACATGACGCTGGGAGGATTGGTACAAAGATAAAACGGAGGAATTCAGAAAAAATTTAGTGGTGAAAGAATATTAAAACAGGGGCAGGTCGTTCCTGTTAGCTAAAAGGCTTCTGTTCAAAGATTGCCTGGTGCTGTTAGACACACACCTTATTTGGCTCTGCTGAAGCCAGTCAGTCAGTTAACACCTTCTCTAAAGACATGTTCTGCAGGTTTTAACGTTCCCTTAATTGCGGTGACAGAACTAAGAATAAATATTGTGCTATCTTTGTGGCAATGCTGCTGTTAAAGATAAACAGCCTAGCTGAAGAAAGGTAGCATTTTGATGCATGAAATAAAATATGCTTTGGGTGGTTTAGCTTGCCAACAGTAGCCGGCACTAACCAATCCCTACTGTCAACCTTATCCATTTCTGGTGAATAAAAATTATTTTAAGGCTTACGCTAATTCTCAAGACATCTAGGATTCACTGGTTTTTAAACCTGACAAGGTACATGCCCTTTTTAGGGTGGAGGTGGGGGAAGTCAAACTTGACTGTCACACCGAGGGTAACTCCATCGAGGCAGAAAAGATGCAAAGCGCCTTGTTCACCCCAAGCAGTGCCCTTCAGCCTCAGCCGAGCTGCAGGAGGCAAGAGATGTCCCCTCTTCGCTCTCCCCTCTGCATGTTGGTTGGGCCAAGGCCACTCTGTGTGTTTCCAGTGCTCGCCAGCCCCAAGTGGCCACCACCAACCTGGTGTGCAGCCCCAGAAGACCACCGTGCTGGGGAGCAGCCCCCTCAAACGAAGCCACCTGAGACTAACTTTGCAGGGCTGGCAGTATCAGGAAGGATTGGGCAGTGTTGCCCATCATCATGACTCTCCCTCAGTCCTGCTTTGCTCTGACAGGGTGTATCTTCTTATCTATATGCAATAGGAAGGGATTTTGAGACCCAGACATCCTGCATTGATTCAGGACTTTGTTGATTCTGGGTTTGTGCTCTTGTAATTCACTAACCTTGGATGGACACCTTGAAATCACCTGGACGCTGAGGTTTCACAGAATAAGATGGTTTACTTGCAGTATAAGCACATAATGTAGTTTGAGCTCCATGTAGCGTGTACAAAGTGTCTGGAACGTAGTTTAATACTAATTGTAGTGACTGTACTACTCATGACAAAAATGTCTGGATTACAGTATCTCATAAATCACTATAGTAAGCAGGGTGTGTGCTCCCAAAGGAAGAAAAGCAGTCTTAGCCGTCTGGTAGTAATAAACCTAAAACTCAATTCATTATACTTGTAGGCCGAAAGAACAGCCTACACAGACTGGATGAAAATGTGTTACGAAGTGGGTACTAGTGGTTTCCTGCTATGATTTAGGCAAGGTTGTAGGCATATCGTAAGAGAATACTAGGATATGACTGCATACAGGGGCAAGAGATATTTGAGACGATTGATGTGTGATGCATAACTTCCTTTCTTTCAACTTTGAAATGGAAATGAGCCTCCTGATCTGCACGTTTCTGTTTGCAGAGTTATCTCACACTTTTTTGCTTAGTAGAAGTCAGTCTGGATGGCCTTGTTTCAGAATAATATTTGCATTGTTCCTATTTCAGTCAATAATTAGATGAAAATGGGGATAAAGACATTATTATGTTGAACTAATTTTCCACAAGGAGAGATTTGTTGTTCCATTTTAGGTAAGGTAGCAATTCAACTTTTCAGGGAGGAAAAGGCCTAGGAGTCTTGTGAAAGGGTTTCATTTCCATTTATTTTCATATCTTCTAGCACTGCCTGTGTCATTCATACTGAAGGCAGACGTACTACTTTGCAGGGGGGATGAGATTGTCGGTTGTTCTTGGGAGAACAGTTTAAAGGTTTTAGCTCTTTTATGTTTTAATTTTGTCACCAGGTGCTGTTTTTAGCTCCTTAGAGTGATATTCATTTAGGCTTCTGGGTTTTCCCCAGGAGGCCATCCCAGTAAGAAAAGTGCTCAGGCCCTGTAAGGTATCACTCACAATGCTAATTATTGGAGCTAACACAATAAGAAGAGAAAAACACAGATAATCTTACATCCCTTTAGGTGCTGGGAGCCCCAGGCATTGAACAGGACTCCAAGCCAAGCACAAGACGCCTTGCAGACTCTTTTCACAGCAGAGAGAGGGAGACGGTCGCTCCTGCAAGTCATTCAAGCTGTTGCAGGATTTCCTAGCAAGAAAGCAACACTAGTCACCATTTCTACTGTCAGAAAGGAAAGACATTCTCCAGAGAACTTCTCGTTGCGTTGTTAAAGACAAGGCTTTATCACCAGTGCTGACAGGCATCTGCCCAGAGGCTCCTCCGGCGCTGTGCGGAGGAAGGCGTGTGGCAGAGCACAGCACGGCACGGCACGGCACAGCCTGAAGGCCATGGCCCAGGTTAGCTGCACGGTGCGTCACCGGCTCCTAAATGTACCGTGGTCTCCCAGTCAGCATCACTAGACCTTCTGCTGCCAGAAACTTGTAGTTTTCCACCAGTAAAACTTTAAGTCATTTATAATACTTCAGCAGAGTAGTAATGGACAGGACGGGTAGAGATGAACAGACAGAATGGACAACTTTCTAAAATGTCAAAACTTCATCACAACAGTTTCTTCCACCATATCCTGCCATTTTTCTATCATTACCCTCTGCTGTTTTTTCTACTCCTCCCTTTCTGCTCTCTCTTGTTTTCCTGTTTTTTCCCCCATTTCTCTAGTTCAAATCAATTTTATTCCACATCATTTTCTCATTCTATTTTTGCCAGTATAACAAAAAATATTGTTCATCTCACTTGTCTTTTAGTGCGTTGCCCTGTGCTTTTTGTGATACAGGTTCTTTGGAAAAGGTGGTCTGTCTTCCCATTTGTTTACAAAGTACATGCCACAGTAGGGCATTTGGATAAAGTCACAATGAAATCAATAGCCCTGTGATATTTTTCTGCTTTTTATTTCCTCTGGACAAGTTAATATTTAACTCCAGTAAAAGCCATACTGTGGCTAATCTTCCCCCCCCCCGCCTCCTTTTTTTCCCCCAGTACATCTCCACTGAGTATGTGTCCAGTGCCAGGACTGCAGAAAAAGTTAATGGATCCATGCCATTCTCTTTTCTGTACTACTGTGTTCCCAAGGCTTTCATGGGCTTCCCTAGCCACTTTGCTTCTTCACATCTAACACTGAAAGCTCTGTCTCTTCTTACCATCTCCTTGCTATCTGAAAAAGGAAAGTGATTATTCTAAGTGGAGCCTCATCACTGGTTCTGCTTTTCACAGCTCATTTTTAAGACTTTTTTTTTTGCTCTAAGCTAATGTAGACAATTTCAATTTGCCTGGAAGGCACTGTGCTAAACTTCTGCTAATGTTCTTTGTCTAACAAAAAACGTGCCATGTGAACCTCTTATAATGCACTGCAGAGCACTGAAATTGCATCACGAAGCCTCAAATCTGCCCAGCAGCTGGACTCCTTATGGCAGGAATGTGATCAAATGGGGGCTGAGCAGATCTGAAGCCAGGATTTGCCTGTTGAACTGCAGCGCTGGAATTGATTCAGTGAGAAAAAAATGCCAATCACCTCTTGAAATATACTTAAATATTATTTGATTGGGTTTTATCCAACAGCCTAATCCTTTTCTGCAGATTGCCATTTAACACTCAGGCTGGCATTTTATGCTACCTGCCATTTTTTTAGTAAAGGCAGAGAATCTTCTATCTGGTAAGCAACGAGACATTTAAAAGGCAGGGTAATTTTTTTTTTTTTTTTTTTTTTTGTTCTCCAGCTCAGGTTCATTGGCGTAAGCATTTTGAGGTTGATAAACTTTTATTTCTGAAACTACGCAGAGTCCAGGCTACTGTAACTTGTATTGCTTTGATGTGTTTTCTTTAGTCCTCCTGCCTGGTGTTTTTCAGATGTCAGCTCTTGAGATTTAGCATCAGTCTGAGTCACCCTCCCAACCTTCTGGTGTGCCTCTGATAATGACTGGTTTGCACCATGACGTCAGAGAAAAACCCAAGAAACCTGACATCAGACAAATAGAGCGATACTTCCTCCTGTGGAGTTACAAAGTGCGAATAGCATGCAACATCTGCACAGAGACCTGCGAGCACCAGTGGATATGCACATTGGGCTGTATTTACAGGCAGCATTTAAAATGTCGTTGGAAGTACGTGCCTGATTCCCTACTCTGGGCTTAAGTGCCAGGCTCCATGGAGAGCTGAACAACTGGCACAGGGAGTTATCAGCTGCACGGGGCTGGCCAAAACCATAGTATGGAGAAGGGTTCGTCTCCAACCCAATAAAGCTGGTGCCTTCTTTAGAGAAGAGCCCAAACTCCTGTGTAGGCAGGCAAATATATTTCCTATTCTTTTAAAAAAATAGAGGGTGTGTTGTTCTTCCAAGACAGAGGGGAGGGGAAGGGAAGGAAAGCTTTCTGAGCATGCCTAAAGCAGCATGCACAGCAGTTTGTGCAGACTTAAAAATGAACTAGGCGCTGAGTTATGCAGCATGGGCCACGCCAGGTGGAAGCAGACATATAGATTCACATGTTTAGATAAAGGATGAAAGACCAAAGATAAGACTGATGGAAAGATGATGCCTCTAACTTCAGGTGCAGTGGGGCAGAGACATATTTTTCAATATAACTATCTAAGTTCCCACCTTAGGTGCTTTCAGATTTTTTTTTAAATTGGCCAAGGCTAGCAGCTTGAAATACAAATTGTATCATAGTCATTTACTGCAGTTTAGGCAATACCAAATATGGGAAAGAAAATTGGAACCATTGCTGTTAATGTAAAAAAACCGTTTCATGGTCACTTTTTGTTGCTCGTATTTTTCCTTCCATTACCTTTGCCAACAAATGACACAGAGCACTCGGCAGAAAGTGAAATCATTTTGGTGGAATTATTTTTCCTTCTTTTTTCCAGCAATTAAAGAGAGTAGCACTTAACAAAGATTAATCAAATATTGCCGTCTGCCAAAAATCATTTACACTACTATAACCCCAATGCCTAAATATAAAGAATAATACTTCCATTGGTATATTCTGATGCCCCAATTCTAAACCAAGCTTTTCCATGGGATTCTTGGACTACATATCAGGAACTAAGTTCCCAGCAAAGGCCTGTGTTATGTGGTTACTCAGTCTAAACTATTCTAAGTACCTGTTCCTGTCCAAAGACACAACAAGCTACACAAACAAAGACACATCTAGCCTTTTTCACAGTGGTTTTAGAAAGTAACATGTAAGTCCAGACATACAGACCTTCCTAGGCAAGAGGGAGGACACATGAAAATAATCACAAAAACCAGACTTGTTTTCCTACAGTTCACCATTATAGCCACCTTTACAACATTCTTTAAATGGCCAAAAAGTCAAATAACTTCTTAGAGCATCACATAGCAGATTGACCTGATTCTGCTGACACCTCTTTTTGTCCAAAAAGGGACTTCTAAAAGCACAGACTGATGTTCCTTTTGACTGCACTCCAGGAAAAAGTGGGGAACCACCTCCTACCATCCCACAGTTGTATTACACAAATGGATTAGTTTGAAGATGTGAGCAGAGCCAAATGCTGGTCACAACAGCACTGGAAAGTGCTAAGTGCCTTCATTATTTCCCAGCTTTTTTATTATTATTTTTTAAATCACTATTCCCAGCTTTATCTGGACTAATTGATCCTCTGAAAAACAGCTGCCAGTAATGGGCAGGTACCCCTACATTGCATGTAGTAAGCAGCCTGCCCACCTCAGAGTGTAATTCTGTTATTAATGTCAGAAAACATTTGCAAAAATTTAATCCCAGACAGATGTCTGTCTGAAATAACAGAGCACGTGAAAAAAGGGAACAATATGTTGTAAGCACTGATATTTGTGGGGGTGAGAAAGTGGATATGTGCAACATGGGAAATTGAGTTACAGCAAGCCTCAGGTATTATTTAAAACATTCAGGGTGTTATCTGACTCAGGTGGGTTATCTGACTCTGGAAATTTTTATCTTCAGCTCTCATTCCTTTGGAGTGGTTTTGCAACTGTATAAGTGCTGGAGGAATATAGAAAAACAGTGATATGTGCTGCTGTGGACTGCAGGAGGTCTCTGGTCCAACCCCCTGCCCCAGGCAGGCTCAGCTGTGGGGTCACACACAGTTGCTCAGCTCTTTATGTGGCCAGGGCTTGAAATACCCCAAGGACAGAGAAGGCACAGCCTCTCAGGCAGCCTGTCCCAGTACCTAGTTGTCCTGCCATGAAAATTCCACATCCCCACTTTATCTAGCTGGAAACACTCCTGTTTCCATTTATGGCCACCATTGGCAAAAACCCTGTCCCCTTGTATACAACTTGTAGGTAGAGTGGGCACCTTGAAGTCGCCCTTCTCCATTCCAGTTCTTGCTGCCTCTCCTCACAGTGCCTGTTGAAGCCTTGCCTGTATACATCCAGGCCAACACCATCTACCGCTCTCCCCTCATCCACAAATACAGTTATTTTGTCACAGATGACCATGCAGGCAGGTCAGGCATCATTTAGTTTTGGTTAATCCTTGTTGACTGTTCCCAGTCCCTGTCTTCTCTCCCTCTTGTCCTTGTACATGCCCGAGAGCTCTTGCTCCACCCATGATTTTCCCAGGGACCAAAAATGAGACCAACAAGCCTTTAAGTTCCCCAGACTGTTCCATTTGCCCTGCTCTGAAGACGGGTGCCACATTTGCTTTGCTTTGGTCGTTGGGGGCCTCCTCCAGTCTCCACGACCTGTCAGAACTGAATGAGAGCAGGCTTGTGAGGACACCAGATAGCTCCTCAGCACCCTTGCATGCAGCCCAACTGGTCTCAGGGGCACGGGTAGGTTGAGGACTCACTTGAAAAGCCACCAAGTACCTCAGCCTCTGTCATTAAATCACTGCCCCCTATCCAGCAGTTGGTCCAAATATGCTGTTTAACCTCCATTGGCTGAAAGAAATTGGTGACTAGTGCTGAACCACTAATTATAGCACCTCAGACAGAGCTGTGTGAAATATTTTGATACATTGATTGTCATTCTGTTCCACTGTGACTGTCACTTTCCAGTGTTTTCTGCTCCTAATATACTTTTAATTATTCCAGTCTGTGCTATTTATCTTCAGACAGTGAAAGGTAGCCTTGTGGAGGGTTTTCCCTCTCATTTAAAAATTTCCACGTGTGACTATTTTTAATGCTAGAAAGATGCTTGGTTGGTGGAAATTTCTCATAGTTTCATGCAAATTAACTGAAGTACACGGATTACACAGCTGAGCTGCCAGTCTCGTGGATTTAATATTTTCTGAGTGTTCTTCAGGCTACTAGTAAAGATTCAATCTTCAAAGGTAAAGAAGGGTGAAAGTCCACTATATTGACAGCAGATTTTGATACATTCACAGGTAAAAGAAACATGACTTCAAAAATACACAAAACCCTAGTGGTATATAGTTCAATACTGTTTCAGTTAGACCTGAAAAATATTGACCTTGTGTGAGTCTTGAGGTTTTTAGGACTATATCCCTACAAAGATAGGTCAGAGACATTTAGGAATAACTCATTTTCCCAGAATATTTAAGAATGCTCATGAGAACTGAACTTGACAGTTGCAGCTAAGGGTTCATTCAAAAGAAAACTCTGGACCTCTTGAATTATCCTCCGCCTAAGAAATGACAGCCGTGCAAAAACAATTCTACTTAAGAGGGTCTGAGATTCTAAATTTACTAAAAAATTAATCTAAGGAATAGCTACCAAACTGAGAAGCAAAGTCACTCCTTACACACAAAATCTAACCTGTTCTCTAGATCACACTTTCTGTTCACTAGTTTTCCCCTCCCACAGAGGCAGTGAAGCCTAGAGTTATGCTGAAACATGGAAGAAATTATTCTGCTCATCCTTCCCCTAAATAAATAAATAAATAAATAAGCATGCCTCTCAGTTATACAACAGGGCAGAAGTGACTGTACTCAATTTAAAACATTTTTGTTCGGTAGCTTTTTATGAAAAGTCCTATAAAACCTAAGAAATATGCTTTAAGTGTTGTGTTAAAATACTGAGAACTATTTTAAATTATGGAATTTAACCTACACCCATGACTCAAATTTCTATTTTATTGGGAATGTCAGTCCATTACTCTTACACTTCCTGATTAGGAGGTACCTAGAAAGACTTCAGCTGGTGAGAGAAACCTAATTTATTTTCCATGTGTATCTGAATATATAATCATTGTATCATTTTAGAAACATTTTGAGATTCAGCATAGACTGCAGAATAAAGCTGGACAGATAATACACCAAAGGATTCTCTTGCCTTTATACAAAGTTAAAGGGGACTTGCACTGTATTTCCAGTCTAGATATCACTGAGACCTAGGGGATGAGAAGCTGGTGCCAGGGAAGACAGCCTTCAGGACTAAAGCCATTAAGTACCTTTGTCCTCAGTAGGATTTGTAACCTCATCTGAAAGTAGTTTTACTGAAACTTCACTTCTCCTTGTACCTTGACCACCTGAAGTAATGTTTGGCAAGGTCTGTTGGCGTTTCTTGCAGATGTGCCCTCTCTTCCCAGCAAATCATGGCAGGAGGAGAAAAGGAGGCAGAAGACTTTGAACCAAGGAGGCAAGGGTGGGAAAAATCATGTTTGCTAAGAAAGGAAAAGGTCCATGAGACTGGGGATACTGAGGAATAGAAATTCTTTTTCTCAGTGACCTCACTTGCAGTGGGTAAGGAGGCAGAAAAGGCTGAAAAGCAGCAAAGGCAAAATGCTTTGACATATTCTTAGAAAACAAAATGAAGTTTTTCTCTGGCCCTTCTGATTTTGGTCATTTGAAGAGAACAAGAGCTCTTCAAAGGTCAGTTGCCCTAGGGAGCAGGCCTGGGAGAAGGGGCATTATCTCAGTTACTAAACATCCTGTTTGCTGAGTTTTCTGGCATGGCAACTATTCAAACTATATTTAGGGGGAGGGGAGGGAGGGAGAAAGAGAAGGAGGGAAGAGTATGCATGGTGTTTATACTTCACCTTTTTGCAGAAGTCCTTAAAGAAGTAGTACATGAGTTGCATAGTCTGGATATGCACTTTCTCTGACCTCCTTAAGTTTAATTGCTCTCTGATTGTTTTTGAAGGATTTATGTATCTCACAGGCAACAGTTGCTGAGAGCTACGGCGCCACACATACAGAAGAAAAATAAATGCTTCTGGTCTCGCTGCTTCAAAGTAGGCTCTGGTATAAAAGTAAAACCCCTTATGTTCTTTGGGGCCACTGTAGCAATAGGAATTGAATACTGCAGGACGCCAGGCTTACAAGTGTCTGATATGTTATTTCTTAAGAGCATCTTCTTGCTCTGCCTGCCCAGCAGAGACATGGCATGCAGGCAGCTAACACAGAACTGCTTGGTCCAGAATTAATTCACCCACTGGGTTCATTTGGGCTCAAGAGCCCCATGCTGGCAGGAGGGGGACTGGCCTGGCCAGCCAGAGCTGGTGTGTTGTTAACAACAGGCTTGCTGATTTTTGCAGAAGGACCTACCTGCCTTAAACTTGAAAAGGCCCAAAGGGCAGCTGGGATTAACTAAAAATTAAAGGTGACAGCATTTCAACTCCTGCTTGTAGAGAAGGTATTACAACACCATCCTAATAATCTAGTGGTTCAAAAAGGCAAATAAGATTTAACTGCCTGGTGCAAGCAACATGCTTAATTGACATCAGTCTGCTACTAAACAGGATTATGAGGATTATTATCACAGACAGGTGATGTAAACTCTTCCAGTATGTTTTCCATACTAAACTCATTTCACATCAGCACTGGGAAATCCCTCTGTTCAGCATCACTAACAGCAATTCACAGAGCTGGTGGCAAAATATACTAAAGACTCACCCATAACTGTTGATGCAAAGCCACAACTTTCACTTTCCTTAGCACATACCAGTTGGTTAAATGTATTTTGAAGCCGTATGACCACTTCTGCTCCCCACCCCCATGTGTAGAAGAATCAGGTTGGTGGAAAGGCAGACAGATAAAGGGGTTTGATGTAGACAAACTAATTTCATTAAAGTTAGTGGAGACACTAGTAACTAAACATTTTCTTCTAAAGGATTTGTGAAATGCTGCTTGTTTAAATAAGAGAATAAAGGTAGGCTCAACCCCTTGAAAAATAAGAAAAAATATGTCAATAGGTAAGATTAATGTAATTTCATGGTACAGAAAAAAAGATTATTACTTGTATGTGACTATATCTACTGGGAGGCCTAAATTCCCAAATCCAGAGGAAATTCTTTTTTAAAAATATAGTTAGACCAGTACCTGTCAGAAGTTGTATGAACACCCTGTTTTCGAATATGCGACATGGATTTTAACAGGTGGCATCTGCTCAGGGCTATCCTGGCATGTTTTTCTTAGCTGAATTTTTTTCTATATAAATTTTTTACCACATAACTTAGGTTTTTTGGGGGCAAAATAATATCTTTTTAAATATATTGGTTTGACTTCAAGGATTTAGCTGTATTTTTAACTTCTGTCTTGTCAAGATCTATTATAGCTATAGAAGACAGACAAACTAAAACAAATGCTGGTAGATCCTAGAAGAACCCAACAATGTGTAAGACTCCAACAGCAAAGCTCAGTGTCACAGCCTCAGAACTCAAATGAGGGCACTGAGCAAAATATTTCCCTGCCAAAAGGGAAAGGTATTGTAAGGTAAGACACGGCAAGGCAAATAACAGAGACCATAATGCAAATACAAAGGATCTGTGTGAGGTTAGTGGCTGACCCACAAAAGAAGAAGAAAAAACCCCAAACTGTTATTTGGATCCAAAAAGTAAGAAACTGACCCATTTCAGTTATAAAATAGAAAAATTTCAGGATACATATGAGGAAAGTAACTTGATAAAACACAGTTTAGACTCTTGAAAACTGAGTAAGAATATCTGGAATAAGCTGAGTGACTTGATTTGGAATAAAGACGATAACCTAAAGGATATTTCCTTTTTATGTCTGCTGTCTAAGGCACCTGGAAGGCTCCCTGCCTGTCAAAAGCAGGTTATTTTTAGTTTACCACACTGCAGTCTAGGGCATTAAGGGCACAATTATGGAAATTGAGGTACTGGAAAAAAGAGAATTTGAAAACTATGGAAAGTGGTCTACAAGATTACTGAAATGTTAAGCTGAGGATGAATGTTATTGCTAAGTGGAACTGGGAAGCCATTTTACATAATACAACTTCCCATGTTTTAATTGACCGAAGAGGTGCTCACTATATTCTTTCTTTTACATGTTTTATAAGTGACTAAACAAAAATCCACCACTAAAATTTTCAAGAGTAAAAGAAGCTACAAATTAAGACAGTGAAATATTGCAACAGAACTTAAACTAAATCATGCTTTTTTATTTTTAATGACTGCCACAACCATTCAGAGCTAGCAATAGCACTGAATCTGGAGGAAGGGATTATACCCTCCTTATCAGTACAGAATAAATATGTTGGAGCAGATGGCCTCTTCTTTAATTTTTATCTTCTAATGCATTCATGTTATAACTCAGATCAATTTTTAATTGTCAGGTCACTTGAAAATGCATCAAGTAATGGTGATCTGGCTCGTTCGTGACCTTAATTATAACTGCCGTGTTCATCTTGAAAGTTTCCTGTTGTTTTTTGTTGTGCTAGATAGAAAGCAGTACATTAGTCAAACACATGCTTCCTGTCAAACCAAACCTAAGGCAGGAAGGAGATGAAAGCACAAGTGTTAGGTCGCTGGGATCAAATCAGCGTTTGAGCCTAAAGGTTCTCAGACCGGTGACTCTTAGTGATACAAAATACTTGGTTACCACAATTATTATCAGTAAACCAAGGAAATTGTAATTATTAGGGCCACTCAAAATCCTTACCTGTAAGTGGCGACTGAGCTACAGCAGTGCCTTCGATGCACTGAGCCCTTTGGTAAAATTCTGCTAGGGAAAACTGCAAGACAAGTCAGGGAATTTTGAATAGCATACGTGTTACTTCAGCAGCAGTTTCACTGGCTATTTGGTAGGCAGAATGCAAACCAGTTTCCTTCCCGGCTGCCCAAATGATGACAAGGTCACCATGCGAGGGCTGGTATAAGCTGGGTGCATGCAGCAGGGACCGGAAAAAGCAGTGCCCCAGGCAACACCATAGCTGAACCCACCACCACAGCTCCGATTTTAACTTCTCTATCCTCTGTCCAGCTTCCAAGTTCAACCCTGTTGCAGGTCCGGTCCGTTGCCCTCTTCCCCAAAGGGAACCTGAAGGTGATCAGAGTAAACCAGCAGTTTTCTTGTATTAGAGCACCACTGCATTCTGAATTAACGTCGATGTTATCATTAAGTTTTTGATTTTTAGCTTTTCCTGACAAGAGCCCAGCATCTTCAGCTCGGCAGCAAGATTAGCTTGTTGCTGCAGTATCAGTTTCTCTTTCATGTTCACTCAAGCCAGTACTAGACTTTTACTCCAGTCCTCTAAACATCTAGTAGAAAACTGAGATGTTATAAATAAATGCTGATGTCGGTAAGGGATGTAATCTAGATTTCATTTGAGTTTTGCTGGTGCCACAAAGTTGCTTAATTGTAGGATGATGATTATTTAAGCTAAGTTTCTTGGCAGATTCACTGAAATACTAATGTAAGTTAGATTGCTTTCTCTACCCATTATAGCTGGCTATGGTATCTTTTCTGTATGCGTAATCGTAGTTCCTTTAATTAATCTATTAATTTCATCTGGCACATTCGGTACTTGTTCAACAGATTAAGAGTTCCTTTCATGAAACTGCCTTTCTAGACCATTTAAAACCGACTGTATCAGGGTGTCTCTTCTACAAGTCAGTTTTAGGGAGGTGGGGTTTTTTATGATAAATTTTCTCCACAAAAATAAGAAATGCCGCCTTCTCTTATGGAGAACATACGCTAAACAGCAACGTTCTCCTATTTTTCCTTCAGTACAGACCAGAATATATAGTAAGTGTGCACGGAATCTCTCTTGACTCTACCCAAACAGTAACATTTGGAGCACCTAGTGCAGTAGCATCCTCACTATCTACAGCAGCAGTATCATTCACAGCAGAGATACAGGCATTCATTACATTATACAGATGAGTAGGGACAAAGCAGGCTGGAATAGGTAGGTAATAGGGTTGGTGCTCCAGCTGCCCAGCAGATTTCAAGAAACTGAGTCAACAGTGCATCCTGTGTAGAGAGCTTCATTATCACTTTTTCAATCTATATGAGTTAGCAGATCTGGTCTTACAGAAGCGACTCGTGTAGCTTGTCTTTAGGTGGAAATTCTTAAAATCAAATACCTTCCTTTCTGCTAAAATAGCACATGACTTTCTGGAATTCCCCAAAACTATATGCAGTGAAGTTACACCTTGTTGTAGCCTGTGGTAGAGCACAATTGTCTTTAAGAGCATTTTTGTAGAAAAGCCAAAGGGTGGGGAAGACAGGGTATTTCCCTCCACTGCCCCAGCTCGTAGGCTTTAATTACCTGATTATGCATCATGTGAGAGTCTCTGAAGGCTCCCTAAACAGCTTTCAGGTGGTTTTGAAGGCAAAGGTTGGCAAGAATAGGCCCTATTTCAGATTAAATTGCTTACCTCCCTAGCTGTTTGCATGATCAACAGTAAGCAGTTCATTATGATAATGTCTAAATTTTGTGGCACACCTTAGGAGAAACTTCATGACAAACCACCTTTGTAAGAAATAGCTGCTGCCATTACAGCAACAGTTCAAGAAACAAAGAATTTAGTCTAGTTTGCCATTTGCTAGTGCCTGTAATGAACTCCACTGTCATCTCAGGAGTAACATATCTGGCAGTAACTACGCCTGGCAAACCTCAACTGATACGGAAAGAAGTATCATCCTTCAGAGTGTCCTGTTTTCTCATCACCGTGCTTCTGTGCCACACTGCAGCACCTCAACTAAGCAGGGACCTAACCTGGAGCAAAACACATCCAGATTTCCTCCTTTCCCTTCCACCAAAAGAAGCAAATAAATAAAAATCAGCTGCACCAGCTAAACATAAACAAGCTTAAACACATGAATGAATGGACACACAGAGGAAAGGTAGCACTTGGCTCAGCTGCAGCTTCAGTTGTGTATAGCAACCTACAGTAAAAACATTTTAAGTCTTCATCATTAGGATTTTTTGGTAGTGCTTTTAGAAGGACTTCAATTGTAGGAAGAGGCAATATCATTTAGAAAAATAATTTTATTTTTGCGTACTCAATATTAAAATAATCTGGAATGCAAGTTGAGCTTGACCGAAAGCAGAAACCAGCAGTTCCACTGGTGACATTTAGACACTACCGCAGTTCTTTGAGTTTTGAGAAACTTGAGTCATTTTGGATCCAAAGGCAAGACTCCTGACACAGTAAAAAGTGTAAAGTTACAAATCTACCTCTCTTTAGGCACAAAACTGAAGTTTCCCTGAGAAGATGTAATTACAAACTAGTGTATAAACTTTATATCACATTATCAGGTGAGTTTAAGAGTACAAAAGCAAGATTTGGCTACCAAATTTAAACACAAGTCCTTAATACTCCACGCTGAAGATGAAATTTTCAGAAGGATTAAGAATTACACATTACAGAACTAGAGCAATCAGATTTAAGTTAAATGATGACAGCTGGCTTTGGTATATTCCCTTTTGTATAGTTTTCAGATCATTTCTAATGTTATTTTCCTGAGATCTTTCTGTACTCAGTATGAAGTCTGTGCGGTCCGGCTGCTTTTTTCCCTTTTTTTCCTCCCCGTATCACCTTTCCCTTCCAGGTAGCATTATGTTCATGGGAAAAAAATGAGGAATAACCATGAACGATATGCATTTTCCAAGCCTTAAAACAAATTGTTTAGCCAAACTATTACTATTAACTACACCCTTTAGCTAATAAATATTGCAAATAGTTAGCCTTCCAAAAATTGCTGTCTTCAATTTTGTCCCCAAATTTCCAGGCCTCAGTGTGCAACACAAGGAATCCCCATATCCACTTGATACATGGTGTTCTCTCCCCCTTGCCCATGGACAAGGCGGGGTGGGTGTCACCAACACCATACCAACACGGTGAGAACCATTATATTCATAATCAGCACCACCACAATCCGTCTTACATGTTAAAGTACAAAGCTGTGCAGTATTTGGACCAATGTTTCGTAAAAGGAGCATGCAGTATTTCAGTCCTTTCGCAGATACAAAGCTTTGTGTCGCAAGTGCTCTTCCAAACATTTCACTGCAAAAGGGTCAACATCAGTGTCAAACTTATTAGCAAAAAAGTGGTGATTTCGTAGGATCCAGTTCAGATCTCCTGCCCCAAAAACACAGACAGAGCGAACATGAACTCCACTGCATGGTGGGTAGGGTGCACCTTTCAATATGTCACCTTCAAAGTACTGCCACTTGACAAACCTGGCCAGTGCATTCATGTCAGAAACGTCATACTTGACACTAGAAGAAACTGCACCTGGAACTTCAGGGATTCTCTGAATTGTTGCCCACAGGTACTCATCTGGGCTGTATGTGTCTTTTGCCCACTCAATGAACTTAAGTATTTTGCTGCTTTCTAACACGTATTCTACAAATTTTCTACTAACTACGAAATAGGCACTACCAGAAAAAATTGGAGTACTGAGAGGTGGTACTTCTTTGTCTACGCCTGTGTTCTTTATTTTACCATCAATAATCTCGTGGTGTTTTTTCCACCTTACTTCTTTATAAATGGGCATTTTTTCTGTTTCCAAGCTGTTTTCACCTTTAAGGGCTTTTAATTTCTCTACTATTTCCTGGTTGGTCTTTATAGGAAAGTCCATGCCACAGAGGTTTATTAGGTATTTCCAGTTTGAACTTCTTCTGTAGAGATCTTTCATGCAGTTAATGTCTGCCTGCACCCTGCTCCACGAAGCATATACAACACTCTCTAACTGGCTGGAAATAAAGACATTATCAAAACATGAGACTATTCCCTTCACAGCAGCAAAAAAAGATTCCGGAGACTTTTTGTCAACATGAATGCAGTAAAAATTCTGAGGGGCATAGATTGATCTTAGAAGTCGATCAAGCATCTCAATTTTGTGATAAACTACTATTGAGTAAGCAATTGGAAATTCTGCTTCTTCAGTGCTGAGAGGTTCCATAACGTATTTCCTAGTCTTGGTGAAGGAGGCACAGTCTGCTGTCATGTTAATATAATCATTTGTTGTTAGTCTGTGGCGTTTCTTAAATGATGTTAGCAACATCTCAAGCTTTACTTTTTGAATTTCTTGTATATCCCCTTCTATAATCTTGGTGCAGTTAACATTGCCAATAGGATCTTCTTTTGTCAGCTCTAGATGTCTCCGATTTAAGAAGTGTTGTTTCTGGTTAACTTTTAAAACCGAAATGATTACTAAAATAAGAGTTAGACCCAAGAAAAGCCTGAAGCGTGAGTTATGGCAAAACCGTAATTTCCTCTTCAGCATTTCAAATACCAAGTAGCTTTGCAGGGCTAAAAAAAACGCCCTCCACTCTGCTCATATCAGCTTCAACAACTTCAGAAAAACCAGTTTGTGTTCCTCAGGAATTTGGTGAATTTGTCAGAGAGATGGAAGGAAAAATCCTAAAATAAAATGAAATATGACTGTCATTCAAAGACCAAAAAAGTTTCTTTAAAAAAAAAGTTTATAGTTACATTGTTATTTTGTGGCAGTAAAAAATTGAATAGTTCAGCCAAAAATATTCTGCTGAAAATAAGAAATTAATGAATAAAATTATTTTTCTAGAAAAAGACTGGGAGAGGCAGACAGTTTTCATTAGACACTATTTCCGTAGTATTAAGACTACAAACCAAACTTAGTAAGAAAACAGAGCTGATTGAGCGGCATCTGACAAAAGAAAAGCCAGTAAGTCACATACATTCCTGAGAAGCAAGTATTTGATGTTAATTCACACTTCAGAGTTTGACAAGAATGTTTTATACTCGCTTCAGCAATGACATAGATTTCATTATAATTATAACGTACCACTTACTTCCTGGATGCTAGCCATGCTTTATCATCTCACCAGGAAAGCCTTTCGAGATTGAAATACGGTCTCTTCAACATTCTGCAGATGAGCACGGAAATATCATCAACAAAGAGCTGATGAGAAAGGGAGAAAGAAATTAGTATAGCATAGCTCTTCAACTTTCAGAGTTCTGAGAACAGCTGTGACTGAATTGCTGAAGTACCTTTTTAAGGTAAAAGGAAATACATATGGCCTATCTCTAGAGCTGATTTGTGTTGTCATTGCAAACGCACAAATCTAAGAGCGCAGCAGTGTTTTGTTACCATCAGTTAAACATGCATGTCTTTATGATTCAGCAATTGCTTTTAAGTGGAAATATGCTGCCAGGTTGATTGCAACAAGATTTATAATATGTCAATTTTATTTTCATCTTTATTTCACAGGCACTACATCATTTTAATTTATTAGCCTGTTTCCCCTTAAGCAGTTTCTTTCTCTTTCAGTACTCTATGAAGGGATCACTGCCTGGTTACTACAGCTGCTACAACTGTAGTTGCTGAGAAAACTGCAGTCTAGAATTGGATTACAGCGCTGGGTGTCTTTTTTTGTAAGTACTACTTTATGCAGGTAAACTAATCAATGAAAGAATAACAGAATAACTTAAACAACTTACATTGCCACTCAAATGCCATTTGTACTCACATTCATTACCTAGTAATTCAGTGCAGGTTTGAATTTCAAATCAACCTCTAACTGCAAAAGCCAGTACAGTTTATAGGGAGCATCTTCCAAAATTTTAATCTGTAAGTTAAAAGGTTAATGAAATACTGAATTATTTGAGGCATGTACAGCTCCTTTCATTTTCACTCCTTTTAAGAAAAAATTTAGTGCCTCTGAATAACTTTCTGAACAGCTCTGAGAATAATTGCTACTCCCAAAAGCTGGTAAGAAAATTTAAGAAAAAGAAGTGTGTGCTGTGTCCACTTCTGGGTTTTGCTGCAGGCTGTTCAGTGTAGGGTTTTTCTTCTTTTTTTGCCTCTTTTCTTTAAGCTACCTCAATATCATTTTAGCTTTTCGTTCTCAAACTGTTGCTTTTAACGTGCTCCTTACAAATCTCAGAACAGTAATGCTGGTAGTAATGTGCTCACAGCATTGCAAACTGACTGCAGGAATTGATCTGCCCTGTAGCAGGTGGGGAGTAAGGTCCAGCTCACTGCACGAATGTCTAGCACAGCTATAAGGATCAGCCGTATTTTAAGGAAGTACAATAACCAAATATTTTGTAATTCAAGCCACCAACAGGCGGAGACCACAAACTATTTGTGACTAACAGCATTTACTAAACATTTTATTTACTATCAAGTGTTCTTTGTTTTCAGAGTTACACCTCTAACTATTTTATCCTGCGTTTCTAATTTATGTTAGGGGGTGGGCATTTGTTCCAAGTCTGGTTTAGGTATATAGGGAAGGCAAACTGGAAGAACTAGAAATTTAACCCTTAAGGTAGCCAGGTGAACTAGTGTGCAATTGCAGCGGAAAGAACAAAGGTACCTTCTAAGTATCATGTCTCACACTTTGAATTTGAATTAAAAAAATAATTAAAAGAGAAATTCCTCAATTGCCACTTTTAACTTGCAATGTGACATCAAACATCATGACACGATTTAGAACAAGTTTTAACATGCTCTATAACTGCACACTTGATTACTGACATCCTCTAGTTTTGACTAGTGGATCTGATCCAATAAAGATATATCCATCACATATGAAATTAACAAAGGAAGAATACTCGCTATGTAGTAATCTTTATAATCTCTACTGAGTATATATTTCCATAGGATGAAGCTTGTGATACTGGTTACCCTTAAATTACTGTCTTCTGGCTATCAACTCAGAACTTAAGACTACACTTCCATTTGTGAAGATTTAGCTGACAGAAAGTGGGATCACTCTTTCTTTAGGACGAGAGTTAGTGCTACTATTTTATCCTATTCTCAGCTTTTATAGGAGGACTAGCATTGTGGAGTAACACACACTTCAAGAGGATTGCCACCCCCTCCCTGTTCTTTACAATGCAGGCACACTTAATCGAAAGCTATCATTGAGGTCTTTACTTTCTGCAATTTCAGAAGAATAAAGCTTACTAAGAAGTATTTCCTGCTCCTGTTTTAGAATAAAACTTAGTTAAAAGCGGGATAAAGAATCTCTTTCAGAAAGGCCTTGTATACTCAGCCCCATGGTGTGGATATAAGGGTCCTTGCTAATAGCACTGCCCTTTCATGCTGCACCTCCAGTCCAGCCTGTCTGTATAAAACCTCCACGTGAACTTTGGTCTCCCACCAAGCTGTGGTATAATCACATAAAAGGTGTTATTTGTTTGGGTTTTTTTCTCTGAAGACTTACGTTTCTTTTTGGATTTTCTGTTTGTTTTCAAGGATGGGTGAAGCCAAACTTATCTAAAATCACATGCTGAGCTGGGCGCGGAAGAGTGTTGCTCCCTCTTGTCCGTGGCCGCTGCCTTTCTTTGATTAAGTTTATTCCCCTTCAGCTACTTTGGCATAAGTACCTACACAGTCTCTTGCTGACTTGCTTCAGTCAGTACCACGGGTCAGATTAATAATTTAGCCTGTTGGGTTAACAACATTTTATATAGCTGGTTTATATCCTACGAAAGCAGATGTTTGTGAGGGTGCAGGGCCAGCAAAGGGCTGCTACACCAGTCCTGACGAAGGGCAAGTGCCTCTGCCTAGCAACAGGGAAACCAGCCTTTGGCCACCGACACAGCAGACCTCTTCAGCTGCAGCTTCATGGTGCAACTGGTCCAATACCATGATGTGCTGCGGGTGGAAGGAGCAGCCCTGCTCCCATCTCTACTGCCCACACGCCAGACTGGGAGGAGCATGGCAGCAGATTGAACGAGCTGGCCTCTGGGGATCTGTGTCCAGCCCTCGTGGCTGCTGTCAGGGCCTCAAAGGTATGAATCATCGAACGGTTTGGGTTGCAAGGGACCTCCAAGTTCATCGAGCTCCAAGGCCCCTGCCATGGTCAGGGACACCTCCCACCAGACCAGGTTGCTCAAAGCCCCATCC
>JAOXJM010000019.1:39667257-39683034 GCA_026413425.1 Tringa solitaria | reverse complement strand
GGGGGGCCGGGCAGCGGACCCGGCTGGGGACCCCGGGTGCGAAACTTGCCGCCGTGGGAAGCAAAGCGTGTCCAGGCGGAGTCTGGGGCAGACCTGGGTTTGCTGGTCGCTCTGTCCCATCAAATGTCTGCCCAAGGGTGAATAACGCCCGGCAGGGTCTGGAGAGCTGCGGAGCACACAGGTGGTGTTTAGGGGCAGACAGCTTCTTAATATGTTACCAATGTGATCAAAAAAGAAAACGAAAATAAATTCCAAGGAAATAGGAAGTTCGAGGAACGCACCTTCCTCGTTAAAAAAAAACCCCAAATACTGCAGCCTGCGGCAGCTTGAATGCTGCGGCAGCATTCCCCAAGAACCCCTGCACGCCAGCCCCGTCTGGAGCACAGTACCATTTGGGAGATGGAGGCACACCTGAAGGACCCTCCTGTCCTTTCCTCACCCAAGACGTGAGCTTCCCATGGGAAGTTCAAGCATCTGCACAGTAAGCAGGGTCAATGGTCAGAAAGCTAAGGAGAAAATGAGATTTGTTTTCAAGGCTGGCACTAGAAGACCATGCCAGCAGAAGGGGGGATTGCCTCCGCATGTCACCACTTAGATCAGGCAGGATAGCTTGGGGATGGACTGCGAGAACTCGGATCTGCATCATCATGTTGTCAAGAAAATTTTCATTATGTGTGTACCTTCTGGGTAGAGGAATACTGTATAACTTCATGGTAGCTTGGCAGCCATATTTTTGGGTTTGTTTTTTTTTTTTTGGTGGTTGGGCTCAATGATCTCAACAGTCCCGTCTAAGCATGAAGATTCAGTGAAAAAAGGGGGCCTTCCTAGTGTGTCTGTTATTTATAGGGCTGAACTTCTGGTAGAGCACCATACTAAAAAGGCCTTTCCTCTGTAAACCCAGTAGAGGTTGGTAACAGAAGTTTATGGGAAGGGAATGAGAAATTTGGGGGAAGGGGATAAGATTTCCTACTTGTTTGTCCCATGGAGAGTGGTGGTTTTCAGTTACAGCTGATGACCGTATCTAGTTGGTCTTGCATGTTAATTAGAACAGTAAGTCACAGGTAGTGTAAATATAAGTATTTGTTCTCTTGCTAAATCGTCTACAAAGCATTGCAGCATTGCCATTCAGTACAAGAAGTAGTAAAACTAGAGCTGGACACTGAGTACTCTTAAGAGAGTGGACTGGGTAGGGTTTGGGGGCTGATGTTTTCTTTTGTTGTTTTTCATTCCCCCTGCCTTAATTACTTACACAGCTGTAGATGCAAAGAAGTGTGTTGGATAAAAATGAGCAAAGCACCAGAGTTTGATGTATGTTGCTGCAGTTAGAGAAGGTACCCTCTAAAAACTACTTCCTGCAAAGAAACAAAAACACACAAAAAAAAAAAGGTAAACAAAAAGTATTAAAGTAATTACTGAAAGTAGTTATCTCAGGTAGATAGCTGAAATTCAGAAGTCTGTTATTCTCTAACTTTTGCACAAGTGGAAAGTCATAGACTGACATGATTAGAGAGGTTGTGATCCTTTGCTGACCATGCTGGCAAAGACTTATCATTTGTTTATTGCAGCTTTGTGAAATTTCAGGGACTGTGTTTCAGTTACGGTTCCTTTCATGGGTAGTTTTGGTCAACTGATCCTGCAGGCAAATGGATGAAGTGGGTTTGCACCTGGTTTGCGCCTATTCTAACTTTGAGGCTGGAATATGAAGATGGCAAGGTCCACAAGCTGCCCTTCCTGTTGTGTGATAGACCAGTGAGAGAGATGACTGTATGGCAGCTGTGAAGCAAATAAAGTAGAAAAAGAAAAAAGAAAAGTCATTCACAATTCTTGAAGCACTGATAGAGGAATTAAATAAAGGAATGGAAAAAGTGGAACTTAGAGAGAAAATATAGGCAAAAGGGAACAAAAAGTAAGTCACAAATACAGGAAATTTAAAACATAATTGATTTTGTTGTAAACCTTGATTGGTTTGCATGAGGTCAATTTACATGAATATTTGATAGCTGTGGTAAGATCAGCAATCCAGTGAGAACAAGGCATACAAACAATATAATTGAGGCAGTTTCCAGGACAGTTTTCTGTGCGTGGCTAAACTGACATAGTTAGGTGCAGGAGAATACAGCTTAAATATATTTCCACTAGGAGGACATCTGTCTCAAAGGTATGCTTGCTCTAAATTAATATTACTATCTCATTTGTCATTTGACAGCTGCATCCAGGCTTTTAGGCCTTTTCTTGGGAAACCTAAAAAATATAGAACATTTTAAAGGCCTTAGGTTTTTTATGCTTACTGCTTATTCTTGTGTCTTCTCAATTTTACCAGTTTTAAGGAAGTAAAAGTTTCCTTTTTCTGAGAAGCCAGGCAGTGGTCTAGCATTTTCTAATGGTAGTAGCTTCTCTTTCAAAAGATCACTTGTCTGAGTTTTTGTGTCTGGTAAGTGTAAGCCTAGTATCTGTTTCTTGTGACAGTTCAACGTCACAAGTTCCTAACATCAGGAAGATGCTCCTAATATCTAACCTCAGGTAGACAGAGGATCCTAACCCCAGTTTTGAATCCGCCACGGCTTGAAGGTTTCTTAATATGGACAATGTACCTTTACTCCATTATCCTTCTCTGAGGAAAGAGTTGCTACAATTCAGATCTTTTTATTAGCTTTTCTGAAAGCACCCCTTGTAACATTTCCCTTTGTTGTGAAGTATATGACATTTGGTGTTCTTGCCCAGATTCCCCACGCTGCTTGCTCTGTGCCTGAGGAGGGAAAAAAAAAGAATTCTGATATTCAATTTGCAGATGAACTCTTGAAAGCTGAGCCTCAGCATAAGTTGGGGGGTGAGGGGGGTGTGTGCCAGAGGTGCAAACACTGTGTGTGGAGGAAAAAATAAAAGGTCTGAAGAGGAGGATCGCAGCTGCCAAAAACGCTTCAACACAAAACCTTGTCTGACAGAAGGAAGAAGAAAATATAATTCAAGTACATTTTAGCGTGCTTCTCCTTGGAACAGAGTGTCTTCTGATATGAGCGGCTATTCCTTTGGAGGGGAACATGGCCCATGCCTAAAGTTAATAAAGGAGGGTCATATTTTCTTCTTCAAGTTATGTGTAATACGTATTAGAAATACTCTTTCATTTTACCCATTGTGTGTTTACACCAAATCTTCATACTTCCTGAGAGGAAAATTTTTAAGGTAAGTTTAAAATAAGTTGAATATGAGTACGAATAAACTGTGACAGTACTGCATGATCAAGACCATCCTGGAACAAACTTCTTCCAAGACAGTGGCTGGCAGTTAGTACTAATTACAGAATTGAAAATAAGAGTGGAGTGGATTGCAGCCTTGAGTTGCCAAAATTAACTATAAAACGTGTACTGGGTAAATTAGGGGCCTCTTGTTGCACCACTGTGGTGGGTTTGACCTTGGCTTGCTGCCGCCTTCTCAACAGCACTGGGGGAGAAAATAAGACCGACAAGCTCAAGGGTTGGAATAAAGACAGGGAGATTGCTTATGAATTACCATCATGGTCAAAACAAACTCCGTGTGGGAAAGGTTACTTTAATTTACTGCCAATTAAAAATAGAGTAAAATGGTGAGAAACAAAGACAAAGCTAAAACCGCCTGCCCCCTGGTCCTTCTGGCTTCTTCCCAGGCTCAAGTTCACTTCTTTGTTTCTGACTCTTCTACCTCCACCCTCGTGAGCGGTGCAGGGGGTATGGGGACTGGGGGTTGTGGTCAGTCCACAACAGCTCCTCTGCCTCTCCTTCCTCCTTATGCTGTTCCTCTGCTCCAGCACGAGTCTTTCCATGAGATAACAGCCCTTCACAAACTCCTCCAGTGTGGGTTCTCCCCCCAGGCTGCAGCTTCTGCTGGGGGTCTGCTCCTGTGTGGGCTCTCCACTGGCTACATCTTCCTTCAGGGCATGTCCACCTGCTCTGCTGTGGGGTCTTCCGTGGGCTGCAGGGTGGATATGAGTTCCACTGTGGTCATCCATGGACTGCAGGAGGACAGCCCGCCTCACCACAGTCTTCACCACGGGCTGCAGAGGTATCTCTGCTCCAGCATCTGGACCACCTCCTCACCCTCCTTCTCCACTGGCCTTGCTGTCTGCAGGGCTTTTTCTCCCATGTTTCTCTCACTTCTCTCTCTCACAGCTGCTGCGCAGCGTTTTTTACCCTTTCTTAAATATGTTACCACAGAGGTGCCACCAGTGTCACTGATGGGCTCGGTTTTGGCCACTAATGGGTCTATCTTGGAGCCATCTGGAACCAGGTATGTCCAGCATGAGGCATCCCCTGGCTTCTTCTCTCAGAGGGCACACCTGCAGCCCCCAACCTATGCCCGCAACCTTGACAAGTAAACCCAACAGAACCACTTTGCTTATTTTTTTGTTACTGTGATCAAGTTAAAAAGTGTGACTTGCTGATTGCATTTAAGAGGTGAGAAGCAGGTCTAGCGTTAACAGGTGGGGGAATGAATGAGTCCTTCTCTTGCTGGCTGCTTTGGTAGGCGGGATGAAAGATCAGTGTGGTGTGGCCTGGCAAGGCCAGTATTTTAACCATAAGGAGAATCAATCAAGCTCCTCCTAAAATACTAACAAATTAGACAAACTTCAGCCTTTCACTCTTTTACATGTTTTATTTATGAAAAGTATCAATTGTCTTATAAAGTCCCCTCTCCCAAAGTGAAAATAAATCAATACCAATACTGTGTATATAAGTATCAATAAATAAATACATACATAAATACACACATGCAGACATATACCTATGTGTATATACATAACAGGAATTCTGAACTAATGTCTGAGTTTGTTTCATTTCTCCTTTGCACTTTTGAAACATTTAGTGAATTTCAAGCCTGGTCTCACAATTGCTTTAAGGTGACCTCAGTGCAGACTTCTTCTGAAAGCACTTCAGGCTGTGTACCTGCAATGCTCTGCTCAAGCCCTTCCTTTGATTTTCTATCATCCCTTAACTACTTCATAGCCAAATTTTTGAATTTAAGTTTGTTTCATTTCTCCTTCCTCCCGTTGTTGAAGGTGGTCTTATAGCTGTGAGAAACAATTCTACAAGAAACTGTTTTATAGTCTTTCATGTTTGTTTTGCTATACAAACATGTATTTTATTTGCCCTATAAATGGCTAAACTCATGTGATCCAATATCACATGAGCAGTATCTTTGATTTGGTTATGTTTTTAAAAGGACAGTGTTTTGGTGTCAGTTGTTACATAAACTGGCAGTCTGGTGCTAAGCTTCCTATTTGCATTTTGCTGACATTGCAGACTTCATGACTGTTGGTATAACATATATAGTTAATATCATTTCATGCTATATTGTCTGGTATTGCTAGTTGTAGACAGGAGGGGGAAATAATTCAGTATCAACACTTTTTTTCCAGCATATGTAAACAAATTAATTCCAGCTTAGGACCGTGAAACTGAAGTCCTTTAGATGTTGTTGATATGTACAGCATTTAGATGTTATTTATATGTAGAGCATTAGCCTCTAGTTTTTACTTTGTTCTTTCTTTATCATCAAGCTTTCAACATCTACTCATAAGTTCCCCATATTTCTTTCTTTATGACATTTTGTCTAACTTCTGTGAAGTAGGCAATACTTTTGTTATTTCTGAATTTCCTTTCAGTTACACTTTCACTGTACATTATCTGTTATTGTGGGTTCCTTTTTCAATAGCACGGTTGCTCTGTTAGCTGGGATCAGCTGAAGATTTTTCAACAGCTAAGCTATTTTTAACCTAAATTTGCTACGCTGGAAACAGAGTGTCCTGCTATGTTCCTCTGGGCAGTCAGCCTCTCTGTACAGTGCCTTCATAAAAGTGCCATATATGTGATTCCTGAGAACTGCAGAAGTATGAGATCTGGACACATGAATTTTCCAGCACTCTCATGTGAGTTCTTTTCTATTCTCAGCTGTGAATAAAATTTATAGGTTCTTATTTTCTGTGACTGGATTAGGTGCTCCATTCCCTCAGAAAATCATAATCTGAGTATTTCCAAGTGTTGAGAATTGTTAGGATTAATAGCCTTGCTTAGCACTTGAAGCTAAAGTTCTTGAAGTTTTAGGATGCAAGGGCTGTCTGAGAGTAAATTTTCTGATAAAGCTAACATTGCAATGACAAAACTGGCTGAAACTGTAGATGCAAAGAAGAAGATAAGGACCAAGGAAACAATTCAAAGAGAATGTGGTATCTTCAGAAGGCAGCCAGCCCAGCGACCAAAAAAAACTGGTAAGAAATCAAGCGACCACCAACCAGAACTGTGATTGGACTTGGGGATCAGGTAATGAGTGGCATGTTCTGGGAAATCTGTCTAAGGGTATAATTGGGGTGCATGGTCTCCACTGGGGGTCCTTCCTTGGAGGTACCCAGCTCAAGCTGCCCTGCATGTCAGATAAATAAACCACTTACTTGAGTGACTCATCTTCTTCAAGCAGGAATCTAGGGTTGAGCCCTGTTGTGGTGGCATATGTGTAACTTCTAACATGGACTAGGTGGCAGCTGCATAATTCCTACAACAGAAGATTGTCTTTAACTTGTATACTTAGTACACATGAACATCTAAGAAATGTCCCCTGGTATATGATCTGATTATTGTCTGTTTGTGACTTTGCTGTAAGCTTTGACATCACATAATGATATAAACTGCACATTTATTACCAGAAATTACAATGGTTTTATTCATATTACTAGGTACAACTGTCTCTTGGACAGTTCCTTGAATCAGTACTGGTGTACTGTAGAGCAAGAGTATACTTTCATTTTTATTAGGAATTTCATCTTTGCCCAGAGGCTTAAGTTCTTGGAAATGTAGAATTTCATCAGAAGGATAAATACTGTGGGGCTGTGTATTTTATTGCACACTTTATGCAGTCTTTCACAGTGCCCTTTCCAAACTCATCCTATTGATTTTACAGACTTAAGTTTCCAAATCTGTCTTGTTTCTTTATGTTCCCAAGAGTTAGTGGTTTGGTCATGTAGTCCATTACTGTTCTGCCCTGGAGGGTAAATGTGGGGTCCTAATTACAGGCTAGTCGATTTACATTCTGCAATTCACCACTCCTTCTTTTTATTCTGTGTTTAAATCTGGGTTCTATGTAAACATTTTGTTCAGGTTTGAGTGTCCCATGTCTGTCACAGATAGATGCTGAACAAGAGATTCCCTAAGATTTTAAGCTTGCCTATAAAATTGAGGTCTCTTGTAAGAACTTCTAAGTTTCACCTTCAAACCTGATACCTTTTAACAGTTTCATACTTTTTAGGTCAAGACTACTTAGTACCCTTCCTTAGTACAGTCTGATAAAGGTATAGTTTCACTTATGCATCAATTATTAAAGTAATCTTGAATATCCAGGACAAAACAACTTTCTTCTCATATTTGTTTTAAGCAGCTCCATTGAGCCTTCCTGAGGGACAAAATTCCTGCTGGATCTCTTAAATCTTTTTTTTCATTGGTCTTTCTTTTCCTAAGCCCTGCCCTATCATAGGTGCTGGTGTTTTGTGGCAGAGGTAAATATTCCAAAAAACCCCCAAAAACCACAAACCCAACCCAAAAAGCAGGAAGCATTTACCTCTTGATGGTGAGTAAGAAGCTTGTGAGAAAGAGAGGGCTTAATTTCTTGCTCTCAGTACTGTAGTAAGTCCTCGAGAGCAGCTCTCTTTTCTTAAAAGATTTTTCAGTCCTCAAAAGAATGAAAACTTTTGAAAAATACCCTACCTTTTTCCTTGTGAGAAGTCCAGAGAGGTCTTGGGCTGCTGGTGATCTGTTGAAACAGTGAAACAAGTCTATAAAAGGAAAAAGTCTGTAAAATAAATAAACACAATGAAACAAACAAGCCTGATTTCCAAGCAAAAATCCAGGATTTGCACTATAACATAAAAATGTTTAGTAGTGAAAAATATTCTAAACAAATGTTCTGTTATGGTTTTCTTTTCCAGCTTGCTGGCACATGCCTAAAAGCCGTGTCTATAGCTCTGCTAGGAAGTGGGATTGTTGTCACCCTGAAGAAAACCATTTTTCCTTCAAGATCCATATATGAAGATTTGAACTGCATCCTCAAAAAGACTGCATTGTCCTGCACAAAGGCTTCCAGCATTTCATCCATATATTTGACATTGTTTACTCTTGATGTTGTTTGATCTGTCAGTTGGCTGCCCTCTGTACTGTAGGATGGTTTTCAACTGAAGGGTTCAAACCAGCACTGGAAATCAATGGACTTAGTTTTAATTTACCAAGAAACCATCCGGTAATCTGAGATAGCACCTTCTTCCCCATTTTGTCTAAATTCAGGAAAATGAAGATCATAAGTGAGTGTGATGCTATTCAAGCAGACACCAACAAGCTGGGGGAATATAAATTGATACAGCAAATCACTCAAGCAAATCACTGTTCTTTCAAGAATCTGAAGTGAAAAATCTGTTGTGTGAGAAGACCTGTAGCCTGTTATTTTCTAGCACCAAGTCAGAAAAGGAATGAGAAATAAACACAGGATATCTCATTCTGAAAAACTGCACTTAAGTAAATATAAAGAAGCCTTTCTGATAATGCAACTTGAAGCCATGCCTTTGCAAAAAAATGTATTTCTAATGCAAACCAAGAAGAAAGAGTACCTGTTGTAAAGATTTTATGGTATCTGTAGTTTCTGAATTAAATAAAGGGAATAATTATTTCTTTATTGAAGTGCTTTGAGGTTTACTGACTATGTTCTGCATCGATGTAGATATTGCATTGCTGCAGTCATTGACACAACTGTCCAAGTATTTTGCAACCTTTTTTTCTTGCAGCCACTTTCAAGCCACCTGTCTTGAACATTCAAGACAATTATGGTCTGAGTCCAAAACATATATATATTCATTTAAGGCTTGAAGTGAAGTCCAGTGTTGACAGTTTTGTTTCTTTGGCATACTGCTGTAACTTTTGGTACAAAGAATTGTAATGTATTGGTAGACCATTCTGGGAAACTGGCCTGGTGTTCTCACAGAACTAAAGAACCATCCACATATCATTCATCCTGTTTCTCCTGCACATGCATGGCAACAGCTAGTTCAAAGCCAAGTCAAAAAGAAAAAAAGAATCCTCATTCCTACAACAGCAAAATATTGCATTGCATGTTCTAGTTGTGAAGAGGCATAAAATGAAGTGGTAGATGTTAATCATAGCGGTTAATGCTGAACATACTGAGGTTCTGTTAATGAAGCAAGAACACATCAGAGAACCTTTGATGTTTCAGACCTGATTCTTCAGAAATGGGTTCAGGACTAAAAGCTGATTGAATAAAAATAACTATTTATATAATGCCAACTAACACACAGAAAATAATTACCTTAACTTTGGAATTTCCGAATAAAAATTACTTAGCTTTTTTACTAATTTAGAATTTAATATAATTTATATTCCTGGCAAACATGTACTGAAATGGAAAGGCCTTTAACTCCATGTTAACATTCTCCTTGTTTAAATATAGTGTTGACATTCACTCAAAAACTAGCCAACCAGCACAAACAAGTTGATACCAACTTGACAGCATTTTTGAGTGCTCAGGTAAACAATCTTGTTAGCCTTTTCTCAATTAATTCATTAATCCAGGCCCTTGGAGCAAGTCTACAAGAAGGCTACGATAAAAGCAGATAGTGAAGCTGATTAAATTCCTATACAGAAAGGTCAGAACGACAGAGGTACTGATCTTCCTTTGAGCGCCCAGGTTCAGCCGTGTGCATTTTCAGTCTGGCCGCAGTGAGGGTGAGTGGGAGACACCGAATGTAAAAATGTCATTCACACTGAGAAAGACTCGCACAACTGAGTGTTCTCACTGAATTGGGTGAGGCCACAACCTGTGCGTCGTAACCTCACAGACGCAGAGTCTCAGCCCAATGTGGTAATTAGTAAGCTCATGGATTTATGTATTACTGAAATTAAACTAGATACAGTGGTACCAACCAGCCCACGAAGTCACATTTGTGCCTTATCTATGAGAACTGTTCTTGGTTTGTTTGTTTGTTTGCTTGGTTTTTTGACTTTTTTTTCAAATTCAACCTTTTGGAGGATTATGAGGTGCCTGTTAGTAGAGTGTGGAGGTGTGGAGAGCGAGCTGCCAGGAACAGGGCAGTGCAGTGAACCAAAAGGCTAGAAAAAGCACAACTGCAGTTGGTGTTGGTATGTGTTATCTCACAGCTTCTCAAAGATTTTTCAGAATTTACTGAACTTCTGAGTCATTTGGTATTAAGTTCCTCCAAAAGGCAACAGGTTCAGAAACTTATATGCTAGTTAACAGGCCTGCTCTGGGCAGTAAAAATTGTTTAAATATTTAGCATGAAAACAGAAGTGTAGTTCAACATAGATGTTTGTACAGATTCTCTTCCACAGCTTGATTTCTCCTAAAACAAAGATGTCAGTTTGCTCAGGGTTTTATATTCTCTAACATCAGACAGAACAGTTTTAATGCTTTTCTGCCACCTTTTTACTTACCTCTAGAGAAAGTTAGTGACTGCTTGACTGATGTGAGAAAATACCAATCTGAAAACTAACAATTTCTTCTCTTCTGCCAAAGAAGGAAGTGGAAGATTATTCAGACCACCCCAGAATATGATGCTCTTTTCACTCACAAGTAGATCTTTTGCAATACCTCAAAATATCTGTTCCCTGTTAGTATGTTCTGGTTGCCAAGTACAAGTACAAGGTTGCCAAAATTCAAAATGGCATATCACAGAATGGTACGGGTTGGAAGGGACCTCTGGAGATCATCTAATCCAACCCCCATGTCAAAGCAGGTTCACCTGGAGCAGACTGGACAGGAACGCATACAGACAGGTTTTGAATATCTCCAGGGAAAGAGACTCCACAACCTCTCCGGGCAGCCTGCTCCAGTGCTCTGCCACCCTCAAAGTAAAGAATTTTTTCCTTATGTTCAAACAGAATTTCCTGTGTTCTAGTTTGTGCCCATTGCCCTTTGTTATGTCACTGGGCACCACTGAAAAGAATCTGGCCCCATCCTCTTGTCATCCACCCTTTAGATATTGATAAGCATTGATGATGTCCCCCCTCAGTCTTCTCTCCTGCAGACTAAAAGGATCCAAGTCCCTCAGGCTTCTCTTGTAAGAGAGATGTTCCAGGCCCCTAATCATCTTTGTGGTCCTTTGCCATACCCTCTCCAGCAGTTCCCTGTCTTTCTTTAACTGGGGAGCCTAGAATTGGACACAGTACTCCTGATGGGGCCTCACCAGAGCAAAGTAGAGGCAGGGGGATAATTTCCCTCGACCTGCGGGCCACACTCTTCTCAATACTATTCTCAGATTTATTTTCTAGGCAACAAAGGACTGTATGAATCTCTTGATTCAACCTATCTGATACTACACTGATGATGGCTATGAAATACCCTGACTTTGTGGGGGTAATTAGTTCTGTAAGGTAAAGCAGGCTTTACAGAACCTTCTGCTCAACCTGTTTTGTAGCATACGTTATGGGTTACCACTGCTGTTTTTTTGCCAAGGTAAAAAGTGAGTGGCAAAATGAGCAATCTAAGGGCAAGAGGCAGTGATGTTAGTAATGTAGAAAAACTGGTTAGAACATCTCCACATGAATATAGGACTGAGTTAAATGGACTGTTTTAAACCTCTGCAGCTCAGGAAACCCTTGAGAAACTAAGTGCAATAAGAAATGTCCTAAAACTATCCTATGGGTTCATTGTTGTTCTTTTTGGTTTGATGTTTTCTTTAACACCTTGCTTACTGGTACAGGTGATAATTATTTATTGCACAATGCACACCCTAAATGCATGATGGGTTACAAAAAAAGAGCAGGAAACATGTGGATAAAATAACGGTTGTTAGCAGCCCTAACCCTAGGAACAGCCTTTTATCCTTTCATATTTGGTGTCTTTTTGCAATTAGATAGCAGATATTAGAGTAGTGCTTGTTTTGACATTAGGATAGGATATGATTTATGAAGAACTAAGCAGAAAATATGCCTTTTGCTTTTTTTTTTTAAAATATTGCTTCTAATAAGAATTTGCCTGTCTATGGGGGAAGAGCTAGCTTTGGAGGAAACACAGATGGACTTTGCCCTTAATTGTTTAAATCTACACATAGTTAATAGAAAGCAGGTTTATGCTTCGTCTAGTTTATTGGAGTGTTTGTGTTTATGGAATCAGTATTGCTGTTGTCTATGTTGTATAGTCATTAGAAGGAAATAGTTTGGAAGGAATTGCTTGAGGTAGGGTCAAATTGTTTTATTTCCTCTTCTAACTGCAGAGCTTTATTCCCCTCCCAAACAAAAGAAATCAGAAAATGGTATTGTATTACTTCTGTGGTTCTTCTTTGTACACATCCTTTGTATTCATAGCTTTGGTGTAACTCTGCAGATAGGAAGGGCAGCAGCAGGACAAGTTTACTGGCAAGGTCAAGTGACTGCAGCCTGCCCATAGTGAGGCAACTTTTGGGAGACTGATGTGGAGTAACCCGTCTGTCCACAGCACGGATGGGTCTGGCACAGGCTGCTTGCAGGAGTACTGGGATTGTGTGCGCAGCAGTTGGAATGTAGCCTAAAACCCAAGCGTGGATATTATGGCTAACACGTTCCCTCCTTGTTGTGCAAATATTTCCTCTGTTAAGAAAACATGAGATTGCAGTCAACTAGCGTGATGGAGAAGGGTATCTTTGCAGTGGCAGGCATGAGTGGAAATTAGGGCTGTTTTTTCAATAGGCACCAGAAATAAGACTGATAAATGAACTTGAATTGAAACAACACCAAGGTCAGCACAGAAGGAGGAGGAGGAGCTGCTCCAGGTGTAGGAGCAGGTTCCCCTGGAGGAACCCCATGGAGGTCCATGGTGGAGTGGATATCCACATGCAGCCCATGGAGGACCCCACACTGGAGCAGGTGGATGACTGAAGGACTGCAGCCCACGGAAGGAACCCATGCTGGAACAGTTCATGAAGAACTGCAGCCCATGGGAGGCACTCATATTGGAGAAGTTAGTGCAGAACTGCTTCCCGTGGGAGGAACCCCACTCTGGAGCAGGGGAAGAGTGTGAGGAGTCCTCCTGAGGAGGAGGAGGAGTTGGCAGAAACAACATGTGATGAACTGTCCACAACCCCAATTCCCCATCTCCCTGCACTGCTTGCAGGAGTAGGGGGGAAACGGGGAGGGGGGAGGTGGAAGAGAAACCTGGGATTTGAGTTGCACATTATGAGAATTACAGTAGCAGGAACCCCTTGTTGCTAACCGGACTAGGAGCAAGAGGAGGAGTTTGTTGCAGTATTAAACCCTATAACCTGGCCCAAAAGGGACCAGGGGTGGAGACTGTAATTGACATACCTTTAAATTTTTGTAACCCACTATTTGAGTTGCATGCTATAGGAATTACTATAGTGGGAAACACCTGAACCAATGGAGGACAAGCCTTACCAGAAGCAGTGCCAGTGCAGCAGTGACCCACCATGAGCTGGCTTCAGTGCCCAGGAACTCCACACAACACACCACCTCTCCTGTCCTAATAATTAGCATGCAGGGAAAATAATTGCATCCATTTCCTTTATTACCTACTCCCTGCAATATCAGTCACTAGGAGAATAATTTGCATCTTCTACTCTTTCTGATGCTATTGCATAGGTGAAAAAGCTTTCTCCCTTGTATCTTAAAAGTTAACAAAGCCTCTTCACTTTTCCATACAGAGAGTAGAGGTGAGGGCCTATGCTGGGTATTCCCAGACATAAGAAAGCAAATCTACCACTGCAGCAATATATCTCCTGTGGATTTGAGAGGGTACTGTTCTTCCCAGCACTTCTAAATACAACTTCCATGTATGAGTCCAGTGGTCACTGGTTCAAATTTTTATTCTTTATGTCGTTGTGAAACCAGTTCTTGCAGTAGAGACAGACGGTTTTGACAAAATGGCTTAGTTCCTTTTGCGAAGTGTTCCCAAACTTGTGAAGTCTCATAAGCACTCCAATATCTGCTCCTGTTATCTCTGTACTAATTCCCACTTAAGCTGCTGCCCTTCTAGGCTCTTGCCACTGAGATACTGCCCTTTTCTGAAAGCCTTCAGCATCTTTGCCTTCTATTTCTCCCCAGGAAAATCGGGAATTAAGTTAAATTCTAGGTCAGAAAATACTTTGGTGTCTAATTTTTTTTTGCTTTCCAACTCATCAGAAACAGAAAATATTCAGATTCACCAAAATTTGAGATGAAGTTATTTCTGGTTTTATTACATTTAATGAGTTGAAAACATCCATTGCTCATTCCGTTGTTTGGGGCTTTGTTAATAGACCTCAGCTCACTATTTCCTGTAACACATTTCTGCCGGTGTGCCATTTCCACAGGAATACTGATCAGAAATAGCTTGACAATAATCTCCAACTGGCCTAACATCTATTCATCTGCAAGGCATTGCACAACTCATGGCAACACAGTAAACATCTCCTAACCTACTTCACTGAGATCCCTAGTCTGGTTCTTCTACATTTCATTGTGGGATTCCTGGTAGCAATCCGTGTTGCTTGTTGAGAAATGCAAGGGATTTTGGAACACAGACTCTCAAACATAAGAGAATCTTATTTAGTTATCTTTAAGGGTGGAAGCTGCCTGAGGTGCCTTGACTTCTACTACTTTTCTTGTGCTACCAAAGCCTCTGTATGTAGGATTCTCCTGAAGATTGTGCCAAACCATTACACTGCCACACACCAGGCTGTGTTGTATCTTTCATTTTGTAGCATATTATTTATCTAAATCAAAGCTTTTAATCACTTTTGTACTATGTGATAGACTGGTCACAAACATTTTGATCTGGGTCAGCTGTGGCTGAGCTGGGAAAAATATGTGGGATATTCACCTGACATTCAGAGGGCCGTTGTTATGATTCAGCCTAATCAGGACTAGTTAGATCAGAGTTATTTAATCTGAGACACCTATTAAACTATTTTTGGAAAATGGACATATAGGGAGGGCTGTAAAATGCATTTAAAAGCTCTTTGCAAAACAAAAACAAACTTGGGTTTTTCAGCAGTTTTAAAATTTAGAGAATTTTAACTGTTAACCATGAGGTATGTCCAGATGGGGCAACACAATGCTGTGCAGAGACAAGGGACAGCAGTTAAGCCAGTTGAAAGCAGTGCTGTGCATTTTTAAAGCAGCCAGCTGAGGCTTTGGTGTGAAAAGAAATAGTGATTCAAAAGCCAAGGGAATTTTTGAACACATGGATATATTGACGTAACCTTCCAAAAAGCATCAAGCTCTACACCTTTATGTCATATTTCTGCAATATCTGAATTGCACCAGTAAGTAGTCAAACAAGTTTTGTCTCTCACACATCATTTAGTAACATACAAATGGTAGCTGCTAGAATTTTCTATAATTACCAGAAGCTGTTCAGTAGGTAATAGCAGCTATGTCTTACTATGCAGACATTGATAGTACCTGGTCCTTCACTGTAACCTACCTGTCTCTACCCATCACATTAATCTGCAGTTATTTCTTCTAGAAGAAAGTGGCCTTTTCAAATAGAACAAAACTTCGGAATGTTAAAAAAAATTAAAGTTTACCTTCTGTGGTTTGCTATTCCAGACTACCAGCCTAAAGTACAGAGAAAATACTTTCAAAGCAGGTGTGTTTATTAGACATTCTTGTAAGACAATATGTATTGTTCCCTCATGGCCTGGGAAGGTGATGGAACAGATCATCCTGAGTGCCATTAGGCAACGCATGAAGGATGCCCAGGTGATCAGGCCCAGCCAGCATGGGTTCATGAGGGGCAGGTCCTGTTTGACAAACCTGATCT
>JAOXJM010000019.1:39598219-39623415 GCA_026413425.1 Tringa solitaria | reverse complement strand
ACACCAGAGGTCTCACAGGCTGGGCTTGCTAGAATAGAATCATAGAATCATAGAAACATCAAGCCATCTGTTCTTCCCTCTGGCCCCTCGGTGGAAGAGGCTTTGGGTGGGCAGGAGGTTGGGAGGAGATGGAGCCAGGACAGCCGCCCCAAATTGACCAAAGGGTTATTCTGTACCCTGTATTGTCCCGCTCAGTCCTGTAAAGACCGGGGCTCTGCTCTTTGCAAAGCAGCTGTTGCTCGGCAACTGGCTGGCCACCAGCCCGCTTGGAGAAGGTGGCCAGTGACTGCTGATGCAGGCCTTGTGTTTTTCCCCTTCACTTACTAATGCTTTTTTATCCTGACTCACAAATTTTCTCCTCTGTTTCACTGACTATTTAGTTCCACGGAATAGGCTGTGTTCCCGTTGGAGCATATTACTGGCTATTGCAGACATATTGTAAGGGCCCTTCATTTTCAGCGAACACTATCTTAAATCAAGCAACGTAGGACAAGGTAACTGCTTCCATAACCCCCTAAATTTAGCAGGTTCTCATCAAGGGTAGAGAATCATACAATGCGTAACTTGCTCCCTACTAAGGTTTCTCCTTCCCTATTTTGAACAGTTTTGTGGAGCTTGGGAATATGTTATCAACTGAGCCCCTGCACCTAAAAAATAAACCAGCTCTACCTGCTGTGATGCCTCTTAACTTGGCATCTGAACCTTCTAAGGCAGCTTAAGCATATTGTTTGCATGACCAGCCTCTGATCATCAGAAGTTAAGTGTTTGCAGGTGGCTACGTGGTTGCCCCAGGTATTTTAGCTTTTCGATAACAAGTTACCCCAAACATGTCAAATTGAAATAGGGCAAACTTAGTTTTTGTTTTCCTGTAATAGTGCCACATCAGATAAATATTATTTTAACAGTAAAACCCCACATCCCTCTTTTTAATCAATGACAGAAACCCAAGGAAATTTACTGTCTTATTTTTTTCTGCAAAATACTATGAACAGTTATTAAAATAAAATCCAATTTAAATAAACGTTCCACTGTTTTGAAAAGTAGGTGGAGCTTTTGTTTTACCTACAAGTTTTAGTACCTTTGAGATAGCAGAGGCCTTTAGAAGTCAGCTTCTATACTGACTTCAGATTATTTATGACTTCTTGATCTGTTTGGCTAGCCCAGGTAAATAAGTTGTATATTGAGGAGCTCCAGAAAGATCTGGAAGAAGATATACTGGGGGAGATCACACAGCTAGAATACAGTCTTTTAGATGAGCAATCTAAAGAGCAAGATTGATTCATTTTTTGAAGCCACAAAATGTATCAATGCACATATAAAATGCTGCTGACACATGCCTAGAACAAGTACGTGTGGTTAGACTCGTAGCAAAAAACCCCAACCAAACAAAACCAATCCAGGAACTTGTTCGATGAAAAATCCCTGCATCCACAGAGTTTCTGTTTCTGCTTCTGACTACTCTTCATGATAGTTAGCTCAGGAGTCAACATGATCTTCTACAGGCAGTACCTGCCGGTAAGCAATGACAGAACACAAAAATATGCAAGTGTTAAATCACATAGGAAGCAGGAACATTTAAGAATGCCAGAAATCAGATAACCTACCTAGTAGAGAGGTGGACAGAGTCAAGAGTTGTAGCAAAACAAAGTCAAGTCTCTTTAGTCACTGGCTTCATACCTTGAAGGATTTACAATGTTCTAGCTCATCACCTGACCTTTCTCATGCATTTTGATGAATTTCTGGTATTTTAGAGCAACTGATAAGATAAAAATGTCCTTGGAAATAAGTATGTATACTCTGAAAGAGCTTAGATTTTCTAGGTTAGATTTTTAACGCAGCAAAGGATTGTAAGGATAGACAGAATTTAAATACATGACTACAAGACTCTTGTAGTCTGAGGCGCATAATAATATTCATCACAACACTTATGAAAACACTAGTGATTTTCCCAAGCTGGGCATACTTGGGCTGACAGACTTGGCAGCAGCTTCTGAACTAAATTCCATACCCTAGAATTAAACAAGGTTGAAATCCCCCGGTAAAATTACTGCCTACAAACACGTTCAAGGGGACATAAGCACAGCAAACTCAGTGCTGTTTAAAGAAGTGCAATTCCATTGTTTTTTGTGAACTACTTACGCATGTCAAACAGCACTCGCATAGGGCAGGCTCATAAAAAGTGTCTGACTGTCAAACCTAAGTCGCAAAGTGTAACTTAACTAGTACAAAAGCCAATAAAATAGAACTCTAAAAAAGACCTATTTTGTCTTCAGCCCCTTCAGTGGGGAAAGAGAGAAAGCTGGTCATTTCAAGACCAAAACTGATGCTGTGCATGCTGAGATTTAAGCTTCTCTTGGGACTCCGAGGGAAAGGAGGATATACTGGCACCATTGTGCAGACTTGCAGCACCCTACAGAACACCGAAACACTCTTGCAGAGTTCAGACACCCTGACAGCGTAATGAGAGTGAAAGATGAACTGTTCATGTAATAAATGAGTCAAGGATCTTGGACTGTGGTGGGGAAAATCACATGAAGAACTGATGATCATGATGCTTATTTTAGCTTTGATATTACAGAATCAAACTATAAACTACATTCTAGCCTGGGGAGAAGGAGGCTGAGGGGAAGCCTCTACAACTACCTCAAAGGATGTTGTAGCCAGGTGGGTGTCAGTCTTTTCTCCCAATTAACAAATGACAGGAAATTATTAAGACGAAATGGTGTCAAGTTGCGCCAGGGGAGGTTTAGATTGGATATGATTAAAAATTTCTTCACCAAAATGGTTGTCCAGTGTTGGAACAGGCTGTCCAGGGAAGTGGCTGAGCAACCATCTCTGGATGTATTTAAGAGTTGGGTAGATGTGGCATGTAGGGACATGGTTTAGTGGTGGACTCAGCTGGACTCAATGATCCTACAGGTCTTTTCCAACCTCAGTGATTCCATTCCACAATTCTAATCTATGATGACCAGCACAAATTTGCTCATCTGAGATGCATCTACTCCTTTGCTTCAACAAGAAAATTTTACCTTTTTTGTTTTAAGCGTGCATTAGAATACCATGTTTTCTATCACATGAGCAAAAATAAATTTCTCTATGCCCCTTTCAAGAATTTTTACTCTATATAGCAGAATTAAGGACATAGAGCAGGAACGGGGAGGCAGAAGATAATACTCTAATAGGTAAGCCTCTTATATAGGTAAGTCCATATCTCTGCTTCAGTTTCATTTTAAATCACAACAAATTTTAAAATGATGTTCAGAACACTGGGAAGCAACAGTGATGTGTCCCAGTTACTTTAACAGCAGAAAATGAGACCCTGACCTGAACAGTGTACTGCTGTTAAGTATACTCATGAGTAAGTCAGAGACTCTAGAATTGTAATACTGTTCAAAAGAAAAGTAAGATACGGAAAGTTTGTCTAGAATATATCCTTTATTATTTTAAGTATGTGTAAATTTTAATACATGATTGAATTTCTACATCATTTTCTCTGTTTAAGCACATCCTGGTATTTTCCAACAACCCAGTCAATTGCACCTTTATTATGTACAGTCAGTACTTATGAAATATTGCATATTTATCTATGAACTTAGAAAAATAACATGCGAGGGAAATTGTTACCATGATACTGATAAAAAAAAAAGATAGGTAAAACAGTCAATCCCCTTTTAGTGTGTTATGGCTTTGCACCAAATATCAGATGTCAAAACAAACAGTTTAAGATACTTCTTGTTAAAGGCACTTACTGTTCTTCAAATACACTTTCAAGTTTAGTTCTATTGCATTAAGAAGTGTATCTCTAGGATCATACTTTCGTAACACAGCAGAACAGTCCAAAAAGGCAACATTAATGAAAAGGAAAAAAGGGTTTTTATGTTAAAATATGAAAATACCAAGAATTAACACAAACTTTCAGGATTTGGTCCTTAGAAAACAGGCAACAGCATTCAGGCAATAGTGATTTCTTTTCTTAAATGCTAACAAAATAATATCCCCAAAAATGAACTCTTCCAGTTCCAGCGTATAGATATGTCTAAGTTCAGTAGTGTATGTACCCTCTATCAGCGTCCCGAGTAAAAATACATCTTTTCAAGACTAACTACTGCTCCACTTTGGCTGGGAAGGAAGAAGACTGCAAAGAGCACTATGCACATACTAGCAAGCCTACAGTTCTGTGTCCCTGTATCTGGATGGCTGTCCATAATACCCCTTCTTAGAGTGGTCCGATAGCTGCCGACGGTACTCCTCCTCTTCCTCTGCATCGCTGCCATAACTGCCACGGTTATCTAGGTAAGGTCTAATAGGAGGTTTCTGGGGTTCTGGAGGTCTGGAGCTAACACATCAAGACAGGGAAAGAGAGAGAGAGAATGTTTACTTCTATTCTGAAAAGCTGAAAAATAATTATGCCTAGAAAGGCACGTGGAGCAAATTAAACTCCTCCTAGTCCATAAACAATTGCATGCCCATGGCACACCTCTTTGGAGAGGCATCTTATTTCCGTGTTCAGATTTGATCTACTCAACCTACCTGGAAAACCGCCAAATTTAAGATTATTAAACAGCTTCCACCCCCACATCAAGAGCTTTATGGCGCTTTATTCCCTGAGCACAGAGGTTTTCAGCCATTGCTGCTACCCCAACTGACATTTTCTTCAATTATTTTTGCACCAGATTCTTTCTATGTCTGCTTCTTCTTCTGCATCGCCAGTTTCCTGTCTTAGAGTCTGAAGACTTCCTATGTGACATTTCTAAAACTGATAGCCTTCTCTCCTCACTCAAGGCTCTTACTAGGACTCTTATCCTTAAAAGTGGGCAGGAATACCCTGCACTTTTTATATATTGTGGTGCTACCCATCTAATGTGACTTCAAGCAGATAAACAGAAATAAAATCTGCAAAGGGCGGACATTTCCTCAGTTTCAAATGCAAGATGTCATCCTCCTTCCATATCGCCCCAGTGCTTAAACATTAGCTCTAGGCAAATCATTACCATTCCTGTAAAAAGGCGACAGCACTGATTTCTGTATGTAAGCAAACATTCTGCATATGTCGTTAAAGATTACTTTTCACTACATCTAAAAAGCTTGCAAGGCTATATAAAAGAAGTATGCTTTTCTGAACCTACCAAGAAAACCTGGAAATAATCACTCCATGTTTTCCATTCTTCCATTTTACATTATATGCTATGACATCAAAGAATTTGATTTACTGGAAGAAAAAGTCCAATTTCTATTGCTATTACTAAGAGGAAAGAAAACCTTCAAGTCCTAAAGAGCAGAAAACAAACTCCATCACACAGTGTCTTAGCTCTTGCATAGGTGACTTATCAAGTCATAGAAATATGCAGTGTGTAGGGTAAGATGACACAATGGTCAACCAGTCCAGAAGTCACTGAATTTTAACTAAAGACTGCTTCTTTCATGAGACTTGATGGGTGACCTCAGGCAAGTTTCATCCTCAGTTTCCCTACCCACACAATACATCTGTGACAGAATAAGCATGTAAGTAATTAAGTGTTATTAAGTAATTAAAACAGCAGTTATTGTTAGGGTAGACTAACAGTCATCAAGTATCTAGCACAAAAAGAATGGACATAAAAAGACATGAATGCAGAAAAGCTTCCAAGTAATACAGACTGGGGCAAAAGCCTGGCTCTGCATGTATTTCAGCAGAAGAATATATTTGAGTTCCTGGATAACTCAAATAATATGAATGAACTAAAAGAAGAAAATATCCCGAAAAACAAGAAGAGTTCCTGGAATTTTGCCCCACCCTTACAGTAATCTTTGAAGCACAACAAGAAAGAAGGATTACTTGTATGCATAAAAACCAGCAAGATCACTTTTCCTCCTGCTGGTGAAGTAAACAATGAATACAGAATACTTTAACCTGGATACACCTTACCTCATAGGCTGGGGCCAGTTCTGTTCAGATTTCTGTGTTTTGACAGGGACGGCATAAATATCCGGGTGCTTCTGGGCTATTTCAAGCTTTAAAAGAAAGTAGGAGAAAATAATGGTTCTTTTTAAGTCTATCCATTAGAGATCCTATAGACTATAGATCTAGCAGGTCACAGCCACATCTGAAACAATTAAAGCACAAAAGGGTAACTAATCTTAATCATATTCCTACAATTATATATATTTTTTGCTAGAGTTGTAATTCAAAGTACACATGAAAACAATGCATTGCCAAAAGCAACAGAAGTCAGCTTTCTATAGTCCAATAGGAAGCCTTAAAATACATCCTCTTTTTACACCCAAATCCACACAATGGTACATCTGTACGTGTGGTTTCCTAAACTTCTCCCTCCAGAAGCAACACAACACAAGGTCATGATTTTCATTGTCAGGATGCAGGCTGTCCTATATGCTCAAAAGCACAGCAGTGGAAGAATGCATCTCTTCATACCCTGGCATTCTGGGCCTCTTGTAGCTCTTGCATTCTTTGCAACCTTGCCTTATGATCCATCTCCTCAAATATTTTGACTTTCCTCAATACAGATTTTGGAGTATTTTCTTGTTCGCTCCCTTCCTCCTCCAGCTTTGACTCTTCCTCCTCCTCTGCAGGTGGGGCTGCTGGCTGAGAGGTTCTCAGGATGGGACGCCCAAAGGCAGGTTTCAGAGAAACTGGTGGTGGTGCTGCTTTAGCTGACACAGTTGAAGTCTCACTGCTGACAGCAACATTACTTGATTTGGAGTCATAGTTCTTGGGGAAGTCATATAGATCCTCTTTGTTTTGTAACTTTCCCTGGAAGTATAAAACATGCAAACAAAGTTTAAATTGGCAACTTCATAACTTTCATTTCAAACAAAGGCTTTAATCTGTAATTAATCATTTTGCCTAGGTATTTAACGGTGTTAGTCTTCATCCAAGCAGCACTGGAAAGGTATTTGAACTGCTGCAACATTTTGGCCATATGCTCATACGCTACACATCTACCTACAGAAGACTAGCTGGTTTTGTGCTTCATGGTAATAGCCATCAGATACACTTTTCCTGATGGTTATCCGGTGTTTGCTCTTGCTGAGCTAAAGAAGTGTTTGAATTTGTTAGCAGACACAAAAAGAAGTCTATTTTCTAGTTTCCCATAGAGATCACATGTACTTGAAGAGAACTGAACTGTTATCCTTCAAGTTTTCTCTCTGCTTGATCCTTCAACACCTTCAGTCATTTCTTCTCTCTCCCCAGTTACAATGTTTTCTAGTCTCTGATCCTATTACTCTTCCTTCCTGGAGAGTTCTCCAGAAAGAGGAACTTCGTATTCAGATTTGTTTCTACAAGTTTACCTTGGGTGGTTCAGGCTTGAATGCTGGAGGTGGACTTGGTTCTCTAAGGATCTCTCTGCTACCAGCTTTTCTCAACTGAGACCTTGGTTCTGGACTAAATTTTTTTAAACTCTGTGAAAGAAAATAAGACATAAAGTCACTGCAGTATCCAGTAATTCAATCATTTTTCTCTCTCAAGTTTATTATTTTGGGAACAGTAAGGAGGAGTCAAATGACTACTAGCAACCTGACCACAATCACTGCAGATGTAATTGCAAAGTTCAAGATGATGAGACAGCATGAGGAGACCTATAGAGTCAGCCAGTAAAGCAGAGCTATTATTATTTTTGCTCTACACAATGTAGCTCTAAAACACTATCAGAGATAAGATAAAGCTGCAGTTTAAAAAAAATCTCATTTTTAAGCCATGCATACGGGGCTTTCAGGAAGACCAAAGTACAGTCTTGTTGAATATCCAGTCATCTCACCTCCTCATGATGCACAGGTTCAGAGGACCGGCTAACAGATGAAATCCTTGGCTCGTCTAAGGGCTCATCAAGTTCATTGTCAGTGTATGCACCTCCTTCTCCATCTGTATCCTCTAGGTCACTGATCAGCCGACTGTCACAACTCAAATAGTCAGCACCCATTGCAGTAAGGTAAGACATACGATCGTCTGCATCATCTTCCATGCCGTCCAGCTAGAGAAAAGTCAGTAAGAATTAAGAAAGGAAATTAAATCTATAAGAATTAGTCTAGTTAGGTCTCAACAACAACTCCTTATGAATGACTTTGCAAAACTGAAAGAAAGATTAAATCAGAGCCATAAAGGAAAGTCCTGTAAGAGCTTATCTCTCCTCACCATTCTTCCTTAGTCATAGCATTAGTGATGAAAGCTCCAAAGTAAGAGAAAAAGAACAATAATAAGTAATTTTTTGTTACCAAGAAAGTGATCAATTGTCTACCTGTCTAACCTATCCATCGTTGGGAAGAAAAATTTTCAATAATTTTTATTGACTAGAGATACCTTGAAACACCTGTATATCTTAGTTACTGACTGCTTACCTTTCCTTCTGATACCCATACTGCTTCTCCTTGCTGTTGCTGAATTGTGTCTTTCAGACTACCATACCAGCTGTCGTTGGCTGAATTCAAATTGATGGTGGCTGCAAAAATTGAAGGAAAATGTATATATACACAGCAAGTGCAATATGATCCTTTATCCAGTATTTGCTGTTTAACACTTTTTGGTTTAGTTATGTGAGAATGTTAAACAGCCATTTCATTTCAATTATTGACAGAGGCATGGTATTTTTATTTTATTGTTTGTCCACTCCTCGAGCTTATTAAATCACTTATCCTTTAATGACAGAATGCCAATTCACCATTTCTTTTGTATTAGAACTTGGTGGAACAAGGAACTTTCAAAAAACTCAGGGAAGGGATCACTTATGACCATGCTTTCACACTTTTTTAGTTACAGCCTGCACAAGTTAATATGCAGAGTAGTAAGTAGATGTCTCAAGGCTCACACAATCACATTTACTACTTTCTTGGTAAACAGGTTAGACACATATTCTTCCTTACCTGTAAAGAGGTGGGAACAAGTTTTCTTCAGCTTGTTTGCTTGCTCATAAAGTTTTCTTGAGCTTTTGTTTGATGTGGAACATAGCCTTTGCCTCATGGTTTTCACACCCTGCTTACTGTCTGGGTTAAAGAAGACCACAATTGGAAACCACTGGGTATAATTTAGCAGGTCCACTGCTTTAGGAGTCACATCCAACAGAGCATGTTTATCCTGTTAAACAGAAAGCTCAGTCAGAGTGTTGCTTGTCGGGTACAAGGAGGTGGTTGTAATGTGGTATCCTAGGAAAACCAGTACATTTTTGTCCAAATAAGACCACAACTTGTTGGATTTCCCCCTCCCCCCGTTATAGCACATACAGAAGCCACAACAGGTAACCCTTTTCTTTCAGCTGCATTTTTCTGAACAGCTTTTGGCTGGACATCCACATTCTTATCTTAACTAACTCTCTTGTTAAGTAAAATGCACTGATTACACTTCTTTTTTTTTTTCCTAAAATAGGTAGTGAAAGTTAACCAGCTTTTCTCTCTACCTACCACAGCTATTCTGGGCGCTATCTGTGAGCTTTTATTTACATTCACTAGCTGAGGCAAGTCTCACTTTTTTCATTTAATATATTCCTTCTTAGCTACTTCTGGTGCAAAGATGAATGGATGAGGCCTGAGCTCTGCACAGACCTCTGAACAGGGTTCTGTGTAACACTGTAACCCCTTTGGCATTGAATTTATTGGTCCTCGGGCAATAGGCAAAAAGAACGTACTCTGCAGTTTAAGTTTTTTAAGCTTCTTTATTACCAGCCATTTACTTGATCTCTAACCAGTATTATGAAAAGACTCAGTGCGGTCTCAGTAGATGCAACTTAGCTTTCATAGTCACTTCAGTTCAATAGTAGTAACTCTGAAGCTAAAATCTTAAGATTCTGATGACAGCACAAGCAAGTAGAGCACTCTGTGACAGAAAAGCCTCCATGGCAATTTCAGAAAGCATACAGTAAAACACAGATGCCCCTCTGTTCAAGTTTAGAAAGGACACAGGAAGGAGAATTTAGTTTCTAATATCGGCTTCACCCTCCTACATAGGGAGCTATCAAAATTATAAAAAATGTTGTTGAACAAGCCCTATCATTAAGCCATGTCTGTTTATTGCAGAAATAGATGCGGTGAAGAGTTGAGGACTCTGCAAGTCTTAGAAGCAAACAAATCAAACAACATGCTTTTGAGTGTAAGCAATTTTCACAGAGAAATACTCTACCTGCTCAATGATTTGCCTCACAGTGTTCAAGCGCACTACCCCAGTTGACTTCTCTGAACCTGCATCTCTGGGTTCCGTCTCTGCAAAGACAACATTTTAGCTTTTAGTGGCTGGGCAGCTGTGACTATTAAGTAATCAATTCTCTCAGTTAAGCATGATAAGGAAGCTAGGAGGACAACTTACTCGCTGTCTGGTACAGGTGAGGCAAATCATTTGACAACTTCTCCATAGCAACATCTGCAATAGGGCCAAATATCACCACTGGTCTCTTAAAGCCAGCTGAAATAAAAATATTTGGAGAAAAGATAAGTCTGAGAAGTCTGATTTTATATGTAAATGAAGTGGCATAGACAAGATCCTAAATTACTATGCAAAGTTATGAGTAAGATGAAGATATTAAAAAAAGTATTTTAAAAATTTTATTTCTCTAAAGTTTGTGCAACAGCATAACTCATACAAAAAGCTATTTTTATAGCTGAGAAAGCAACAGAGATTGTTTTGTAACAGATTGTTGTGTAACAGCTTCCTTATTCTTTCTAATTAAGACGTATGGAGAGGATTCTATATTCTGAAAGCATATAGCAGATCTTCAGTAATCCTTCCATCCAGGAAAATACTATGAACCCTGACCTGGAGGGTTCTGTGTGAATAAATATAAGAATGTTAAATCAGCCACAGGGCAGCTTGAAGAAGCAACAAAATGCAAAATTCTATTATGCTTCTGTCAAAACAAGTGCAAACACAGACCTCAGATGTTAAAGGGGGAATGCCATCCTATTGCTATGTCTTCATCTTGACATCTGGCAGCTGCTTTAAAATACTTTTTACTATTTGTTTTGTTCCACAGTATTGTCATGTGTGAATAACCCAGAAAATTATCTTGATTTGCTCCACATCACTAGTAACATAGCTAGTTTATAGTCATGGAGATGGACCACATCAACCTCAATTACATTTGGACAATCTGTTGGAGATACTTGGGTTTTATTTGCTGTCAAGGTAATGTTAAAGTGGTATTTATGAGCAAGCTGAAGATTGTGATTGATCTCAGGCATATGGATTGTACTTTCAGAGCTAGCCAAGGGGAAGCTGAGGAAACAAGAAAACCCTGCTTGTTTCTTCCTTTTTTCGTTTTAAACCTTGAAGTTGGCACATGCAATTTGGAGGCAACAGAGAACAGCTGCAGTTTAAAACATAAAAACCTTTTTTCTTAGAGTAGTTAACAGCATCCAGAAATTTGCATTCTGAGAAAAGTGTCATCCCTTTCTGTTGCCCAAATTTTGCATTGAACTTACTTAGCTGACCAAACATTTGGATGCTAAACCAGCCGACAATAATGGGCAGCTGGCTCACAGCAGTCTCACTTACCCTCACGCAACTGGACTCGCTCATATGCTGGGAATTTTGTGCTCACAGATACAATAGCTGTTAAGTCTTCACGACTCTTCCTCAGATTTTTCTTTGCTCCAGATCGCTGGCCACGTGTTCTCCAGAAGTCTGCCCTATCGCTTGAGCCATCTTTTTGGGCATTTTGAACACTGGCCATCTGCTCAGCTCTGACAGAGAAAGCACAGAATTCATTTGTACAGAGTCAAAGACGGCAAAGGCACTTTCACTGAAGAACAATGGATTTTCAATTTACAACAGGTAATTTGCCAGACAGCCATGAGTGGAGGAAAGAACAGAGAAGTCCAGGTTCTTTTGCCTTGGAGCAAACAGTGTCAGAACGATGCTCTGACTCATCATCCGCTGGGCAGGAAAGACTTACACAACCATAGAAAAAACCAAAACACAACTGCAAAGAGGTGGTGAGGAGCACAACTCAAAAAGGAAGGACTGAGAAATTACTGTCACTATTCTCTTCTCATTCGGCCTTGTAAGTTAAGTCACTACAGTGTAGAAACAAAGGCTGGTTTGGTCAGAGAGGAGAGGATGTACTAAAAGGGAAAGGGGGCAAGGGAGTCAGCAAAGGAGCATATTTCAGGAACTTCTGCACAATGCAATTGTGAGTTTTTTTCTCAATCATAAAATTACAACAACATGAAAGAACTTAAAAGCTGCAGCCTAAACATACCCTGATCTTTTTGCTGATGAATTTTAATACTTTTACTCATTATAGACATTTAAACACTTATTATCTCACATGAATTTTGACTAGGAAAAGATACTTAAGCAAAACACATTGCTGTGGTTCACTTGGTATTCCACACAAAAATAGGGACTATGGCTACCAAGAAATACTAGACTTGGAATAAATTCTTGAAACATTTTCTGTAGGGATACACAAAAGATATTCAAACACTGAAGCTCTTTTAAAAGACCTATCATCAAAGTACTCTTGCACACGTGATCATAGGTCATGTAGTCCAACCTCCTTGCAATAAGCAGGGACACCTTCAAATACATCAATGTTGCTCAGAGCCCCATCCAACCTGACGGTGAACGCTTCCAGGGATGGGGCATCTACCACCTCTCTGGGCGACCTGCTCCAGTGTTTCACCACCCTCTGCATAAAAAATTTCTTCCTTATATCTAGTCTAAATCTACCCTCTTGTCCTATTGCAACAGCCCCTACTAAAACATTTGTCTTCATCTTTCTTATAAGTCCCCTTTAAGTACTAAAAGGCTGCAATAAGGTCTCCCTGGAGCCTTCTCTTCTCCAGGCTGAGCAGCCTCGACTCTCTCAGCCTTTCTTCCTAGGAGAGGTGTTCCATACCCCCTCATTTTTGTGGCCCTCCTCCGAACCCACTCCAACAGGTCCTAGTATGGACCCCTGAGGCACACTGCTTGTCACCGACCTCCATCTGGGCATTGAGTTGTTGACTGCCACCTTCTGGATGCATTTCTCCAACCACCTCCTCATCCACTGAACAGTCCAACCATCAGACCCACATCTCTCCAATTTAGAGAGAAGGATGTTGTGGGGGACCCAAGTCAAAGGTCCTGCAGAAGTCCAGAAAGATGACATCTGTAGCTCTTCCCTTGTCCACTGATATAGTCACTTCATCATAGAAGGTTACCGAGTTGGTCAGGCACGACTTGCCCTTGATCATAAGGTGTAGGGGTTTATTTTGTTTAGTTTGGTTTGATTTGTGATAGGTGGGAAGGGAGGAGAAGAAGAGGTGGAAAAGGTAAAAAAATAAATAATCAAAAATAGGACCTTCCACCCATTTTCTAAAAGAGGAACTGAAGCAGCTAGTGTCAAAGTTTGGTTGAATGCTGGGACACAAATTCTGGGTCTGCGTTGCAAATATGCGACCTAGTATGTTGGTAATACCATCCTCTCATCCTCTTCTCACATAATCCCATGGTTCTAAAAATCTACAGTTTTACAGGAACAATTGTTATGAAAGTGAAGATAAGACAAATTTGTTCATTCTTGAAAGGTAGAGAAAAAAAAGGAATAAAGGTATGACATAGGAAGAACAAAAAGCACTTGGGAAAAAAAAGTAAATCTCACTTCTAACAATGGGTAGGAAGACAGGATACCACCTTACCTGCTCTTATTTGGAATGAGGCCCTTTTCCAGTTCATTTCCAATTCTCACGGCCAGCCAGCTTCCCAGTTTGCCATCATAAAGTGTATCAACTACTCTAAAGATCTCGCCTCTGGTGAATGCTAAGCTCTGTGGTGACTCTTTTTCACACTCAAAGTGGCTCCTGATGAAGAATGAATCTCCTCTGCCACACGCCATGATGTCTCTGTAAACTAAAACAGGAACTCCCCTTTAGTTTGTATTATTTTACACTTGAAAGGAAGATTAAGCTGTCATTCTAGACAATAGTTTTGAAATTCTCCCCTGCTCAAAAAGATGCAAAAAACAGCCTTTACATCCATTGTCCTACCCATACATTATCAAGAGTGTTCTATACTTGTACACATACAGCCCTTACAGCTCTGATGGAAGGAGGTACTTGTACTTTCCACATTGTCATGGTTTCAGCTGGGGTAGAGTTAACTTTTTTACTAGCAAGTAGTGCTATGTTGTAGATTTGGGATGAGAAATATTTTTGACAGTATACTGGTGTTTTTTTTAGTTATTGCTAAGCTCTTAAAGCCTTTTCTGCTCCTTACACTGCCCTGCCAGCGAGGGCTAGAAGGAGACACAGCCCAGACAGCTGACTCCAACAGACCAAAGCGCTATTCCATGCCATGTGGCATCATGCTCAGTATGTAAAGCTGAGGGAAAGAAGGAGGAAGGGAGGGACACCTGGAGTTATGGTGTTTGTCTTCCCAAGTAACTGTTAATGCATGATGGAGCCCTGCTCTCCTCGAGATGGCTGAGTACCTGCCCACCGATGGGAAGCAGTAAATGAATTCCTTGTTTTACTTTGTCTTGCTTTTTTTGTTTTGCTTTGCTTGCATATGTGGCTTTTGTTTTACCTATGAAACTATCTTTATCTCAACCCAGGAGCTTTTTCTCTTCTGATTCTCTCCACCATCCAAACTGGGGGGAGTGAGCGAGTAGCTGAGTGGTCCCAGCTGCCAGGTGGGGTTAACCCCTCACACACCTTCCCAAAGCAAAAGGCAGGTATGGTACTTCAATATTACACCAGGCTGTGTCTCCCAACAGGAAAGCAAGAGGCTTTGCTTGCTCCTGAACTGTTCATCAATAAAACTGTCCATTTGCTGCTATCTGACTGAATTCCTTATGACCGTCAAGGCACAGCAGAAGAGGAGTACTAACAGCAGATCTTGGGCCAGCTGCTACAGACAGAAAAGCAGAAGGAACAAGAAGTACGTTGCCACTCTTCAGGATTAAGAAGAGATGCTATTTGCTAATAATGACAGAGATAGAGAAGTGCTCTGAAAAACACATCACACATGCACAACTGTATGACCCTTGTGGGGGGGTCATGCCTTCTAAACTACTGAAAAGGAGGGTAACTAAAAAGCTATCAAGAATAAGCACAAGAGAGATTAACTATGGTTTCACTGACAAAACAGAGCTTAAAAGCTTCATGAACGTACACAGATTGTGTTGAAAGCACCTACCTTCATATTTGCTTTGAGCCAAAATTGTCACTGTTTCACCTTTGGGAATTTCTAAGAGATACAAAACAGCATCTTCCCGAACAATGCCTCTGAAGTCTTGAGTGTTTACCTATGTACCAAAAAAAAAATAATAATCAACATCTGAAAAAATCAACAATAAAAGGAATAACCGAAAATTTTTATTTCATCTAAAAAATCTTAAATATTCTCCTTCCTTATGTCTGTTGCCATAAGGAATATTTTATTCCAGCCATTATTAGTAATCTTTCTGAAATAACAAGGTCCTGAATGTGCACTGCTGGATTCTTTCTTTAACAGACTCCAAGAGGCCTTGAAAATCAAGGTTATCACAAGAGAAAATAGGCAGAAGAGAAAATTACATTAGCCTCCTATTCAAATTTTCAGAAAAAAAGGGAGAATGTAAAAAGACAAAATGGCATAGATGATATAATTCAGCAACTGGAAAAATAAATAACCGTTACACAAGGAAACTGGAAAAAGAAGAAAGGAGAAAAACATACTGGCCTCAATTTTTTTCCTCCTTCAAGTCTAGCGTTACACAGAAAGTTTATTCTCCCATCTTGTTTCATTTTTCTTGAATAACATTTCTCCTACCTAGCTCTTCCACAGAATCTTAAATAAAATAAAGCTTGATATACAATTCTCCTTCAAAAGCTCATTTTGGTAAGATCCCCTCCACCACACACACACTTCCAAAGCAGTAACTTGACTTCCTAAGATGATCATGTCTTCCATACTTCCACTAAGAAGTAAACCAAAAAATACAGAAGTGGTTTGCATTTCAGGAGCATATACTTATACCTTAAGAATCTGATCTCCTTCCTGCAGTCCCTCCTGATCAGCTGAGGTGCCTTCTTGAATTCCAGCAATAAATATCCCTACATCATTTCCACCAGCGAGTCGTAGACCCACGCTGTCCCCCTTCTTGAATCTCACCATTTTTGTATTAGGACTACAAGATGTACAGGTAGAAAAAAGAAGTAAGGCCAGAGGTTAGGCATATGATAAAAACAGGTTGTCAAGAGAAAAAAATTGCAACCGTTTTAACAAAATCATATTAATGATATTCTTAGCCCCTTTCTTTTGAAATATAGGCTATATTTACCCAGGTAACTCTTCAGTGAGGAAGGAAGCAGAGAATTTGCATTTTTCAAAGTGGAAACTGAAATAGGAAGACTGACTAAGCAGCATACACAGACTTGACAGATCAGGAAAACAACTCCGTATGTTCTTGAAGTCCTAAAATAGTTGCCTACTTTTGGATCCTCTCTCAGGTGAGCAGCTAGGTTTTTTTGTGAAAACAGCCTAAGTAATCATACCCATTTTTTTTCCTCTGTACGCTTGAGAACTGTGATACACAATGAATTTATACCTGTTTTCTCTGCAGTTTAATACGTTTGTTAGACAGAAATCTCCAAGTTTTTTTGTAAGGAGAAATACTGTATGTTAACAATCAGTCCTTTCATACTGCAGTGGGAGAGGCCACTGCACTAGGTTCAGATTTTTGCTGTCAGAAAAGCTGTATGCTTGAGTGACCTTCCAACACAGAGGACAGTACTTATCTGTCAGCCTCTCTCAGTAATACCCTAAGCCTGTATTATGAATTCCCCTTCACCAAAACAATCAGTTGATTAATTTGCACATCAATGTCAACATATGCAGGGTCCAACCCAGAAAAGAATGAGAATCCATTTGAGAAAACATTCCAAGCTACAGAGTATCTTCAAAACCTTATCTTTAGGCTTCTTACAATCTCATTGCTCCTCTCTGTTCAGTTTCTGTATTTGGAAACCCTCAAAAGAAAACATGTCAGTTGATTTCCTATTAATACAGTTTGCAATTTGCACTATCTTAATTGATAAAGAATCAACAATACCAGGTTCCATTTCACCACTTAAAAAAAATCATCAAAAACTCCCCCCATATAAACTTTGGAAGCAGTATTTTGTTCATTTCCAAGCAGAGACTGCAATATGGACTGCACAGGCTTGGATTTGAAAAAAAGACCAATTTCTGTGCAGACATTTCTAGCTTGTACAGAACCACAAGTATGTTTGGCCTTGTCTTGCAACTAGCTTGTTTACAAATGAAATAGAGGAAATTCTCTTTGCATCTTAATATTGCAGGAAAGAGGAGGGTTGTCTTTTGTGTGTGTACAAAATGACAGAAGAGGTGTAAAATACATTTCCATAGAATTGCACAGGTCAGAACAGCTCTCTGCTCAAAGCAGGTTGTTCAAGGGCACCTTAACCAGTTATGTTTTTGAGTATCTCTAGCGATGGAGATACCATAAGCTACAAGGGAAAGCTGTTACAGTGGTTAACCATCTTCATAATAAAAAGTTTCCTTCTTTATATCAAGTCAGAATTTCCTGTGTTCCAGCTTGTGTCCCTTGCTCTTTGTCCCACTACTCTACCCCTCTGAGAGGAGCACGGCTCTGTTTTTGCTACACCCACTACCCATCAGGTTGTTGCAGGGAGCAATAAAATGTCCTTTCAGTTCTCTCTTCTTCAGTCTTAACAAACTGAATCTTCTTGGTCTTTTCTTGTATGTCATATGCTGTAGCTGCCAATTCCCTAGACTTGCTTCAGTGTTACTGCCTTTCTTGTCCTGGGGAACCCCAAAATGGACACAGTACTCCAAATACTATATCAAAGTGCCAAACAGAGCAGAATAAAAATATAAAACCATACCATTGTGTACATTAGCATGTAAGCCCAGAAGCACAGAGTGCTTTATACCTTCCAGGTAGAAAGCAAATCTATACTTTCCAGGCACATACTTCTAAAACTAAGTTTAACTCAAATATGGCTAGTTGGAAGCCATGTCATCTCTTCTTGGCACTAAGTTATAAAGGGAGTAACACTCCAAATGGACAAAAAACCCCCAAACCCATGCAACCAAAAAACCAGGTGCAGGTCACTGGAAGAACACCAAGTACAAAAGAACATGGCAACTGCCGCCTTACCCATATATTGCTTCATCTTCCGGACTGGGTTTAAGAATCGTTCTTGGAACTGCTTTTGGTTGAGACACTGTATGTAAAATAGCCAATAGAAGTTACTGAACTATTAAAAAAGTCATAAATGGCAGCAATTTCTAGCTATCAGATAGCAATCAAACCCCTCCATGCCAAAGATTAGTACAGCTTTAAATGTCAAGCATCTTTGACTAGAATTGATTTACTTCCCTTTTTAAAGATCAAGGGAGGGATATGCAACTCTTTCAGGCAAGTAACATCAGACTTCAGGAATAGCTTCATTTGGCTGCTTAAGGCAACAGGCTACAGCAGATGCTCTAGGAGAGCACTTGCTTTTTGAGGTGGTAATGCTAATAAGCAACTGCCTTAAAATAATCTCTCTGCACCACAAAGCAAAGACAGACCTCTTCTCTGTGTGTCAGGATGGGGTTGACATGAAGAGTATACTAGGTATGTCAACATTACTGAGGGAGTAGACATTCTGTGGCCAGGGAAAAAAAAGCAACCAAAAACCTCAAACTCTGACCTGGCGGGTCATCTTGATACTTCAGTTCTTTGTTTGTGTCTACAACTGTAATAGCAGGAGTAGCAATGTCACCAGTTGATTTGAATGGTGTAGGCATTGCTCCCATCCTGGACATCCTACTGGATGGATCATCTTTCGTGCTAAAAGGAAGAGAAAAAGTATAGTCAAATCAGGTAAGAATGCCATGGATTTTAAGAATTTCTTTGACGAGCATTAGAAAAATGACTAGAAAAGACCATTTCTTACTTTGGTTTTTCTTTCAGCTTTTCATTGGATGAATGCGAATCTAGGTCAGAATGATGTAATCTCTCATCTTGAGGGGACAGGGATCTGTTTGACTCTATTTCAGAAATGTCTGTGAAGAAAGCAGCCAATTAAGAAATGCAGGATTTTTTAAAATTTTCTGACGTCTGATCACCATGTTTACAAAGCTCTGACATACAAGATATACTGAACCTTTAAGACTACTCCCAAGTTGGATTTTACTAGGGTTCAAAAAGTGCTGTATACCTTTCAGGGCTTTCATCGCCCTATCCCTCCAAAAGTATTTCAATAAAGGTTTCACACAGCCATTAGGAAATGCACTCACATCACACAACTACTTTGAGCATACCACTGACTCATTAACTAGTGTTAGCAACATCTTATTTGAGGTCTCATGGAGGTTCCCAAACAAGACCACCTTCACATTAACAGTCCTCACATTGTTGCTTTTCAGTGACAAAAGAAAGAGAGTAGCCCTCAACCTTAAACCATATTTCAGTCTCCACAGTAAAACCTACAAAAAGTTGCACCCAGTATTCTGACTGCAGAGAAGGAAATACCTGGCACTAAATAAGGTAACATCTTACTTCCTTAAACATACTGAGTCCTTCCTAAAGCAAGATCATGTTGAGAAACACGGTGTATACACTGTAAGGGATCATTTGTATGGAATAGGCAGTGGAAATAGAAAACAGTTGTCCAGGGGAACTAATTTCCTCTTGCCTTGACATTTTTTCCCTCTCGTTGAATGCTGTCATGAATGTTAATGCCTTCAGAAGGAGAGACCAATTCACTTGTTTGTAAAACTGAAGTCTTTTTTTAAAGCAACTGACTTGTTTGTTCTGAGAAGTAAGGTTTATTTTGCCAGACCATCATTGCTTTTCTGTCTGTCCCTGCACAAAATATATACGATTACTCCAAAATTATTCTTTCACCTAAAGGAAGTGCACTTGATGCTTAATTGGCTATTACTTTGGTTTGGGTTGTTTGGGGGTTTTTTTTGGTTTTTGTTTGTTTGGGTTTATTGGTTTGTTTTTTTGTTGTTGTTTGTTGTTTTTTAAAGAACCTAGTACCACTCTACCAAAGCAAAAGACTACAAGCTCCATTCTGTCCCTGCACAGGGTCTGGAACTTTTTATCCACATTAAGCCTCACCATCCATTTCTGAGTCACTGTCGTTCAATGAAGGAATGTTGAGCAGTGTCTGTTTTCTGTCCCTGAGGACAACCAGCTGGAGCTTCCCCCGTGACTTCTCGATCAATTTTCGGGCATCAGCTAAAGACATGTTCTCTGTCACTGTCCCATTGATCTGGACATAAAAAGGCAACAATAACACTGTAAGTAAACAAACAATTGAGCTCAAGTTTAATAGTGAACTTGACTATAACATGACACACTCCAGAGTAACCACTATAACAAATGCATGCTAAACTGCTAGCAGTATAAACAGAACAGACCTTGAGAATGATATCCCCTTCATGAAGGTTGCCATCTTTGGTTGCTAGGCCAGTACGTGTCATTTCTTTTATGAAGATCTGACTTCCAAGCCGAAGACCATATTCTGGAATCAGGGAAATAATCCACTGTATCTTAGAAGATGAGCAAGGATGCATTTTTTTTTAAACTACACAGTATACATGCAGCACACTTCATTACAACATAAGAGAAAAAAAAAAGCAGACCTAGTAAACCTACTTAACCCTAGCCTAACTCTCCTATTTCTGTGCTGTCAGAGTAAGAACAAGCAGCAGCCCAAAACCAATCAAAGACGGATGATTAATCTGCCCCTTCAACAGTAAAACAATGCCTTCATTCTAGAGGTGCTTATTAACATGCAGGACTAGATTCTCTCTCTCTGTTATATTTTACGTGGCATAGAAAGGGAAGAAAAAGTGTCAAAAAGTGGTAACAGAAGAGCTGGTTTTTTTCAGCAGTTCCTGCATGCTAACTCTGTCCTATCTGTACGCCACTAAGTGTCTCAGTTGTTTCATGCCAAGGATTATTTTTTTCCTTCCCCCCCACTGCCTTTTTCTCTTTGATCCAAGCTACTTGGATCAGTATATTTGCTACATAAAGGCAGGGCTCTTAAAACACACACATCCTAGAACAGAAAAGGAAAGAAACAGTTACCTGCTTTTAAAAATCACCGCATTTGAGTGAGTATGCAGAGTACCCATACGAATGGCAGAAGTTACTATAAAATTACTAGCTACATATAAAACTTAACAAAGACACCTTAAATTTCTTCTTATTTGTATACCTATCTGCATTATCTTGACAAGAGGAAACATTATATGCAGGGGAAGAAGGAGAAGGAGGGAAGAGGATCCTTACCAGAGTCAATGAAAGAAGAGGTTAGCTCCTGCATACAAAGCTCACACGAGCAGAAAATTCTTACAAATCACAACAGGGCAGATTAGAAAAAAACAACCACCCACAAAACCCCCACAAGCCAACCACAACATCCCACAACAAAAACCCAAATAGAAAATAACGTACAACTAATCTCGGATGGGCTTTATAATGTAAGAGTCTTTACTTCACAGCACATGAAAGATCAGTCTTCTGGGTTTCATTTACACACTCCAATACTCAGCAAGGGGAGGCTGTTTCAGTTGTTGCTATTTCAGTATTCTTTAACTATATTATTAAGTATTCAGAACCAAACAATCTTTGGAATTAATTTAATTATACCGAAGGGAAGAAGTAAGTGCACTATAAAAGGCAGAGTCTACTCTTCACCTTTTGTAGCTGACCCTTTTGTAGATGTGCCAACTGTAATCTGAATCATGATCAGATCTATGTTTCCCACCAGAACCAGAAGAATAGGGCAGAGAAAATGGAAAACCAAAAGGACACAGCAGCTTGAAAACACTGAAACAATGCAAGTTAACAGTTATGGTTGAAAGGTAAAGTTCAGAATGCTGAGGGAAAAAGCACCCTTAACTAGCCAAGAAGAATGAAAGAACAATTTAAGCAATCAGTTAGAAAACTCAACATTTAACCTGTAAAAGCAGAGAATAGTCAGCTTCTCTCACTCCGCCACTAAAATAACACATTGTATTAAAAGTCAATTCTTCTCCTACTATACCTACCTTCATTATGTCTGCCTTTTGTTAAGAGAACACTGATTGGTCCGTTCTGATCCTGCGGTCCTAGGTATTCATGTTGATGGTGTATTTCAGGCGAAGGACTTCGGGAACGAAGCCTGTCCCGACTTCGACTCCTCACTTCCCTCCCATATCTAGGATCAGCTTGAGATCCATGACTGTAACTGGGTGGGCTGTAATCTCCTCTGTAGTCCCGCTCATAGCCACCATCTCTATCAATGCTCCTTCCCCTGCTCCGATCTCTTCGGTAGTCTCGATCCAAGCTCCTGTCAACGCTCCTACCACGACTTCGATCACGGTTGTAGCTGCATTCCCCACCACGGTCTCTGCTTCGGTTACGCCCTCTGTCTTGTTCATCTCTGTAGCTCTCGTCCAGGCTGTTTCCCCAGCTTTGGCTGCGACCTCCATTACCACTATGCCAGCTTCTCTCGCTATAGCCACTTCGAGCACTTTTGCCATCAAATTCTGCGTGGTCATCCATTACATCCAAAGCTCTGTCCTCATAGTCAAGGGAGGGGCTTCTCCTCAGCGCAGCAGCCTGCACTTTCCTTGGTCTTTTCACCACCTGTTCAGTGCAATATGAAACAAACAAAAAAACCCGCCAATGGTCAGAATACGAAATTTAACAGATTAAATAGTTTTCGCACTTCAGATAGAGGTTGGGGAGGGTGGGGAGAACAATGTTCTATTTATAGAAGAAGCAGTTAATTAGATATTTAGATGTGCAGAAGAAATATTTACTAATTAGGAGGACAAAGAAGAGTAAGAGAATTAAAAACAGATCAGAAACCACATTCTTTTACCTCTGCAACACTGTAATTAATGTTACTTTTCTTTTTCTAGATGACTTCTAAAAAATGTGATAAGCCCCCGCAAGAGAGTTCTAGATGCCTCTCTCAACTAACAAAAGCTGATCTGGACTGCAAATTCTTGGGCAAGGTCTATATAAGCAGCCCATTATTTCCCTTGCATAACTTTTGCTTTTTCCAACTACCACTCATTATTCAGTAAAATTAAAGACTAAGGATGTGCATTTTATTCCTAGTCTTTCAACAGGATAACTTTGTGACGCTGTTGTTTAATATCCATTTGTTTCACCTGTAGAAATTACGTTTTTGCCGCATTTACTTTGTACGTTCTATTGGGCAAAGGATTGCTTTACTTTACGTATTTATAGTACACTTCATAGAAGAAAAAAATCTTGACTGGTCTCACAGGTACATACCCCTGTAGAGTGAATACACTTATAATGTACTTACAATGGTGGCCACTTTTCCACTTTTCCTAAGCTGTTGGACCGCAAAAGAATGTGGAACATTTTCCATTGGGGTCCCGTTAACGATGACCACCCGGTCATTTTCTCTGGAAGAGAGCAGAGGGAAAAAAACAGAAAAAAAAAGGATTGAAGAGAAGTCTTCATGAAAACACTGGAACAAAACTTCCTTCTTTCTTTTTTCACAGGGCACCTATACATTTCATCCACTTTAACGGAGTTTTGCTTAAAAGCTGCATTTGTTATACAAACACTACAATATCTGAATACTAGAAGCAGCTTTCAGTATGTTTAAAAATTAGACTTTGGGTAGCAGTGCATATCTTTGTACATGTATTGCGTCCAGCTTAAGACTGTACCATAATGTCAAAGAAGACTGTTTTTTAATGAATATTTGTGACGACCATTAAAACTTTTTTTTTTAGTTCTTTCAGAACTTGTAGTCTTTCACACCTAGTGCTAGATTTTTTTCCCACCAACATAAGAATGTCAAGACAGCTTCAAATTGCTGCAGCCATAGCAGTATTCAGACAAATCTCGACAAGTAACACTCTAGTATACTTTTCTGAAAGACTAGTATTAAGGCCCCATCTACTCTGAAGAAAGATGATTGGGTGGAAAGAAACCCCAACCAAACTATAATACACAAGAAGTCCTCCCTGCCCTAACACACAGGCCAAAAGAAATTACTAAGTTGTGTATTCAGACCTCCTGTGTGTCAAATAGATCATTAAGATTTAACTCAGTCTACCCCAGGAGACAGCATCAAAACAAATAAATAACTAAAAACATAACTTCCAGAAAGGCATTTCAGTGCAGAAAGTGCAGGAGGTGAAAACAAAAAAAATAAAAAAAATCTACCACCCCTCACATTAGTTTATTCTAGTGACTACTCAGTTACTAACCTTACAGTCAGAGCATTAGCTCGACCAATTACCTGCTACTGGGTTGGTTTTGGCTAGATAAAAGAAACCTTTAGTAACCATTATTTTCTCTTCACTGTAATCAAGTCACATCACAATCTTCTTTTTAAATAAGAAGATTACATACTTTAAGCCTCTCTTTGTAAGGCACTTTCTCTAACTCCTGAATGATTTTTGTGCCTCTTTTCATACCCTTCCAATTCCTTTTCCTGAATGAGTATGCCAGAACAGCATGCTATATTCCAGTATCAGGTTCATCTGAGCGTTATGTGAGAGTTAAAATAGCTCTCTTCACAGTCCATACATCCAAAGTCCGTATCAAACTTAAGGTTTAACACTACATCAACAGCTCCCATCTATTTATACTAACTCAATCCTAAAAAGGATTGCAGGAATGTGATTCCCCCACACTCTGAAGGTTAGGCCTATTTTCCTTGGTTTGTTGATGGCTTTGCATTCAGTTTTCTTCAGAATGTTTTTTGTCTGAATGTGCCCAAATTGCTTTGTATTGCTTTGTCATCGTTAATTTACCTAGAATCTTGGTCCTAAAATCATGGACATGATTTTATTCCCAAATCATAGGTGATTATGGAACAGGATGGATGATAGTGGTGTTGTCCAGCTATAAAACACAGTTTTTGTATGCTTATGTTGAGAATTCTTTATTATCTGCTTCACAATAATCCTTTTATCCGGTCCTTCAGTGGTTACTCTCGTATCAGCCTTTTCATTATCTCACCAAAAATTAATGTTTGGCAAAATGGCCAGAATCTACTCTTTTGAACTATTATTACTGCAAAACTTTGGCACTCTTCCAAATTGCCTACTCCTCATCAGGTATTCCAGCTGAAAGGATAAAACACTTATCAGCAGTGGGCCAGAAACTGTTTATCTCAGCCTTCAGATTTAAAATTACTTGTCTGTGATAAATGTTGCCTCACCAAGGATGATGTTACCAGAAGGACTAGAGAAACACTTTATTTCTGTTTTTTTTTTTCTT
>JAOXJM010000019.1:39564577-39598119 GCA_026413425.1 Tringa solitaria | reverse complement strand
ACTGGAAAACTTTGTGGCACTCTTCCAAATTGCCTACTCCTTATCAGGTATTCCACATCAAAGGATGAAATGCTCATCAGCAGTGGTCCAGAAACTGTTTCTCAGCCTTCAGATGTAAAATTACTTGTCTGTGATAGACGTTGCCTCAGGAAGGATGATGTTACCAGGAAGACTAGAGAAACACTTTATTCCTGTATTTTTTTTCTTTCAAATATAAAATACATACTGGCAAACACTTCTGTTTCTCTTCCTTCCCCCTTTATTGCTCCTGACACTTCAGGGGCAAAGACCCCTCTGTGGGCTGACTTAAGCCAATGTCTTGAAAACTAGTGATTGATCACTAAATGTGTTTCCTGGAGGAAGAACATGGAGAATGATTTAAGATACTACGTATTTCTACTGTTTCTTTAAAAGGAATGCAATCTTAAGAGAAACATACTTAACTATAAAAACTTTAAACACCACTGAAGTTATATTTCTTACAAAACAGCAAAGAAAAACAGCTCCAGGTGGAGTTTGTTTTGTTGATTGTTTCTTTTTAAAATTTAAAACAGACATCTGAGTTTTCAAGAGGGAATCAAATCTTGAGTGGATTAAATTACCAGGACTTCAACGAAGCCTTTCTGAAGGTTTCACGCACTCTACAGCCATGCTCCCCAAAATATGCCACACAGAAAAATAAGAAATTGCTTACTGAAGTAATCCATCTGCGGGACCACCAGGGAGAACATCTGAAATGACTATCGATGTTTCACCATTTTCGAAATGAGGGTTATCTCTGCCGCCAGAAACTGCAATCCCAAATCCTCGTTTGGAATCCTTTACAACAGAACCAAATACAAAAAAATTCAGTTCCATCCAAAGGAATTTTGATAGGGAGAAAGAAGAATAATGTGAATGTTCCTCTGATGGCACTCTACCTAGATATTATTTAAAAAGGAATGGGTTTACAAATCCACGTAACAAGATCACGTTACCATGTTCCAAAACATCAGTCTACAGCCTTGTGTTGGTTAGTAAATCAAGCAAAAGACTCACTAACTCAGCCTGCATTTTGCTTTGTCATCTCACTGGTTATTCATACCAAATTTATTGTCAGATAAATCTATTTTGTTAGTGATGCTTGGGAAATTGGACCAGCTTTCCCAGGATCTTACTTTTATTATGACTGCTATCATAAATAACTACTTACACCTTCACCAGACTAAACAAGATCATGGCCAATTACAAAAAGCAAGCAGTGAACTTATTCTCTCTCAGAATCAACTATTTTAAATGTGCAATTTATGTCAAAGCTGTTGTCACAGAAATATCAGATCCATAAAAGCCCTAAGATAGTATTCATAAAATCACAGAAATACTTAATAGAGTGTGAAGGAAGCATGTCTATAACACTAGACCAGAGAACTGTTAGTGTAACTACACTGCAGACAAGAATGTGTGCACAAACATTTTGTTTAACACACAGGTTTAATTTTACCAGCTGTTTAACATAAACCTATTACTATAAAATACAAATTATGCTACATTTAAACAAAATGTTTTAATATATTGGCAAAGTAATACACCAAACGAAAGTGGTGCGTTTCCCTCAACTCACACTCAGCGTGTATAGTTCATCACATGCCAGCTTGTGTTCCACTAATATTAAGTGGTTATTTCTTTGAAGAAGAAAAAAGCAACTTGTGTCTTCAGTAGCACAAGCCTGTGTCTCTGAGGCAAAGAAGTAATGCTCATTTACAAGACATTCAAGATCTGAAAAGCTGGAAACTATAGAAACTAAGGTCTGCTTCTGCTATGTTTCTCTTTTCTACCTGTGTTACCTGAAAAATAATCCTTTCTCAAGAATTCCACACATAAAACAGGCTCTAGGATACCTTGGTTCATCAAGTTGAGTTCATTGCAGAACATGTGAAAAAATGTAAGCAGCACAATACAAGGTGCTCACTGAACCCAGATCATCACAACAGCTGAGAAGACCACCGCCACTGCCACCAAAGTGCACATTCTCTACCACGATGTGGCAGCCTAGTCATGAGAGAAAGCGGTCTGCTTTAACTCAAAAGGACTCTATATAATGAGATAATTCCTCTTTTCTTAGAAGAATTGTTAAAAAGTGATGTCTATAGCCCATGTATTTCAGAAATTTTGATGTCAGTAATTTTCCACTAGATTCTACTGGATTAAAGTATTAAAAAAAATAAAATCAGTAGAGTCAGGTTCAGTGCTTATTACAAAGCTTGGACATTAACCACAACTCCTTGACAGAACCATCTGCTTTGTTTTTAAGGTTATTCAATGATGAATTTAGCTATATGCTGGCACGTGGTATATCATACTGTCATTACAAAGGCCAAACAGTAGCAAATGCAGCATTTAAATTGTTAATTTAATTTACTCTATTCATTAAAGAGTCATGTTATTGTATAAGTAACTAGCAATTAAGCTTTAAAATGAAAAACACCGGATTTGGACAACGAAATTAATCCTATTCTAGACTCAGATGTGCTAATAACATCTATCATAAAACATATTTAGGCTAAACCAGGGCTTGAATATTTGAAAACTAAAAATATAACAGGCACTCACTCACCTTTTGTAAGGTCACAGTGTACTGTTCCCATATCAGCTCTTCCATGCCTGGGGCCTGTTGCACACAGAAACCAATTAGTTGCATGCTTTGTGTTTTACTATCTAAATTAAAACGGGAAATACCCCATTAAAACACAGGTATAAAAACTATGCATATTCTAGTAGTGTGGCAATTCTAATAATATGAAATGTATGTATTTCAATTAATGATAATTTTTCTTTAAAAAGGCAAAAAAAATCAATAGGTCCAGGGTGGTAGAATCCCTTCATATTTCACTGATTTAATAGCTCATTCTGATTTTCTGGATAAGTCTCATTCAGCAAAAGCATTTAATTCAGATTACATGAGCATTATATAGTCCCAATTCAAATAACACAAATACTTAAGGAAGACCTCTCCAGTCCAGTATGCAGTAAGATTAGCAGTTGAAACTGAGATTTTCAAAATGAACTAGCCTTCAGATCTTTCACTTCTTGTTCATGTGGGTTTAACAAAACATTTCATCCACTATGAATTATGTAACTGGGTATTTAGTTCCGCTCAAGAAATTAAATTTTATAGGAAAACACAGCATATCACCACATATCACTGGTATACCCATTTCTATGACACTTCTCAGAAACACTTTTTTTCCACATTTCCAGTTAAAACAAATCCTGAACTGATCAGTTTCTCTTACATGATATAACCCGAAATCATTCCAACTTCACAGCTTAAAATATAATACAGAATAATCACCCAACTGTGATGCAACATATAGTTAGTGCCTGACCTGCAGAACAAGGAGATAAACGAGTCACAGTTTTTGATGTACTGAAAACTTTTCAAAAGGCAAAGCATCCATCACAGAAGAAAAATCCATGCATTGCATGAGTACATGAATGCACATACTCAAGGCCAGAGGTCTATTTGTTTTTACTGCTAAAAGTGGTTGTCTTGCTTGGGAAGCTAAAAGTATGCTCGGAAAACTTAAGTTCAGACAGAAGCTCAGTTTTGATTTAATGGTCTTTTTAAAGGCACTAAAGGGATTACTGACAACTAAACTACAAAACAATAAACAGAGAAGTGACACAAGAAGGCTATGCCAGTACTTTAAAGCATCCCACGTATTTCCACAGTAAAAGTCTTCTGGCAGTACACAACTGTTTAGCAAGCTATGGATGCCGGTTCTCAAATGCAAAAAAACCCACGATATTTTCTTCTAGTGGATCCTAAGCACCCCAAAGAGGTATTAGCTTTACATTTTCCATTGCACATTCAATGTAGTGAAAAACAAATTTAAAATGTTAAGTCCTGCTCGAAGTTCCCCAGGGAACATGCAAAATATTCAGAGTTCTTACTAGGAATTTTACAACACTGAACAGTGTTAAATTTCCACTGTTCTCCCAGAAAACAAAAAATGCTTTCCAGTTCCCAGGACCTTTTGGGTGTAATTTAAAAATCCATTTAAAATAGTTCGAGGAGAGGATGGCTTATATTAAAAATAATACAAGTAAATATTTCTAAATTTCTAATTGTCTAGATCAGACAAGAACTACTGGCATTTTTAACGGTATTAAAACATACATGTCTTGGGTCAATGAAGTAGTCTGCTGAAGCACATGGTGAAATTATCTGCTATTTCCATGTAACAAGCTGACATGTCTAACTCTTCAACTAGCTGACACTGAACTTTCTCACTACATATATTCCCTTACACAGAAAACCTTCCGTAAGTAAAAAATTTCTCCTTATCTAAGCACTTTTTCTGAGCTGCTGTGATGCTGTTGTAAATGGAAGTGACTAGGCTTGCTTGTCTGGCATGTATGAAAACGTACAAACAGTTTACCTACTACTGACCCTTGGCTACGTCATGACTGTCCTGCTTTTCCAGATGATATTGATAAGCTCTGCAGAAAACCAGTCTGTGCTAAAGAAGGGCCTCAGTGTCATTTAAATTACAGCTGATTTCATTGAAGAAAGTTTTAGAAATGAAAGACAGTATCAAATGACTGGTAAAATTTGGAGGACAAGCAGGTGGGTACACATTTTGTAGAAGAAGGGGAGATGGAAAATCTTGCCCATCTTTCTCACTGTATTAAAGCATCAACAACTTAGATATGTAGGAAGAACATCACTTAAATTCAGTTAGCACTCTATGCAGTTCTTACCAAGGCTACCTCCCAACCCAGGCAAAACAGCAAGGCAGGCAGGATGCAATCAATGAAGAGTTTACTATCCGTGGAGACAGAGCAGCACAGTCACCTTACTCTTCCAGAAACTTTAACATCATGTCTTTCAATACACTACTAAAGGAAGGCCTGAGAAATGACTGCTTATTCAGCACAACACTGCAGAAAGAGGATGAGGAAGGCACAGTGAAGATACTGGATTTATGGATATGAAACAGGTAAGCTTACAGAAATTTCCTTCCAGAAAATTAACCCTCCCATGAGCAGTGGCACAAGTAAAACCTTGTGCACAACTGGTGAGACACATTGTGTAGTAAATCAAAGCATCGTAAAATAACAGGTTCAAATTTATTTTGCTCTGACAAGTAAGTGTCATTGTATCTGGTGACAAAAAAAAAAAAGTAGTAAGAATGGAAGAGAAACCACTGCCTACAGACACTACAATTAAGGTCTTGCAAGATTTTGAGTGTATAGTATCATCTCTCAACTAGAAAAAGTTCCTCATAGTACCAGTGACTGTCTCGGGTACTTTCTGTGTAGATTTTGGGGGTTTATTTTTAGCTTGAAACTGTTACTGAATATTAAACAAAGGCTAATTAAATAATTCACTTTTAAATTCGTAAGTATTTGTTGAAGTAATACATTTTTAGAAACCACTTCTTGGGAAACTGTCTCCCATTTGCTGTATGATATTTTAGTGAAGGAAAATACACTATGTACTTGCAAAACTGATTTTGTGTAACCTAATTACCAAGACAACAGGACTAATTCTGCCATACTGATAAAGCTGCACAGGCTCTGTAATACAGTTCAGAGAACTGAATGGTCACCTTGGAAGCCCGTAAGGCACAAAACACATCTGTAGTCCCTCAAATCTCTAAGCAATAATCTCTTTATCATTATAAAACGTACTGCTGCTTGCCATCGCCACGATGATAACCCATACTGACAGATTACTGGAGAAGAGAAGATTGAGAAGGAGGAAGAGACTACAAATGTTATAAATCATCAGGGGATGACTTGATCAAAACTACGATTGAAGTCTCCACCACAATCACACAAAATTCCTGTATTCAACATCTAATAATATGACTCCCCTCTGAACATATCAAGTGATGGATTACTAAAAGCCTCCATCACTTTGCCAATTACTTCATACTTCATCTGTAAGGACACACAAAGGGATCCTGAGCAGCCTGTGCATCCTTTGTAGGATTGCAGTTTCACATGCTAAAACACTGGAGAAAGGTAGGCAAAATGGTTAAGAACCCCACCTCCAGTTACTAATAGTAACTATTTTGCAAGTCCACCCACTTTTCACACAGCAGGCTACCTGCTGCAGCAAATGCAAATTACTGTAATTAGCTAGTCTAAATTCATTACTGACTAGAGTCAGTCCATTTCTAATTAGAAAACCATAGTCAGGATTTGCTTAAATCTGCCTAATGCTCATATACCAAAATGACAGGTGCTTTCTACATACCCAAAATAGACTGCTTAACAGAATCTTTGGCAGAAAACTAGTCAAAGTGCTAAAATCGTCTGCGTGCTATGAACAGGCAGCTGTTGCAACTCTCACTGACAGTCATCAGAGATTTATGCAATTACTTGCTCCTGAGAGATCACTGAAAATAACTTCACTCACGCTGAAAGAACGAAACCAGAATACCTGCCCCAACAGTTACCTGGCTGTAAAAGTGAGTTGGAAAAGGGAGGGATACACGAGGGCAGGGGGGGGAGGGGAGAAGAAGAGACTCGGAGCAAGATGCAACAAAAAGCAACTCACGTGCCCTTTCAAAATCCCCAACTTTTTGACTGCATGTGACCACATTCTCTGCAGAGCTTGAGCTGTCTTCATTGTTGCAGGATATAATCTGTGAGGGGACGCCGTACATCCCCGTCTTTTCATCTGTTTCCACCACTCAACGGGGTTATGTAATTCTAATACAATAGTGGCCTACATACTCACACAAATCCTGCCGCCAGTTTCACACAGAAATACATCAAAACCACAGCAGGGAAATCTACCAGGAGTTCAACAAACTCGCACTTTAAGAGACCCCAGGAAAAAAGCAGTACTGTCATCTTAGTTTTTTTTTTCCTTTTTTTTACATAAAATTAAGTGTCAGAAACAGATCAATATGTAGCAAGTTATTCTTCTTCCAAACACATATGGGTTCACCCCACCAGGAACCTACTTGAAACTTTAAAGAAAAACTGCTTAAGAAGTACAGTGCAGATTATTTGAAAATTCATACTCTGACTAATATTTTACAGTAAAAATTACCACTTGACCCATTACCTTGAGTAATGCTGTGGTTTAGCAGCCTCTATTGAGTCTTAACAATTTAATTGCTGAAACCAGGAAGTCGTCATGCAGAAATAACTGTATACATGTGAGTAATCCCTGGAAGTGCACATACAACATTAAACACTTGCAGCAGCACGGACTTGGCTCCAACAAGCAAAAAGGGAAAGAGAAACAAAATTTTAATAGCCGCAAATAACAGACACTCCCTCTGTCCTACAACACTTAGTAAGATATTTGTTGAGAATGATAAGCTAATCATGCAGCCAAACAGATGACTTTATTGGAAAATAGGTCAAGCTATCAGTTCCATCTATGCTGCATGAATGCTGTGAAATTTAAGCCTTAAGCGAACTTTCCCTCTAGACTTTATGTAAGTTTCACAGGCAGTGAACAGACAGGAACACATGTCAAGTTCAGTACACAATGCTAACCAAAACCTCCATCCACAGACTGCATTTTTCATTAGCATTAGTGGAACAATTTTAACTGCTGAAAGAATTCAGACAACAGTGGAAAATGTGGAGGCTTCTTTTTGTTTTGAGGTTTTTTTTGGGTTTTTTTTGGGTTTTTCCATTTAAAAACCAAGACCGAATTAAACGTCCTGTGTTTCAATGGTGACCCCATCCCTGAACCAGCCATCAGAACCAGGACAAACACAGGCTTGCACCATCAGGGCTGAGCTGCCGAGGGTGAACACCGTTCAGGCTGCACCCAGCAGGGCCTGGGAGAGGCCCACTGACACCAGCTTCTGCCTGGGGCTTCCCACTTCCACATCGCACACATGGATGGAAGTACTTTAAGACCATTGTTAAGAATTTCGCCAAAAGACTTTAGACTCTCCGTCAACTTTTCTAAAGACCAAACGCACTCCTCTGAAGAGAGACTCCCATTCTCAACTTCCAAACCCGCATTTTAAATGTCTTTATTTTTACGAAAAAAGATCAGGAAGCAGAAACAAATGTAAGAATGTATGCGAGACCACTCTAGCCTTGTCTTAGCTCTCCTGCTCTCCGTCTTCTTGCCTTGACAAAGCTTCAATAGCACTCCAAATAGAGAAATATCAGCGAAAACAGACTGTGAGGACATGAAGAACAAAAATGGCAAAACATTGTCCATGAGCTGTAGTGGTTATAACAACGAAGACTCTTCTTGCTTGGTTTTGGACTGTCTTTAAGGAAAAATGAGAGACAGATGGATTGACTCCACCAAATTTTAAAAGGAACCTGAAAAGAAATTTAAAAAAATAATCAGGAAGTCTGGGAACGTTACTGCAAGTTTTCTTGAATAGTCAGAACAGAAGCCGTGACGAGACTGGTGAGTTAACAGAAAGATGAAGGCTTTTGCATTTTGATATTTCATTTTGGAGGAAAAACATTTCTCCAGGACAGGAACTCCTCTATTCAATTGTTTAAATGAGATAGAAAGATAAAAAAAAAATTTCTTTTTTAAACTAAGAAAGAACCACTGTCCCAGATACTGTCTTTTGACCTTACCTGCATGCTTCTTCACAAAGACTAAAGGGTACTAAAGCCTAGCTCCCCCCCAGGCACAAGAGTAAAGATGCAATTAAAAGTCTTTCACATTTCACAACTATTTGACATTTATTATCCACAGACATTTAAAACTGAAACTCTCTTTGAAAGCAAGCTGAACTCCAGTGACAGACATACACTTTGGTTCTTTGGGGGAGTCTATCCAGACAGTAAAATGTTTGTGAATCATACATGGAAAAATAAATTGAAAACTAAGCGGCCTCAGAACGTCACAACAAAGCCTTACAGCAGAAGGCAGCATCTCTCCGCTCACCCAGGTGAAGAAAGAGCTTACTTACGTCGATGTGATCTGCCCAACAGAAAAGCTGTCTATTTTGATCTCTGCCTCTCTACACAGTGACGAAAAAGGGTGTTTCCTCAAAATTAATCTAGACAAGGCTGTGTAAATAAGCAGAAGGGAAACCTGAAATGATCTTGTTGGTTCTGTTATGGAAGGGATACACGCACACAAAAAAAGAGGTTCTTTCCCACCACTGTCCCCTTCAGCTGCTACCATGGACTTCAGGGGAAACCTGGGCTCACCTTCCAGGGTTTTTATCCTTAAGACAGACTTCTATACTGAAGATGATGAAAAACTTCTCAAGTTTAACAGAAAGTCACCCACCTGTAAAGGATGGGGACAGAGGGTCCTCTAGGCACCGATATAAACAGCTAAGTGCAGGGGCTCCAGAGCTGCATCGAGATGTCAACAGCATACCTGCTCTCTGAGATGGGATATATTATCAGAAGATTCAGAAACTGCCCTCACGTGTCACCTGGCTGCATAAAGGCAGTTACAGCAGACCAAACTAGATGGCCCTAGATTCACAGGCATTCAAAGATGCCGATCCACTTCAGTTTCTGGAGAATCTCCAAGAGAGCCCCCGAATAGAAAGCGGAGGCTGAGTGAAATGAGAAGCAATCTGTAAATCAGCATGTGGTGTAAAGGTCCACACCTCTTCTTCAGCTGTAGGCCGTAGCCTAGTAGGCTATTATATATGACTATTAAAAGACGATCACATAAACAGGACCTTTACCAGGTTTTTCCTCTGCAGTAAGGAAGGACGCTCAAGCCACTTTGAAGATGGCTTTAACTAAAGTGTTTTCATGAAGTATCTGCACATGGTAAGGCAAATATTTTATTAGGATCTACAAAGACAAGAAAAACTACTTATCCATGGATCTTCTACAATACAGCCAACATCTCACAAGACGGAGGTACTTTGTTTTCTATCAATAAATGCTCTAATTCAGAGAAGCATCTCCTACTTTTTGTGTAGGCTCCTGCACCAATCCAGAAACCCCCAGAGGAACAACAGATCATCCCAGAGAAAAAACATTCCCAGAATGACGAATGGCTCAGATTAAGGTAGAGAAGTGAACAAAACAAAATGGTTTGTAAAAGATATACACTAGGGGTAACATGCAATTGCTCTTCACCAAGGCAGAAATTAATATTTATTTCCCTGCCAGGGGTCATGAAGTCTAAACACACCTAAGCGACAACATGTTAAGAGATCATCAGTTTTACTTTCACATTTGAATAAAATCAAGATCATTGTTAACATCAAGATGGTCATATTATTAGGATGCAGGAAGTTTGCCAAAAAAAAAAAAAGTCACACATTGTACCTGTAAGCCTACCTCTGCACTGGAATGACAAATTTTGAAGCAGAAAAAAAATATTCATGTAGAAACGAGCTGTGCAGACAATCCTTTCTCCCCCTTCCCTCCAGTGGAGAATTATCAGTTACATACAGCCTTTGCTTCCTCCCAGATTACTTGACAAGAACAAATACCTTGCTAACAGAAAAGGTTTTGGTTGTGGGTTTGGTTTTTTTTTTATAACAAGCACATTCATCAAGTATTATCAGACTTTGTGTGAAAAATAAAGCATTTTTTTCCGAAATGCATTTAGAAGGAGTAATCTCAAGACAAGGGTTGTGTAAAAAGACTTGTTAAAAGAAAACATAAACTAAGCATAATGTTTCTTATTATTTGTTCTTCACAGATTTGATAAATTGAATGTTGTGACAAAGTAGCACAAACAGAACTGTTTTTAATGCCAATGAAGTGATGATGTGAAGAACTTTTCTTAATCATATTTTACTTAAAAGTTACAGCATTCAATTGCTATAAATTCTATCAGCAACAGAATTAGCAAATGCTACAGACATACAATATACCTATTCCAGGCATTCGAAGACCAAGTTTTACTTCTTAATTGCATGAAAACTTTTAAAACCATCAAATGAGAACTGTTTACTAGAGAATAATCTATGGGCTTTTTTGTTTTAGTTCTCTCAGGAACAGTTTGAATCCAGCATGACAACAATGCCCACAGTCATTACTTGACATTATGCTCAGCACTATTTCACTACGAATTTTGCTTCCAGATAGCAAAACTACTCCTTCTTAAAAAATACACAGTGCGAAAGCTGTCAGCAGCAGAGCCAGAAGCATACTTCAAGTCAAGTAGCCTCTCCACAGAAATGTGTTGGGCAAGGAAGCGAACGCACAGCTTTCCTCCACTTCTTTAAAACAGAAGTCTCATCCCAGAACAGCTTCTGTAATAGTAAACCAGCAGTCAACCGTCTCCCATTGTGGGAGTTTTAGCCAGCTAGCAGAAGAGGGAAAATTCCAGGGTGGAAGAACTTGCATTCATTTCTACCTCTCTTTGCACTACAACACTCCAAAGGCATTCCAGGCTGCAAACTGACCTAGAATCTGGTCCTGTACAGAACTGAGGAGATGAAGGACAACACCACTGTTCGCCAGACTACTGAGAATATTAGTCGACAAGCATATCTAGGTCTCATTTGCACTGTAGCCCTGCTACTAACATTTACACCATAACACCCCATATTTTCTAGTGCACAAAAATTATTTAAAAAATAAGCTAAAGGAGATTGTAAAGAAGTTGCATACATACAGAAGACCTCCTCTGATCTGAAGCTTTGAGAAAGGGCATGCTTTTTAATTCAAAATATATCACCTAATCCAGCTCTCATCATGTCAATGACAAATGGTGCTTAAATGTAATGAAGGATATCATACAATCTGCCCATAATAGCAGTTCCTACACTAGCATCCTTCAAACGGTTCATAGCAATGAAATAGCACCCCCAGCTGAAAGAACTTTTGCTGAAATTGGCACAAGCAAAGGGGAAAAAATACATCAAAATAGAGGCACGGGATTTGACTTTTGCAAATATTTAATTATCCTGAAATTTCAAAAAAATAAAGGGAATAAAAAGTAACTTGGACACTGAAAAGAAGCCAGTAAAGAATGTGGCATTAGGCATCCTTTTGCTGGATTACTGGGTAAAGCACATAATCTCTGAATAGTTTCATTTGTTTCAACTCCGTATTAGGGAAACAAGTAAAACTGGGGAGGCCGCACGTATAAATATCTGAGTAATGCATAAATAGTCTCTTGGGGGGTGGGTATTGGAATCAACTGCTTTTCTGGGAATTTTTTATCTGTCCATACCAGTAAGATACTACCTAGAAAAATTGCTTCCTATATATTTAAAGCCAAACATTAACCAATTACATTGAAGACTTCCAAAAAACAGAACAAGCACTTTGAAAGGAAGAAAGGGAAGCATCAGTTCTTATAAACACTTTGAGTTTGTCACAATTCACCTTAGAATAGCTAATAAAAATCCAAGGTGGTTTTTTTTTGTGTGTCTGCTTGCTTGCTTTCTAGATGCTTTCTTCTTCTCAGGCTCATTAAGGTTTCCTTGTCTCTATAAACAAGCACCTTTGGAAAGTTCACAAAAGACCAACACCCCTTTTCATCTTTGGCAATGGACGCTTCTCTTCCCAAACACACATCTACCTCACAGCCTGGGTATGGTTTCATAAGACATGAACTAAACAACAACCTCTTTTTGATTATAGCAATTTCCAGCCTCCTCCTGCTGATTTACATGCAGGGCCCTCGACTCACTGTGAATTCTGCTGTTTGGCTCTTCAAAGTAAGCAAAACCAGTTTCCTAAAGCATCTAAAAGCTGCTCATCTTTTCCCAGTGGATTACTCTATTACCATTTCTGTAAGCTGAACTGGCTTTCCAAAGAACAGCTGAATATCAGGAGATGAAGCAGAAGCAGTATTAGAACTCAGCACCTAAGGTCAACTCAGCCATAAGATAAAACTTCACCTTCAAGGATGCACCAGGACAGGAAAGCTAGAGTTTATTAAAGGGGCACATTAAATATATAATAATAGAGTCATTTAGGTTGGAAAAGACCCTTAATATCATTGAGTCCAACTGTAAACTCAACACTGCCAAGTACACCACTAAATCATGTCCCTCAGCACCACATCCCAGGCCTTTTAAACATCTCCAGGTATGGTTGCTCAGCCACTTCCCTGGGCAGCCAGTTCTAACACTTGACAAGACTTTCGGTGAATAGTCTTCCTGCTGTCCAATGTAAACCTTCCCCAGTTTCCTCTCATCCTATCACTTGTTATTTGGGAAAAGAGACAGACACCCACCTGCCTACAAGCTCCTTTCAGAGCGCGGTAAGATCTCCCCTCCGCCTTCTTTTCTCCAGGCCAAACAACGCCAGTTCCCTCAGCTGCTCCTCACAGGACTTGTTCTCTAGACCCTTCACCAGCTTTGTTGCTCTTCTCTGGACACGTTCCAGCACCTCAATCTCTTTCTTGGAGTGAGGGACCCAAAAATTGAACACAGGGCCCAGAACAGGGGGATGATCACTTTCCTAGTCCTGCTGGCCACACTGTTCCTGACTCAGGCCAGGATGCTGTTGGCCTTCTTGGCCACCTGGGCACACTGCTGGCTCATAACCGGCTGACAGCTGACCAACAGCCCCAGATCCTTTTCTGCCAGGCAGCTCTCCAGCGACTCTGCCCCAAGCCTGTAGCGCTGCGTGGGGTTGTTGTGACCCAAGAGCAGGACCTGGCACTTGGTCTTGTTGAACCTCGTACCATTGGCCTTGGCCCATCCATCCAGCCTCTCCAGATCCCTCTCTAGATCCTTTCTACCCTCAAGCAGATCAACACTCCCCCACAACTTGGTACCCTCTGCAAACTTAATGAGGGTGTACTTGGTCCCCTCATGCAGATCATTGATAACGATATTAAATAGAACTAGACCAAATATTGAGCCCTGGGGAACATCACCTTTCACCAATCACCAACCGGATTAACAATTCAATGCAACTGTTTGGGCCCTGTCACCTAGCCAGAAACAAGGAAATAAAAGTAACACAGAAAAAAAACCCAAAACCTTTTAATGGAAAAGCCAGGAAAAAAGTTCCTGAGTGCTTTTAAGGGTACTTAAGACTATGAGAAAAATATATTATCTTCTGTTTTTTAATCCATCTTTGATAATACAACAGATCACTACCCTCTTGCATATACTTTACCCTAGCATATCCTGATAGCGGCTAACAGGTTGTGTATCTTGTCTGTTTGCCCATATTCTAGAACAAACATTTATGGAGGCTTTGCAGGTATTAATGTAATAGGATGTAATCCGATATATGTAATATATTGAGATATATTAATAAAAATATATTTCTAGATACATAAACACACTAAGTATATCTGCCCCTGTAGCACAGATTAATAGAAAGAAAGCTTGCTTCTTTTTACTCCTTGTGCTGCATATTAAAAAGGCATACAAGCACCAGGAGCTGTATTTCCATCTCCTGAGTGAATGCACTTAGTCTAGAGTCTAGACCAGCAAAAGAAACGGATGACCTCATATTTCAGAAGAAACCCAGCACATTTTTGCCAAATTATTTTTGCACAACGCTGACGCAAGCCAGCAAAACTCAGAACCAACATTCAGGGCGTGAAACTCACAACTAACCCAGACAGACACTAGATGGTGCAATGATGCTGCAACTGAGACACACACTGCTTCCCAGCCCCATAAAGGTATTAAATACAGCATTTCTTTTGAGTTTTAGAAATACAACTTCAGGCTATTGCTTTGGCACACAGCATGTATTCTTGCTCTGAAGAACTAGACTCAGTATTACACAATAACTTCATTTATTTATGTCTTAAACAGGTTGGCATTTAAGTGATTTTCATAAATATAATGTGTAAATTAAAAAAAAAATAATCTGAGACAGGCTTAACGTCTTTTTACGCCAAAATACTATTTCAAAGCTTTCTTTTCAGACTAAAAATGACAGGAAATGTGATCTTAAAACAGGGTATTACATGTTTTCTGTTCTGTTTCTTTTAATCTCAAGCACATATCCTACCATCATTCAAACAGGCTGCTTTAAAAAAAAAAAAAAATAAAATTCCAGCTTTATTAAGTTTAACTGCCTTTCCACCACAATTCTTTCAAGAATTAATTGCACTGTTTATACAAAGGAAATAAATATGTTTACCAAGCAGTTTTATGTTCTGAAAAGAGAGAAACATCTGGTACTGCGAAGATAAACCATGAAAACTACTCATCAATCCCATCAGGCCACCATGGAAATGCATGGCTGAAAAATTCTAAATGACACTTTGAACCAATACTACATGATAGTTGTAACTAAAGTTAGAAATGCTACATTTTGGCACTAACAATAATTATAGTTACATTTTTGGAGTGAAGCTTTTTCTTCCGGGCTACTTTTAACCTGAACGTAAGTTTACACTTGCAAGAAGGTCCTGATTCTGCTGATATGAAGGCATAATTTCCTTATTAGACCAGAAAAGTCAAGCAACACGCACACATTAGAATTTTCTAAAATTCATTCACTTGTATTTCCCAGTACTTGTGACCTCTGCCATTAAGAAAAACAGTTAATAGTTTCAATTCAGTACCCAGAATTTAGGATTGCATGGTGCCTTTATCAAACTATGATGCTTACTGAGCAACTGTCTTTTTAACAACTGCCTGTTTCCTCTCTAACTATTGGGAGAGGGTAAATGCAAAAATCACCCACTTAAACTACTCTGATGGTATGCTACGAGAAGCAGGTCCTCATTATCAGGGTGGGAGGAGAATGGTGAGAGGGGTATTTTACCCAGAGTGTAACAAATTCAGAACATGAATCTGAACATCAATTTAAAACCTTCACATGCTACACAAATTAAAAATATACATGCAAAGCTTCTAGACTTTTCTGGGATGGGATGGAAGACACGAGAGGAGTCACTTTACATTTTTTACAGATGTATTCTACTGAGCTTAGATGCATACATATGCATCATCAAAAACCAGTACAATATCCCATTACAAACTAAACAAAAGCCTATTCAAGATGGCGAGAAAAAAAAAGAAACTGATTGTATCCAAAACACAGCTGCAAGATACACAGGTCTTACCTACTGAAAACCTAAAACTCATAAAAATATAGATTAACCTATTTCAGGAGCAAGTTCCCTTCACCAAATTTTGCTCAGCCACAGCCCTATGTCATTACCCTGGTGAAATTACACTGTGATTGTTTCAGTGTTTCCCCCAACAGGAAGCAACCAATTGTTCAAAATTTGTGAGGGAACAGCTTCAACTGAAATAAAAAATTGCCATTTTGGAGAAGTAAACACGTCCCATTTCCCTGTCCCCAGAAAAAAAAGCAAAAATGCTTTAAGTTATTTTATTTTTCAGAAAACAATTTCTGCCTCTTGAGAAGTGACACTCTGGGAACTAACTTTTTTTCCTCATCAAAGTTTTCTTCCTTTTCACACATTGCTTCACAGAGGAAAGTCAGAAGCTGTTTTTCCCAAGTGCTCTGGCATGTGCAACATCAGTTCAGCAGGGGAACTTGGAAACCCTCATTTACTCTCCCACAGGTGTTGAAAAGAACAAACCTCACACCCTGGGGCACTGCATGTGCTTTATCTTGCAATAAAGTTGATACCCCCCCACCCCTTTTCAAAAATAGAGCAAGGCTTCAGGAGATAAAACCTTAGAACCCAAGCAATTTTACTTGAAGATCAAAATTAATCTAGGTAAAAGGCTGACAGGTCAATTATACTTCTGTATGCAGCATATGTATATACACACTGGAAAGTTTATTTGCCGTTTAGATTTCTGAACAGTTTTTCTGGACTTTCACCTTGTCACACAGTATAGACTAAGGGACTGACCAGTTTTTTTTTGTATACACTACAAGAACATAACGTTAGCAAAGGGACATTAAACTTTCAGTCCTAATCAACCTAATCAACAACAGCTTAAAAGGCTGTCTCTGACATAACCACCCCTATTCACTTTAGTTGTAAAACTGAATGCATTTCTTTACAGTCACGTTATTTTTGTACCTTCTGCTCCTTAAGACGCCCATGCAAATGAAGTCTGAGAATCAAAGTGCTTGATTAGTTTGCACATAAACTAAGTTCAAGAGGACCACTTTTTGCTTGGCATCATGAAAAGAATGAATGTTCTAATGTACTTGCAGTATCAGGATTTGATAGGGAGGTAGATCAAACTCACTAGGTATGAATAATCAATTTCATTATGCTAGATAAACTAAAAACACCAACACGCTAACAGTGAAAAAGATAAGTGCAGCTGCACTCCTTAAATGTCTCATTTCAGTTATTCTCTGCAGCCAAAGCATAGCTTTACTCCTGCAGCACTTTAAAATAAAAAAATTGAAAGAAAAAACCAAAGCACTACATGCATTGCTTGGTCCAAAGCACTGATTACAATTTTATTCAACTTCAGCAATACACCCTTCTGCTACTGTTTTTGAATACTTCGGCTTCCTGCCCCCATATTCAAATAGCAAACCAAGCAGCAGAAGTGACCAACTCAAGCATCAAGTGACTACTGGTGAGAAACTGCATTTCTGCCATTCCACAGTCCTTATGGACTTTGTGATTGCATAAACTTTGTTACTCAACAACTACAGCTTCCAAATCTGAGAAAAACAAGCTCGGTACCTGTCCGCTGCTTCCTGTAACTGTTTTTTAAAAGGCCAGTTCATTGCTGGGATACAATCCAATCAGGTCAGCATTTATATTTAATCATCCAGTCGTAATGCAGGACAATTCAAACAATGGTACGATTGTTAGTTTCTAAGCTTAGTTGCAAACCAAACTAGATTTTCATTCCCTGTTAAGGTTTCTAGTATCCTTTGTTCTAACTCTATTAATAGAAGAATGATACGCCGTTTTCTTGGAAGTGTTTTACTTTTGTTTGAGCATTCCTGTGGCAGTAAGATTACATATTGTCACAATAGCTTTCTTTTCTTCGCTGATGGAAATAAACCTGAATGCAGTTCTCTATAATGTATAAATTTTAATGGTACGCTTCACCACATATAAGACTAAAGCCCCCCAAAATTCACACAATACATTGCACACAACTATCAAATCACAGAATTTTAGGGGTTGGAAGGGACCAGATCAATGCCTATCACAAACCTCACAAACCATAAGTGTCAAACAGAAGGTCACTGATACACACTGTAGATAAATAAAAGCTTCAAATGCATTTAAATGTCTGTAACAGTAAGAAACTAATTCAAATTTATGTTAAAAGAAGTTAAAAATTGACAATTCAAAAGATATTAAATATCCACAAAATTAAGCTCTTTTGAGCCTAGAGTCATATATTCAGCATCATTCACATACCTGGCACAACAAACAGCTTGATTTATTAGCCAACTCTCAGATGTTTTCTAGACACACTAGTCATACCTCTCTGCATTCCTTTCCTCCTTCCACCATCCTCCTGCTTTCAAGACCTTAAGCAACTCACCTCTCCCTCTCAAGATGTTTCAACAGCCTACTCAGTCATGCCAGAAAGCATTGCTGAAATTCACCCCTAAACTTTAATGCATTTTGCTTCTATCCAAAATGAAAGCAAAATCTGTTGCAGAAGGGAGATCAGTATTTTTTCTGTCATCCATGCAGTGGGATGCATAGATGCAAACGCAAATCTGGGATTGCATTTGAAGGATGTAAGTCAGTAAATCTTACACTGATGCTCATCCCAGTACATTTGGAAGAGGAGGGGAAAAAAAATCACCAAGGCCTTCCCAACATCTCAGTTATTATGAGACAGTGGATTAAGCCAGCTGCACCTGCCTCAGTAAAACACATTCCAAATCCCTTTGCTCACAGCAAAGTTTCCTCCTCAGGGCCTCCAAAAGGAGTGTAATTGCTTTTTCAAGCAATAAAACTAAGCGTAAATGCTCCCCTAAGCCCTGAATTTTTCTGGGAAATCATCACCGGCCTCCTATCATCCAATATAAAATTGTGTTACACTGAAACTCACCATGTACCTGATGACATTGATAAAACACTTTGAGGTAAGAAAGCAACAGAACAGCAGGTGAGTGCCGTAAAACTTAAGTATTTTTCATTCCTTCTCCTCAATGCTTCTCAAAGGTTGGATGCAAAGCTGAAGGATACCATGCAGTTACATACTAGTGTATGACTTCACTAACAACCGACCATGTTGTTATAAAAAACATTTCAAATGCCCCCCAACTTACATAGAAATTATTCCTGTCAATAGTGTTAATGACAGCAATCTACCAATAACCAACGAATCAACACAAGGAGTTAGAGGGTGAAGTAAGCTGCCCCTGCTCTTCAGTATCAAGATAGTAACTTTCACTCAGCTGATTCATTCCCAAAGCGCTAATCCGAGTTTATCTGCAGCCATTCTTGCTTCACTTGAAAGGATGCCAGCAAGAATAATTTGAAACTGGAACCCTCTATGCAATCTTTCTAGCAAGCCAACTCTTCACATGCATGTAACGTCAATGTAAGGAACTTCAGGGTTTGCTCCAACCATTAAATGAAACTGAACTGACACATGCCTACGAAACAGCATCATTTCCACTGAACTGCAAACTGAAGTACACAAAGGATAAACTGACTGGAACAAGATCAGTGAGTGACAGAACAGATTTAATTTCTCCTTTTGTGACTATCAGTCGCTTCCATAAACCACATGAGGCTTTGAAAAGAACTGGGTTAGAAAAACAAGGGAATCCTTTTGCATATGTGGCTAAAAAGAAACTAAATGTCTCAGAATCATTAAAGCTTAGAAACCCTTCCATTAAGTCACCACCCAGAGCAAAGCTCACTTTGGTAGCAACCGAAAGTTCATTCTCAACTGAGATTTCAAAACAGAAACTTTTCTTCTTGTGGTCTGAGCCACATAAAAGAGCATTAAATACTTTAAGGACTTTCTGACACCCAAAGCAGAAGCAAAACATGATGAAGTGTTCTGCTTTTTTCCCACCTGAAAGAAAAAGAAGTTATGTACCTGCCTATAGCCAAACAAGCCTTGCAAAAAGGTAAGAAAAACGTAATCCCTTTTCAAATCATTGTGCTCTATGAGTTCTAGTCTATCCTTACTGCTGCAGAAGACACTAGGAACACATCTACTAGCTTCTACAAGGTAAAGCAGGAAAAAGAAGCTTGGAAAAGAAGCTTGGAAAAGAATGGAAAATTTAGTCAAATTATTCCAACAGGCAGAGAAATTCATGGATGAAATTTAATGAACAAAAGTCTAGTTTAACACCATAGCAATGTTAATAATTCAGAAGATATCATAATAACCTGCCAAACAAAAAGCCATACAGAAAAAGACTAAACATACTGAAGGCATCGCCACATGTCAGATTAGATTGTAAGCATTTCACAAACACCAAAGGGACAGCAAAGACCAGCATACCAACAGTAACAGTGGCTTTTCACATTCCACCAATCACTTGACAAGTGTGTTTCAGGCCCATGACTGCAGATCTCCCCACCTTCTTCCTCCACCTTAACCTATCCTTAAACCTCGTAGGTTCCCCCAGCACTGTGCACAAATAGCTAGGGAAGCACAATTGCCCAAGGGGAACTGAGTGCATACCAGCTACTGGAAATGCCAGTAGGCAGCCATCTGCAATCAACACCTGTCTGACCCCAGGGTTTTTGCAACCTGACCTACTGTAACACATGATATGGAGGTAAAGCACATACAAGTATTTGTCAACTGTCAGCAACCGAAAAGGGAGTTCCTGCCAAAGTATTGGGTCAGGAACATACTTTGACACTAAACCGCAAAACTTTTAGGAAACTTTAAATACTAGAAAGTAAAAGTTTACAGCCAAACTGAAACCATTATGTAGTCCACAGACAAAACAACACAAGTACGGTTCTACACAGAAACAGGAGGTCTAAGGGCATCATCTAAGGAGCACGCACATACATGCTACCAACCAGCTATGCTACTGTCACTTCAGTTGCTTTAGAAATGTATCAACTTAACCCTAAGAACTAAAGAACCAAACCCACTTTTTATTTCTGGAATAAAAATTACTTAGGAAAACAAATTAATCAAAAATGTACATTGCTTTTCATCCTATTCTGCAACTCCTCAAAAAGCTTCTGAGACACTGTTCTGACTGGAGAGAAGAATCCTCAGCCCTGGTCACTAGAAGAAACCCACATTATCCAGCAGATCTTCGCAGTGCTGGAACATAGAAAGAAGAGCAATCAGTGCCAAGCGCTGACCCTGGCAGCAAGCTGCTCAGTTCAGTCAAAGGCCAACAATTTGCCTCTCACAGCTTTGTTTGTGGAGCCTGGAATGACAGCCTAGCTGGACATCCTGCATTCTCTGCGAAAAGCTCATACTGACTAAGAATCATAAGGGGTGAGGGTCCAAAATGCTTTCCCATCACAGAATAGACACACATGTGCAAGGGAAAGATATGGCAGGCTGAGCACATACATTATTAAGTAATAAATAAATATATAAATAATGGATAGGTAGATTGTTTCTTGAGGCTGTAGAAGGAAGCTGTTAGATCACAGCTGCTTTTTGCAGGGTTTTTTTCTTTTCTGATAGTTTTTTTTAACAGGAATCAAAATTCAGTTGTGAAACACTAATGCGGTACTGTTAATCAGATCTAGAGAATCCAGCAGCAGAATATGTAAAAAGATATTGCTCTCTAATTATTTACTAGCACACATCACAAGGCACAAGCATCTGGAAAGGTCCTGACAATCACCTGCCTGCTTAGTTAACTGCAGGCCACTGAAGGCCTTGAAGGAGCATTTCCACCTTTATTGTATTTTTGAGTTGCCTGGAGGGTTCATGAAGGCATTTCTCCTGCTGCTTAGTAAGTCAGATGATGTTTTATTCTTACATAGCATCAAGAGTAATTGCATGTATATATTAGTTTCCATTGTATGTTCCAGCTAAGATGCATTCAGGAACATAATTCTGCCTTAAGGCTGGCATTTGCAGTACATGTCTGTCTTATCAGCACGGATCATACAAAATTCTTGGCGAGTTCTTCATTTTGATTATAAGAAAAACATTCCAAATACGGTTTTAAAATACAAAGTGATGTTAAGTTCATCTGCAATTTTAACACAATCATGAATTACGCTATACTATGTGGGTCATAAACTGTATACAGTTGAAGTCACTCAAAACAAGAGATTCTGCAGCATCAATGATTTCAGCTCCCTAAGAAAATAATGCAACTTACCACTTTCTTTTACACAAAGGACTCAAAAATGTTTCCAATGACAGTTGGATCCTCATTTGTCTCATAACTCTAATAATCACAAGCTGCAAAAAATAGAATTCCTAGTAGAGTCATAAGTTTTATATTGTTTACATAGCTCCATTAAGAAAAATAAAGGGGAAACTAGAAATCATAGCTGTAGTATCTCTCCTGACTAATCTTCTGTCTTTTTCTACAAAACAACGAAGAAATTGTTGTCTTTATAAAAGAAGCAGAACTGCAGTCTTATTAATAAACTGTAGCATAAGGAATATAACCAATGCAGGAGCCACACTGGCAATTTCTCCCTACTTAAGTTTGGTACGCATAAGAAACATGAGCTTTCTCACAGTTTCAAACATGAGGCAAGAGGAAAGATCAGCTTGCTCTGCTGACAGAGGAGCTGCCACTGAATTCATAGCCACTACAGCCTACTTCCATATTGCATGGACTCACACCTGTGCAACAAAAAGAAGCTGCACCCATTTAATTTCTATTTCTGTACATGAAAGGCAGACCCTAAAACAGTTTGAAGAGACCCCGTACACTCAGTAGAGACCTGACAACCCACGCTTTTTATCAGGCTAACAGAAGTGTAGTCATTAACTTCAAAAGGGCAATGATTCCACCTATATTGATAAAAGCAGGTCCAAAAAACATTCCAAACTCATCATAGTTTTGTTTAAATTAAGTACTTAAGCAATAGCCATGTAAAGTGTATATTTAAAGAGTACATCCATAAATACAGGCTCTGTAACTGCTATAGCTTATGTGTGCAGAGTCAGGCTTCCCATCCATCTCAGGTCAACACATTTAAACCTCATTCCCAAGAGACCCCTGCAAGGCAAGTCACCAACACATTGTCAGGGATATTTATGTTTCTCTCACCAGAACCACCAGCAAATGACAACACCTACTTACTAAACGTACTTGAGCAACAGAAGGGTCAAATATAATGTGATATTACCCGTGTCAAAGAGCTTACAAGACGGATTCAGAAGACAAGAAACAGACAAGTACAGGAGATGAAGGAGATAACAGAACAAGAAGGGTGCAGAAAGAGCGGAACAGTTATGCAGATCAACTGCACAACCTTTGAGATTTATTGAAAACAAAACAAAAAAAACCCACCAAACAACAAAAAACCCCAAACCAACCAAACAAAAGGAAAACAAACCCAAAACACACACACTGGAAATAATCACATAAAAACCCCTATCATCTGGTAGTTCACTGATGACCAATAAATACCTGCAAACCACGTGCAACACGGGGTACTGGCTAAAACACACTGACTCCATACACAAAAAGGATAGTTGCAGTATCAACTATTCCACAAGCCACAAAACAAACTATGAGGCATAAGTACCTTCTGTTTACACCTTCCGCCCACGTTTTAGCTGGCTTGGTGGGGAGATGACTATGGATAATTTCAGTTCCCTGCGCGCCTGCAGGCACCCCACGCCACCTCTGCAGTCCCCACGGGCACAGCTTGCTATTCCGAGGTGCTCCATAGCCGTACTGACTGCTGCAGTCGAGCAACAGGTGCAGGAAAACACGTTTTCCCATAAAACTTGAACAGTCTTTTAAAAACCAAACCAACCCACCCCAAACCCCCAAAGCAGGGAGAAGAGGATTTTTATTATTTATTTTTTTTCCCAAACTTGGGAGTTTGTTTCTCCACAGAAACAATGGGTACTTTCGGTTAAAACACTGACCTGCATCCTGAGGCACGACCAGTATTTGAAGTACAAAATTAAGTCTCGCCTCCTGGCGCCCAAGGGCAGGGGGCCGGCATTACGGGGCGGCCAGTCCGGGGTACCCCAGCGCCCTCCTGCCCCTCGCCCGCCGGCTCCCCGCTCCGCCGTAACGGGGGGAACGCGGGCTGCCAGCGGTGTCACCGGCCCGCACGGGGAGGGGACGAACGGCGCAAACCTGCCGCTGCCCCGCACCAAGCGCCCCCCCCCGCAACCTCCCGCCCCCCTCACAGCAGCGGCCTCCCCGCTTGAAAGGGCGGGTGGCCTCGACCCGGCTGCGAGGCGGCGGACACAGGTAAAGTTTAAAACACAGGCTCACACTCGTTTAAACGTGAGTTTAAAACTCTCACACCTGTTAAGGACGCGTTACAGACAGCCGCAGCCTCCTCTCACGGTGACAGGGACCCCACACACACACCCCCCCCTCAGCCCACCTCACGGCCCCGGCGCGGCCCCTGGCCGCGGTGGGGGTCCCGGCCAGGGGGACACTACCACGGCCTGGGGGGGAGGGGGGGGGAGGGAACGTGCCGGGGTTAGCGCGGTGGGCGAGGGGGAGGCTACCGACCTGCTCCGCCCCCCCCACGGGCTCCCGTGGTTCGCTCCCGGCGGAGCCCTGCGTCGCTCCCATGGTAACATCGCCGGCCCCGGGCGCTAGCGGTCAGGTCCGCCCGCACCAGGCATGCGGCTCCCCCGCCTCGGCACCGCCGCCCGGCAAAGGCCCGGAGGAATCCGGTCCGGCCGCTGGCCGGCGGGGGCGGCAGGAGCCCGGCGGGGACAAAGGCGGCAGTGAGAAGCCCGCCACAGAGCGACTTTGTACCGCCGGGGCCTGGCCGGCCTCCACTGCCAGCCAATCAAGCCTGCAAACGCCTCGGGGAGGCGAAGAAATGTTTTCATTCTCCCCGGGAAGAAAAGAATTGTTATTCTCCGTTTACAAAAATATTTCTTGTATTCTCGCCCTTGGCAGCGGCCAGGAGCTGACGCCTGTCACAGGGCAAAGGGGAGAGATGGGCCCCGTGGCCCAGGCCCAGGCCAGGCTGCTGAGGCCAGGCTTTCGGACGGTACCCATGTGTGGCCCTGCTGTGTCAGACAAACGCACCACCCATTTCTGCCTTTTCTCCTGGTAGGTTTTTGTAGGAGGACACAGATTTGAAAGCCTTCACCCATCTGATGGCGTCCCCAAGCCCGCCGCCTTGGTTGGGTCTCAAAGTCAACACTGCTGCTATTCGTTCAGAGTCTGAATTGCTTGGTTTTGAGGCCGTAATTACATGTTTTTAAAAAGCACGTTCTTGAGGTAGCAGTATTCTCAAGAGCTTGCAGAAATGACTCGTCACTAACGGCACTAAGGAGGAAAAGATGGGCAGAAGTTCAACCACACTTGTGTACAGAAATAAAGATTTCTTTTCCAGTGCTACTGTCTTCCTGGAGTTATATTATTTTGGGTGGATGAGTCAATACTTGAATCAAGCGTTGGAAAGAAGAAATAAAGAATGAGGACAAACTAAGAAAAGAGCTTTCTTAAGCCAATGCTTTAAAAAAAGAGCGCAAACAGCACATTACTGTGTACAGCTTACCCTCAAATTTGGAGGGAAAAAAGGCAGAAAATTGACAAAGCATGAACTTTGTTCTTCTTTCATCTGGTCCCTCCTCTCAGTTTTACAAGTCAGCAATATCATCCAATTTTTCTTGCAACACCACCAGTCTGGTATACAACCAAAGTCAAGACCACTTGGAAAAATAAAGCACTGGGGGTCAGGCTCCTCATGCTCATGGGTTTTGTGATAGCATCTGGCATCAAGAATTTCTCCATGCGGCACACAGCAGGGCAAGGCAGAACAGCTGTCACTCTCTCCACTGTTGAGCACTTCTGCACATCTCTGCAATCTGGAGGCAACCTTCCAAAGAGCTAGCACTGGCTGGCAGCATCAACGTAAGATATTACGCCACAGCATCAGCAGAGAAAGCCACTGTACGATATTTATCTCCTTGAAAGGACAAGACACAATGAAAACAACATGAGCTGGTTTTTGCTTATGATAGGATACGGTAAGATTTTGCTGCAGGTGACCACATAGTTTTAGGTGCAAGATCAATTTTTGGTTTTAGCCAGATGGCAATATGCTTCTTCAAAAGAGAGCAGTTGTCAGACATAAGGTGGGACAGGAAAAGGAGAAGCCACTAGAACCCTGTGAACTGCAGTCTCGGAACACACATACCAAGTTCATGGCAACAGAAAGCAGAGCACCAGCCTCCCACAGCCACCTCCCTCCACCTAGGCTCTGGCAGAATATGAAGAGCTAGCATTCCCGATTTCCCCACCAGACACATCCTGCTGGCAAGTGCAGGCAGTGCCAGTCAGAGCAAGGTTAAGGGTCCACCTATCCTGTCCAAAGCCAAGGAGGATTACTTGCTCTAGCCAAAAAGCTGCGGCTTGGCCTAAAGCCTCTTTTTTGGCATGTTCTGTGACTTTATCAAAGCCACACGGTGTTATCAGGCTATGCTTCCCTGAGCTGTAGGGCAGCAACCAAGGTTAACATGCTTAGTTAGCCTGAGGTAAGCACAACACAGATGCAGAAACCAACCACAGTTATGCAAGCAAAATAGGCTAGTTTTCAATCCCTTACCACAAATCATCACCTGGGAAGGGCCTATCTGTTTGTCTCCATTCAGTTTCCTGCAATAACAGATGGAAAACAACCCATCTGGACTTATAAAAATATTTCTCATGTTTTTTACATAAAACTTCTCACTTGTACAAGTACAGAGGGCACGTATCTTTCCCTGCTTTCTTATTTCTTTTCTCAAACCAAGCAGCTACTCTGCCACAACAGGCAGATAAATCACCCCATACCAGCCTGTAAATGTGAACAGTAAATGACCTCTAGTGCTCAAGCTAACGCTAGAGCTTGGTCAAGTGCCCAGATGCCTACGCTGATGGCATGGACTGATGTAACTATTAACGTTAATCACAATTTACAAGTTACTTATCCTGCAATTCAGCCACAAAGAACAGACTTTCAGGTCTTCCTGGGTACTTCCTGCCCTTTGACCAAGCTATCCTCCCAAGGTGGGAGACCTACCTATGTATGTAGGTCTTATGAGGGGAGAACGATGCCACCTAAACCAAAAATGCATGGATACAAGATAGCACTATAACCAGTGACAAGAGCTGCAGGAGTTCCTCCAGCACCACAAGTTCCTGCCTGCTGTGACAGGAAAAGAGAGAAGAGGTACTCAAAGCACCCAATTTACCTAACAGGTGAACTGACCTCTACCAGAGAACAGCATCCCCGTTCTCTTCCTTTGTAAACCGAAGCAAAACAAACCCAAATCCCTAAACTGCAGTTCAAAGCAGAACATCTTTAAATGTATACTTAGATACTACTTCTCCTCCTGAGTAAACTTCTCTTAAAAGCCACAAGACCCTGTGTTGTGGATCATGAACGACTACACAAGAGACCTACAAACTAGCCAAAACTAACCTAGGACAGCGGAAGACAGAATGGTCTGTTCTGTCTATGCAGGTTTCTTGTGCACTTCAGAATGGAGGCATGGCTGCACATACTTTTCACTCCTTGTCCCCCTTTGAAACAGGAGGTGTGGGTACAGCTGTAGTCAGTCCTCAAAAAGATCCTGCATCATGAAGAGCTAAGGTGGGTACCAGCACCATGTCAAAATTACATGAATTGGGCTACAAATGTGCAGCTCCTCTGCAGTGTTTAGGACCACCTATTCTACACATCCCGTAACTGTTCAACATGGAATCATGAGCTGGAGATTTCATGAAACGTTACGTAGGTGTGTAGAGATTTTAAAATTAACTTCCATGGAAAGATTAATTGGTATTAACTCTATGAGAAACATGCAAGTAACTTCTAGTGATCACATTGAGATTTTCAGTTTAAGTAATCAAGGCAGGCATTGTTTGCCTACAATCAGATTAAATCTATGGTCTGTGTAGCACTAATTTAGACAGATCGCTTGCTGTAGCTTGAGTCATGCAAAACCTAGGATGTATTCACTACTGTGAATGAAGCAGTTGTGCTACTTCCAGCATCAGCAAAGGGAACACCCATTAAACACTACACTATAGGATGCAAATTTACAACAAGCCTCTCTCAGTTACTCCTACCAACCAAATAAGGCTATTCAGCAACTTGCCTGCAGCAACCAAGATTGGTTACCATGTTGTGATTCAGGTTTTCTCCACCACCTCCCCACCATCAAGCCTTTTAACTGGTGCCTCTGACAAACAGTTTGGGGTTTTTTTGGTCAAATAATTAAAATCCAACACTTGGTAGTGCTGCTAGACAGCATGGCAAATAGGCAACCCTCCTGAAGAAACGGGAACCGATTTCAGCAAGAGATATTGGGAATGTAGGCTGCTAGTGCAGTTGTTGAACTGTCTGAACAGAGATGTCGGGTTTGCTTTTGTTTTCAAGCAAGTGTTCATGATCTTCTGATGAAAGGCACTGTAGAAGTTTCTAAAAATACCATGTTGTCAAACAGCCTTTCCCTCTTCCCTTCCAGGCAATCTCTTTAGACTGCTGTTTGTCATCAGCCTGCAAAATCACACAAATCAGTCAGCCCAGTCCTACTTAAATGATTCATAAATCCAATTACGCCCTATTCTTTATATAGTAAACTGGGACCTAACAGATTCAACCTTCAGGATTAAAGGGTGCGTAGGTAGCTGACCTCTGACTCTCGAATTGCTCAGGAGCTACATATGGTTCAAACATGCAGCTCTACACTGGGGTTATGTCACATGTATGGCACAGTAATCTTAATCTTTGCCTTGAGGGAGAAGAGAAGAAGAAGACAGAGAGAAGCCGTGAATGCTATCTTAGCACGTTACCATATGTAGAAGTCAATCCAATGGAGGGCCACCAAGATGGTGGGGACTGAAGCACTGGCCTTGCCAGAAGAGGCTGTGGCAGCTGGGTTTGTTCAGCCCAGGGGAAGGATGGCTTTGGGACACCTAACAGCAGCCCACTGGTGCTAACTGGGGGAGACTGACGAGATGCAGCCAGGTTCTGTGCTGTGTGGTGGGAGGACAGGAGACAATGGGCAAAAGTTCAAACAAGAGAGGTTCAGATGAATATAAGGAGAAAAAATTTGCCCCATGAGGGCAGCCAAGCCATAGAACCAGCACACAGAGAGGTTGTACCATTCCTGTCCTTGGAGGTTTTCAAACCCCAAATGGGAAAAGCCCCATGCTGCTTGTTCTGATCTCACAGCTGACCCTGTTTTGGGAAGAGGTTGGGCTAGAAAACACCTGAGGTCCCCTTGCACTGGAATTAGCCTGTCGTTCCTGGGTTACTGCATGACTCAAGTGCCCACTGAAAGCGGTGTGACCTGTTCATTATCCTGCCCCTTGTCTCCACTTCCAAAGTACAGCTTGTAATTACGTAGCATAAAGATTTTGGCAGGCAGCTTTCAGGGTCCAGTACACTGGCCATCTCTGGTCTAGCATAAGGATGCACAGCTATACACACTTCCCAGGTTTCAAAGCAGCAATTCTAAGGCTGTTATTTTAGAAAGCACAGATGTCCCTGGAATAAACATAAAGCCCAATATAAACAGCCTCCCACATTTCATACGTACTTTTACTGGGGTAATCAACAGTACAAAATCCTCTGTGGCTTGCCTGGCTACCTATTTTGACCTTCTCACAGTAAGGATTTTTTTAACTTTTCCTTTTTTTAACCTAGACATGCAGATTTTCCTAGCTGCTTCAAATCCATGGAATTCAAAACACGTAGAGAAAGATTAGAGCAACAATCAGCACTATTCTACGACAATTATAAACATAATTTCAAGTTCACAAAAAATTAAAAGATGAATGTGCTGTCACAAACACTGTTATACGCTGAACAACTAGTACAGCACTAGAGATATTAACAGTATGAAATACAGTAATAGTATATTTTTCTCAACAGTTTTGAAATATTAGTCATCAGTTCTACTAGATCTCACATATCACAGCTTTTTTCTGCTAAAACCAGCCCGTGTGCTTTTTTGATTTGTTGCTACATCTTTGCAAAGAATGTGTGAATTAGAAAATATAAGCGTACAGCATGTTTCACAGGATACATAAAACAGAAGCATGAGAATACAACTTTTATTGACTATTATCAAATACCTCTGTATAGTGGGAAGAATGAAGAAATACGGTCTATTTATTCTAAATATATTTGCACCTGTGCAATGTTTTGAACTACACAGCAGTGTTTTGAAAATTACACTGGTGAGTAAGGCAAGCAAATGAAACAGTGTGACCTATCGCTAGAGAGTGAAACAAAGACTTAACAGTGACTCTACCCAAACAACATCCCCCCCTCCTTCCTCTACGGACTACGCAAATTGCAGCGACTTTCTTTGGCATAAGCACTTTATTAATTTAAGAAGCTACAAAAGCTAGTACTGTTATTCCAAAGAATGAAACAACAAAGTGGTTTAAACAGATCCAAACCACACAAGTGTGCACTGTTTTTCTCCTCAAACAGCATACAAAAGTGCGTACCAATGCTTGAAAGGAAATCTTTTCCCCACCCCCAACTTGTTCATCTTAAACAGAAGGCACCACATTGAGCACATTCTGTTTGAACATTCATTTTGTTTACATCTCATTTCCTTCCTCTCTTCTCCATGCTTCTTGACTACTCCTTGCAAGGCTGTGAAACAATCCTCTGCGTTTAGGAATTTATTTGCCTTCCCTCACTAGAAGTCAAGCCCTACAACATCAAAACCTTTACCATGGTAATAAACTGTTAAGGCTTAAATTAATTAAGACAACACAGTAAAGAAAACAAAGATCCCATTCTCATGGAGATCACTATACTTATTAAGAACAAGCAAAAGAATATGCAGAATGCATAAGTAATATACACAAAACTTTGTTAATTATTTTGTGCTGATACAGAGGTTAATTTAAAAAACAAAGCTCCAGAGAGCAGTTCTTCAGCCAAGATAGTCCTTTAGCGGGAGAAAACTACGCTTCAAAGCTCTGCCTCTCCCCATCCTATTTATACTGGCAAACCTCCTGCTGACGAGCTCATTAAGAAACAAAGCAGTTCTGCAACCCTATTCACTAACAGCAAGGTCCCAGCTAGGGTACTGTGCTCACTTTTGGGTGCTGTTTTTCAGGAATGAAATGAGCTTGTGACAGTTCAAGGGAGAATAGTGACAACAATCATCAGGGAGAAAGCAGATGGACACAGCCATCAGCTCCTGGGAGCTACAGGCAAGGTGGCTGGATGCAGCTGCTGAGGCATCTTTCTGTATTGGATCCACCGTTGAAGAGTTCTTTTTCGCTAGAAGTTGGGCTTGCAAGTATCCACATTCCCCAGTGTAAGGTTTGCATACCATACCATATCCGTGGAAGTCTTTATTTTGAGGAAAATGCTACAGTCTGCTAGAGATCTCAGCTGGGACAATCCTGCCTAGCTACACACCACTGATATTCTCATATCTTATCATCCTCCACACAGTGCCCTAAGTGAATAGGACTTGCTTGTTTCTTATTTTATATAATTCCAACTTTTTTTTTTTTTCTTATCATATCTTTAGAATCTTATTAACTAGCATCCTCTCCCCTCACTTCCAAAACACTAAACTAACAGATGAGTGGCTTTGGTCAAGTGTACCACAAATTAGAAAGACAGAACAACAGATTTCCACATTTCCAACTAAATTGCTAAAGCAGCAACAGCTATTCATCTCTCAAGAATGAAAGGTAAGTGAATTACAGTTTTGTGACACAGCATATAAACCTTTTTCTCTCCTAAAATTGTCATCTGTTAATGACTTACAAAAATAAGCCAAGTGTGTTTGATCAACACATAAAACTAAGGACACATTTTATAGTCTCTCTGGAAGCACTTGAGAAGAGGTTTCAAAAGCAAGGTTAAGACGCCAAAAGGATTATATTTACCTTAATGATGTACTATAAGAAAATATGCAGCAAAACAACTTTCCCTGTTTCCCAGGACTCCACTGAATCACTAAGCACTTCCCATTAATATTACCTCTGTGCTTAAAGTAATTTATTTATCCCTGAACCCATGCTAAATATTTATATTTGCTGAAGACATCACCGTAGATTAAATCCATTCTTTATCATTGTTTAGCTAAGAGATGAACTAGCACAGGCCTGTGCATTATTATTTGCATAACTTTAGCAGAATATTGAGTTCATTGCAGAAGTCTCTCCTCTTTGGAGGCCTGTTGTACATCATCAAGCTTTCAACAAATGTGTGTATGCTCATTCTAAGTTGCTTTGAACTTTGCTGAGAACTAGTTCTGATTTTTACTTGCTCTGTTAAATACAGTTTCACAGAACCTTTTAAAAATGTAGCTAAAAGAATGAACATTATAGGTAGCACATGGCAAGAATTTGGCATTTTAAACTACTTGACAAATACCTTGTGAGGAGTGATGGTTTTTGAGTGTCTCTGTCTACTTGCTGTGAGATGCTTTGGGCTTGATGTGTAGCTGTGCTCCCAGTCCCACTCACAAGGAGATGGCAGTGCAGTAGTTTGCTCCCTGAAAAACAAAGTTTCATTTAAGTCATGTATAATCATGGAAGAGTGACTGTGAAGCTTGGGACACTGAAGTCCTAGAGATAAAGAGGATATAAAATATATTTTCCTGATTAATTTGGCATGCTTTAGCTTCCCTGGCAATCAAGCAGAAATAGTGCTTGAATAAAGGAGATACTCAGCCATATTTATACTTGCAGCAACACTGCAAACTTCAAGTCAAGCGCTGTCCCTCATCAGGCATCCACACCAGCCTGCACATAATGCAACAAAGCTTTTTTGCCAACTAAACAGGCTACAGACAAGAAACATGCTTATATTCCCTTTGTTGCACTGGTCCTCTCCACAAGGCATTTGGGCTTTTGGTTTAACTTAGTCTTAGTCTGATAGGTTAGTTTGCACAAGACTGTACAAATTTAAGCTAGTAAGAGCATTCTATCTTGAGCATAACCTCAGTAAGAACAATCAGATACACGCACTCCAGTGATGTCACTTGGTAACTTAATAACTCCAAACCATAAGAAACAAATCCCAATGTCATTTTCCACTCTTTACTCTGCTCAACAGATCTCAGCTACCCCTCTTCTTTACTAGCAGTATGTTAGCTTCCATTCAGCATCCCTGTCGAAAGGGCTTCTCCTCTCCCCGACTCCTTGTCCTAGCCCTTGATTACCCTTTGTAGGAAAACACAAAATGAATGGTTTAACTAAGACAAAGGAGGAACTTTTGACAGAAATAGAAACAGAAGCCGGTGGTTAGGGTTTGTTGGTTCGGTTGTTTTTAGAAGAAAACCAATCCATATTTTGATCATCTTAATTTGTCTCAAAGAGCATTTTTCCAAAGTGTTCCACCTTCAAAGAAGGATATAACCAGACTTCCATAGAAGAGTATCTTATCCTTACTTGTAACAGGTTTGGGTTTGTTTGGGCATTTTTCTCTCCAATGTATATTTTTTTTTATTAATTGTGGTTAATATTCCAAAGGGCTGGAGCACCTCTCCCATGAGGACAGGCTGAGAGAGTTGGGGTTGTTCAGCCTGGAGAACAGAAGGCTCTGGGGAGACTTCAATACTTAAAGGGGGCGTACAGGAAAGACAAGGAGGGACCCTTTATCAGGGAGTGGAACAAGAGGACAAGGGGTAACAGTTTTAAACTGAAAGAGGGGAGATTTAGATTAGATACCA
>JAOXJM010000019.1:39488704-39516494 GCA_026413425.1 Tringa solitaria | reverse complement strand
GTCTCTTCTGAACAACCTGTAGCCCTCAATAGCCACACTCCAGTCATGGGATTCACCCCACCAGGTTTCAGTGATAGCTACTATATCATATCTTTCCAGCAGCACAGTAGCTTCCAACTCCTGTTTGTTTCCCATGCTGTTTGCACTGGTGTAGAGGCACTTTAGCTGGGCTGTTGGCTGTGCTGCCTTCTTAGGGGAATACCCCCTGGAGCATCTCTCAGGTGTTTCTCTGTGCACTGCATCTACCCCAGGAGCTGCTGGCATTTCACCATAAGACTTTGACTGTAGTGAAGGGTCCCCAACTTGTCTCAGGGAGCCAGGCTGAAGGCCCTTACTAGCACCCTGTCCCTCCAACCCTGGTGTGGTACTCCAAAGCTTATCACCCCCTCCCCCCTCTCATCTATCCTCCTTATATAACCTGCTGTATCTTGGCATTGCTCTAAAGACAGAGAGGTGAAGTATCCCTTTATGCATCATAGGTTTGGCTTTGTGACTGGAAGCCATGAGATCTGTTGAAAGACACAATGGAAAGAGACCCTCTTGTTTTGTCTTGCAACTCCAGTTTAAAACATTCAGGAAGCACCTGTAAAGGCATTAACTTCCTTCAGCTCTTTGAATTGTAAAAGCAATGCCAACTGAGACAACTGTCGTACTGCTTAGGACACTGCGATTTGCCATCTTTAATTTAATTCAATTCATCAGTACTTATTAGGAAAACTTTACCTGGGGGGGGGGGGAAAGTCTGTTATCACTTCTGCTATAAAAATAATCCCTGATATAATACGTAAGTATTAAATTTCCTAAAATAATGCAAAAAGCCCCCCAACTTTTAAAGAAGTGTATTTGGACTCAAAATTGAACATATATTCTAGCGGAAAACAGACCTTTGAGGTACTAAAGTATCTCTGCACCAAATATAAACCTACTTGAGGAGGTGTGGAAAATCTGAAAATTTCAATAGCAGCAATAAATTGTCAATTCTGTTCTCATAGTAAACAAATACTTGGCATTGCTTATGACAGTACCACTCGACTGATAAATAACTTCAAAGAACAGAAACCAGCTGTCTTCTGACAAACAAGAAAGCCTACATTTGCTGAATAACATATGTCACGTTTGTCCATTTTTTCTTTTTTTTTTTTAGTTTGTTTTTTTAGATAAAGTTCCTTTTGTGCTGAAAAATAGAGCCATTTCCCCCTCTTCACTACTACTTCATTCACTGCTTTTACCAGCTCCTCTTCTCTTTGCCTGAGTAACACCTTGAGGAATAACTTGGTGAAAAATAATCTGCTAGCAGACTAGAAAAACCCTCCTAATAAGCTGTATGTTTCTCATTGCTGCTCAGTCTCTCTTCCTTGCTTCCATCACAAGTCCCTAAATGCTGCTCTGCATTATCTATCAATTAGTTACACCAGTACTAACCTGTACGAAGCCAGGTCTACATAAACCCTCCTTGCATCATACAGCCTCAGGAGCCGTCTCTGGCTCAGCAAGTTACCTCTGTCTGGTTAACCACACTGGCAGCACTTCCTTGCTTCCTACCAGGATTGCTGGGTACCCTAAAGAAGAGATGGTGCTGAGCTCCTTTCTCATTTAAAATGCCATTTCCCTCTCCTTGGATAACGATTACATTCATGGTTGATAAAAGAGAGGGTAATTCTGAAAAAAAAAAACAAAAATGCAGCATGTGCTTTAAGGTATCAAAAAGTATTATTGTCTCTCTTTTTAGTGAGGCAAATAACAGCATCTGTCTTCTCACTGGTACAGGCACATGCTGCTTGTTAGCATTAACAGGAGTCAAGGAGCTGTACCGATACCATTCCATTACCATGCACACAGGATTATCTACCTGTATTACCCTGAATCTGAGACTTCTGACTGGTTGCAAGGAAATTCGTGCATTGTCTTCTGTGTGCCAGGACACTTTGAAGGAGGAGGAAAAAGCCTGACAAAGAAGATGCCAAACTCTAATTCTATTAAATGACTTGAAGCAGAATGTCATAGTCAATTACATATTTAAAGACTGAAAACAGGCTCGCATTTGTAAACAAATAATTCATTTTGGCTTTGTTTCAAGGACTGGTCCAGGCTTTCTGTTTATCAGAGACAAATGGCAAAGTGATGAGTCCTGCATCATAAAATTTTTTAACACTCAGAAGCCGAACTTCTGAGTGAGAAAAATATAAAACATCTACAACTCAATGCATTATTGTAGCATGGGGGTTTTGGTGTTTTTATTTGCCAGCTTTTTTCATGGAGGACTAAAGTTCCTCCAATGTACCATAAAAACATAAATCAAACTTCAAATGGATATATTAGTGCCATGAAGAAGGATGAACCTCCCCATACTGATGCAGAAAACAGAGGTGGCTACAAAAATACCCAGAATCATCCTGGGAAAATTAGTTTAATACTTAGCAGCTTTCTTAAATCCTAAAAGAATGCTGCTAGCTATGACATGGAAGCTAATCCTCATGAATCATAGATACTGATGTTGTGACATGAACCAGTACTTGGTCAGGAGAAAAAACTGCCACAAAGTCCTAGCTGAAGAGGATACACCTAGATCAGCAAGGTGTTAGTTGGTCAGCCCCCGTGGCAGATCTCCTGGCTATGGGTCAAGGCCTTTTGTTGTGACACAAGACACAGAGAGCCACACATCTATGAAGGCTGGTGCACAGTCAGCTGTGTTAGAGAATATGTCCTGTTGTAATGATGAATGCAAAGTATGCAAAACTGTACTGCAGACACTGCAGTTCCAATCTGATTTTGTAGGATAAGGATGTGCAGTGTAATTGCATAATTGACAACATGTGTTACATATTAGGTTACTTCATTGACTAAATCACAGGTGAAGAGTAAACAAGTCTAAGTGTTCAACCAAAGTGCAGATCTGCTGAAAACCTTCTTTATTTCAGAATTATTTTGGAATACCTTTACAGGAAAATATAATGGATTTACTCTTAGTTTTTCTCTACTATTAATTTATGGAGAGTAAAGAGTACTTGAAATGTTTTATTTGCAGTAAATCTGAATTATTCAAATCTAAATTTGAATAAATCTGAATACAGACAACTCCGCAGTTCTCCTTTGCTGACTGATGCTAATACAAAGTAGTTCTGTAGTTGTATTTGATGCTTAAAGCAAACAAAAAAACTAGTACTCTATAATCTTCTATCTAGCAAAGTTAAAACTTGGCAAAAGATCATGGAATATTGAAGTCCTACAGCTAACTTTGTCACAAACTGGACAACACTGACAGAAGTTGACTTGACGGAGCTCTATTTCTACTAATGTGTATTCATTATTAGTATTATTTCCCAGAGCTTGTGTAGATGCATTTTGGGACAACTTGAGAAGGTTCTGTAATTAAAACTTAATCTTAGTTACACTTAATGAAAATGGAAGCTGCAAATACTACTTTGATCACATAACTCTGCAAGTCAGTTCACTTCTTATGAAAATGCAGTTGGTCAAATTTTAGTAGGAAGTAAAATCCTAGTGCTTCAAGATGGCTTTAAAATAACTTCATCTTTTCAGACAACATGCAGTTTAAAGTAAAGAACATCATCTTGGCACATAAGAAAGCTTATCAAATTTATATAGACACTGTGTAGTCCGGAATTCCAAATTATTTCAAATGAAATTCAAGATACTTGAGTTCACAGAGGTTACCCTTCTCGACAAAAACAGACAAAGAAATGTCTATTCTGCGGTACTGCACATGGTGAAGAGATCTGCAAGCAGGCAAGATGACACAATGAAAGAGTACAGGCACACACCCCAGTAATCTCTCAGCAAGACTTATGGGCATAAGCATGGTACTGTACAGTCACAATTGAAGTACCTTCAAAGACAGCTCAAGTCACACTCAATCTAGCTCACAAGCATCTGCACTACTTTTCTTGACCCTTGCCTGTTTTTATCCTTCCTGGCTTAAAATCAGACAGGCTTTAATCACACTGATGGGTGAAGTTTCATGGAAATTCACTTTAGAAAATGGTAATTTTGAAAGAACCTAAAGAAGATCATTCAGCACTTCAGCAATTCAGTACATTCAGAACAAAGATCAACTTGAAAGTAGTCCCTTTTCTGAGAACATCACAGTTTTCAGCAGCTGTTCTAGACTACAGCCAAGTTACAAGTGTTGCCTACCCTAATGTTAATGTAGTTTCGTTTATGGCACAGACTAAGGCCTAAGCAAGTTTTAATGCCTGGTTTAGTTTTGGAACATGACAAAAAACTCAAAGCATACTATAACATTTTTGCCGTGTTTATCCTTTCTATTTTGTGAGTCCCATCACAATACATGTAATAACAAACACACACATAACAAATCCTATGGACTCACGGCATCTCTCCTTCACTTGAGACATTGAAGACTGAGCTACAGAGACACCTGCCCCTTCTGCTTGTTCCTTCCCAGAGCCCCATTCCATCGCGCCCATTGTCAGACTTTTAGCAAATTGGTGGGGAATACTTTACCATATGTACAGCCTTTACCTGCTAGAATACAGCATAGGTTGATCACGTTGGTAATGCTCATCTACATTCAAGGAAGAAGAAGAAATTGTGGTTGCCAAGGAAGCTGCTTCAAACAGAGATGGAGTGCTTGGCACTAGATCTGGCCGGTGTCGCGAAGCTAGTACTGCATACACAAAAGTAAAGCACAACGTTAACAAATTTCATTTCAAATTGAATCCAAGAGTCTTTATGCAAGTGTATGGAGTCACATAATGCTCTCAGCAGCTTCTTGAAGCTTCTTAATATGTTTGAATTGATGAGATTGTACTGTTCATGTGCCCATAGACACACTCTTCTGTGTTACAGAGTGAATTTCAGCTGATAGCTGCAGTGCATTCAGCAGAATACAGAGCAATCCCCAAGGTCAAATATTAAACAGTGGTATGAATATGTGAGGAATTCTTCTCAGTTCTGGGACTGGTCTCTCATTACCAGGGCCCCGTTTTCAGATGGGATTAGGTGGCTGGTTCTCCTTTGAGCCTGTCTGCAGATGAAAGGGGAAAAGTCTGTGTCTCTTCAAAAAGACTCTGGGAATAAAGAACTGAGCTTCAAAACACTTCCTGTGACATGTTTGTTTAAAAGTCAACGAAAAGAATAGCACTGGCTCTGGCCTTGATCTGCTACCTGGGCTGGATAAATTTTTGTAGGATCCCCTGAAATCCAAAAGACTAGCATCATACTATAACCTTGATTCTGGCTTCCTCTTGCTCCATGAAGCAAGAGAAGGTTCATTCTGCCAAATATGACTAAAAACTCTCCATGAGAATAACCTGACTCTGAAGTTCTGAAAGATCAGCCAGATCAGCAGCTTTCCAGTTGTAGGGCTTCTAGAGCTCATAATAAGTTATTTTAAAACATTGTTTAGGCTGTTGATTTGAAAGACATTACCTTCTTCATCAAGGCTGGCGTAGCTTTGTCCTTCAGCGAGAATGCCATGCTTTTCATCCTTCCACTCCTGGCTAACTGCACACACTATTTCTTGTGATGCTGCCTTTAAGGCTGTGATGGAATTGCACCGTTTCTTTGAAGGTGAAGACTTTAAAGCTGCATTACCAAATGAACATAGGTGTTGAATGATGTCATCTTATCTCCCTATACATCTTTAACAGCACATAGAAGAGCAAGTGATCTATAGAGTTTCTGAATACAGTCGAAGAACACATCCAGATACAACCCTCTTATCAGCTATTACGTTAAAACTAGATCCAAAAGTATTGTTATTTCATCTATGCACGGAGTACTTTTGTCTTTTTCTGGGGTTTCTTACTGCTCATAAAACAAAAAATCAAGTCAGTTCATCACCTTTGACATCACTAAGTTACAAATCTTCTATGGACTATCAACTCATGTAATCAGAGATGGAATGATACAGAAAAAAATGGAATACAGGGAAACTAAAAAGCCATTTGGAGAATTCTGAGAGGTTATGATAACTTCCTTGATCTGTGAACTACTGCTATAGTAGATGTGTGTGCTACTACAAAATTTCCACTTCAGTGACATGTGTCAAACATCATCTTTGGGTAGAATAAACAATTTCAAAATGTTGCTGGCTTGTACACTTGTAAAAAGCTTCCCCTTTTTAATTCTTAACAGGGTCTGCCTGCTTACAATGGCATTTTGCGTGAAACTGTAGGACCTGACCATTGCTACTACTACTGAACCATGATCCCCATTTCCAGTTCTTCTCCAGAAGGATGTCAGCCCATTCATTTAGTGTTTTTCAGTTGCCAGCTGCTGACCTCCTTGCATTGGCGGCAAGGTTACTTCAGATGTACTGCAATAGTTCATATTGAGCCCTAATATAAAATTCAAATTAAAAGTATCAAAGCCACTTGGCTAAAGACTGTAGAAGAGATTCAGATACATAGCTCCAGGATATTGTTAAAAAAAGGACATTGTAGATAGCTGCTGAGCTAGCCTCTGCCTGAGGCTGAATCTGCTTATTATGTTTTTATTGTTATTTACAGAGGCTTGTTCTGTGCACAGGGCTTAAGAGTTTGAACTGAAATGTCTAAATTAAAGTTCAGAAACAATGTTCCTGAAGCTAGAATGCTTGCAATTCTTTGTTTTATGAAAGAATGATAGTGCATTTTAACCATTAAACCATATAAAAAGTAGATTAATAGCCTTGTATACAAAACAGATCAGTAAGAGTGGGATATTAGGACAGGTTAATAGTCTGCAAAAATGAGACAGACAAATTAAGTTTAGAGAGAAAATTAAGCATGATGTCCTTAATTGTACATTGTAGTTCTGAAATACAGAATGGGTTTTGTCTTGTGCTGACATAAATCTAGCAGTCAGAATTAGAAAGAACTGAAAAAAGACTCAAAAGTTCAGAAAACATAGATGGCTGTGTGAGACATTTAATTTGTCCAACACACAGAAGTATCATGTTGACTAGTCCTTACTCTCTATCAGTACAGAGGAGTTTGAGTATTGTCTCAGACAACAGAGCTCCCACCAGTTCTCTGGCAAAGTTATTCTAGGTTTTAAGAGATCTGAGCCTCACGAGGCTCCTTCCTCCTTTCAGCTGAATTTTGCTTCATGTTTTTTCATATTACATCAGATTCTTTTATTTTGATATTAATCACCCTTTTCTGAAGGATTTAACTTTTAACACCTTAAGTTGTTAATTTGTGCTAGTATTTGTCATCATCCGTGTTTCACTTAGATCTCATTTAGCTCTGTCCTTCAACTCTCTATCCTCTATCCACCTAGACTTGTTTCTCACTCCAGATAACGACAATGTTAAGAGACTGGCATAACAGTGGTCAAAAAAGTATTTACAAAACACCTTCTCACAGTTCAATACAATGCCATATGCTCGATACTCTTTCTGTAGTATTTGAGCCAAGTGTCCATTCCACATTTTGATATTCAACTCCAAACCAAATACAGTTCTCCAAGTAGGATTATCAAACTGCTAACTAGGATCCATTTTAGGGTACAAGTTTTTCTATAAACTACGTAGTTCTAGCCAGTCAATTTATATTTATTTATCAAGAACTCTGCTTTATAAGAATACCGATGAAACTCACAAAACACTGTTTCCTAGAACCTAAGCAGAAACATTCCTTCTCTCACAGAAAAAAAAAAAAAGAAAAAAGAAAAGTGCTATTTCCGCACCTCCACAGATTTAAAAAATAATTTGGCAGTAAAGCAGTAAATTAGTATGGATGCATACTATTTAAACCGATTGATCTGCAGGTCTTTATAATAAAGTTTTATACCACTTGCCTCAATTATTGAAAAAACCTCATTGCTCAAATAACCAGAAGAGCTTTTCCCCAAAGAGCAGCCCAGGCCACAGTGAACCCCGGGCACCCATCTTTGCCTTGCTGGAATATTCATCAGGTCTTCCCTACAAGCCTTTCTCACTGTACATACACTTAATGCATCTCAGTGGTTGTTACCATCCTTCTCTGCAGTTGTGATGCTTCAGACTGAATATCTTTTCACTAGCCTGACTCATAGAGGAATTATCTATCAATTCATTAATATTTATAAGACTCTCTAAAAGTCTTATTTTCCTGAATAGCTGTCACAACATATCAGGCACATAGGGAATCACTAGTTAGGGTTAATTCAAATTCTCTCATTTTCTTCTAAAGACTACTTCACTCTACTTAAAATATCTCGGTTTTTTTTTTTTAGTTCAGCTACTCAGCTTTCTCCTTTCATCACTCTATCCTACCCTTTTTCTCTTATGTAGCAATTTCACAAAGTACCCATGACCTACACTTCTGATTTCTTGTTGCTCTTTTTTACCAGTTTTTCCTTTTATTTCTTGCTCTTTTAGAGCAAGCGATCTCTCTGTCCTTATCTTGACCCATAATCCTTTTCTTATATTTTTCTCCCCCTGTCCACTGAGGAGGGGAGTGACAGAACAGCTTTGGTAGGCACCTGGCCTCCAGCCAGGATCAACCCACCACACCATTTAAGTTGCTAATAGTAGTATGTATCTTACCCTTGAGAATAAATTGAAAGATAAGGAAGGAGAAATGAAGGGGAAACCAGAAACAGGTGATAGTGACAAAGACAAAAGACCTTATTAATATCCATCTTCTGATTGTTTTCCTTGATAGAGCACAGAAGAAGCCTCTATCAAAGGGATGAACGCCTGTCCTTTCAAACATGCTGGAGGTGGTATTTAAACAATCTTTAATTTGCAAACTACATAAATTAAAGTCAAAGGGGCTGCTCCTATGAGTAACAGATGTAGGACTGGACACATCATTAGATCATTAAATTTATCTTTATATCAATGCCAATATAAGGGAACTGTTTAACCGTAAGATGCCCCTAATGTGACAAAAAATACATAGCAAATAATCCTCTATAATTTACTGTTAGAGTACAATCTCATTAGCTCCAGTGAAGAAACTCAACTTCTGGCAATGTAAGTGCTACATGAAGTTGAATAAAGGATCCTTTTATTGCCAAGACAGGAGTGTTACAAAGTAACATTTATAAAAATATCTCAAAGTGACAACTTTCTTACCTTGAACTTTCTTGAAAACTCTTGTACTCATAAACTTTAAAAATCTGTCGGCATAAAAACTTGGTCGGTGAACTGAAACAGTGTCCTACAAGGTTGAAAAAGCTCTCAGTCACATTTGCCATAAGTAAATCACAAGTAAGTTGTCAAGAAAGAAGCTGGACACCTCAGGTAAACTATATCACACATTTCACTCAGAACAAGCCTACCCTAACAAGTTTTTCCTTTTTAAAGGTTAATTCTTTACGAACTGTTCTTTAAGTATTTTATATATGAAATTAGGAGATATGAATTATACAGCCATATTCTGAAAAATCTTCCTAGCATTTGAATTTTTTTTTCACATTATGTACATCTTTCAGTTATAGATTCATCGATGTCCTGCTAAGTGGCTGTTGTCTTGTGTAAATTATGACAAGCTGAACATTTTCGCTGCTTTTTGAAAGCTCAACAAATAGAATCAGGGCATGTATTGGGAAATGGAGCTAAGATTTCAGCAACAGCTCAAACCATGTGGTGACTACAAATATACTGAAGCTAGATCTTTCCTGGTTAACATAAGTCAAAGTTCCATTAGCTAAAATATCAGCAGTTAAAAAAATAAATGTAAAATCTACTTACTCCATCATAAACAAGAGCTTTCCAAGAATGTTCCAGCTTCTTCATTAATCTAAGCATATAAAAAAAAAAAAGCCGCTTTATAAAAATTCCACATTTTAAAGTAATTTCAGAATAGTTTATTCCATAAAACTTTAAATTCAACTTACCTATAAGACTGGAGAATATCAATAATACCCATAAATAAAAGTAGCTTTTCTCCTTTATGGCTTTTAGCTGGAATACCTCCCATTCTGAGAGAAAAAACAAATACGTAGTTAGATTATCTTTTAAGACACCTCTGATCGTCAGTTAGCAGGTGAACTGTAACCCAAAGAAATGCACACATTAAAGCTAAATGCTACAGTGCAAAGTCAGCCAAATGTGGGTCACTTAGCATGCAACTGATTTTAAATGGCAAACCTAAAGTATCTGGGATCCAGTGGTAAATGTCCATTAAAAACAAAGACTATTTTAGGATAACTTTTAGATAGAATTGGAAATATTTAGATGGTCTGAAAATTGGAAAGAAGTATACAACAGTACATTATTAAGGAAAATAAATAATTTTGCCTAGCTAAAGGGGAATTTTGTCACTTTTCTGATCACATGTAACAAACCTGTAAAGAGCCCGCACATTATTCCAAATCTGAAAAGGTTGTTCTGTGTATTTTTCACTAAAAATTATTTATGTGCCTTTCCAAAATTTCTCTACAGACAATTAGCAATATCAAAAGTAGCAGTATCAAGCTGAGAATCCTGGCTGCCTGGATGTCCACTTGGTTCAGAGAATTTATTTAGCCATGACATTAAAGAAGAAGGTGCTCATCCTAAGACTCTCTCTTCCTATTCCATCACCTAGAAAAAAGGTCCATTGTTTTTAGAACCAGAAACCGAAACCAAATTTTCAGTCTGTGAGCTTCTGTTGAAATTGATGGACCCCCTACAAAAGCAGAAAAAAACCAGACTGAAAATGCAACACATGCAATACCTCCAAACCTTTTTTAAGTTTGAGAAACAAGTAATACACACCTGAAACAGCTACCAAAGACATAGTTGAGAGTCTATTCCCCATTCTTCCATGTACTGCCACAGTACACCCTTCCCCCAACAAAAGAGGGCTACCATCATCTCAACCTTTTTTGAGGGGGGAGGAGGGGAAGTGTTTTTTTATTATTCTAGGCACAAAGGAAACCATGTAAGAACAAGCAGAGTTTACATTACTGTAAAACCCCACTACGATAAACTCCAGCTCAATTAACTGGTCAGATATTCACAAGCGTGAAGCGGTTTACAAAACTATATTCTGTCAGCTTTTCCTGGAAGCTATGACTGTAAATTCAATCCCATACAAGCAGCAGTTATTGCTACTGGGTATCCATTCTCATCGTCATACTGGTATGGCCTTACAACAAACCACAGCAGAAGACTGACCTAGGGTTTTTTTGGTAAGACCTAGGCTTATTTTCATCCACCTCAGTGAGGTTGGCCACTCTACCTGTTATGTCAATACACGAGAGGTGTTAGTGCAAGGGGCCAAGGAAGAACTCAACTGCTGCAGCAGGCTTTCAGCAGTGGTACTAACACTGCTCAGGATCCACTCCATTAGCTCAAGTGACATGGGAGCCCAGGGTGGGTTTCTGTACATAATAACCAGAGTGACTTTCTTGGATGACCTATATGACTTTTGGCTTTTAGTTAAAAAACCAAATCAACCCAATACCCCCTAAATTGCCAGTACAACAACTCTGTCACCACTCAAGAGCACTCACCATCTCCTATGTGAATGTGAGTAATGCTGTAAAAACTGAGTGAAATTCAGCTCAAATTTATATTCTAGAGCTCTGAATATCTGGAAACTCTCTCTAAATGCTAAATATCACCATTCTCTCATTTGTTTCCTGCAGGTTTAAGCACATGTTTCTGTATCTATCATCAGTTGTATTTCCCTAGACAGCTCCCTTGAGAACCAGAAGAGTAAATCCTTACTGAAATGAAACCCTCATTATAACGAAAAACTGATTATATAAAATGAGAATAGTGAACATAATGCTCTCAGTAACACTAAAAATATTTAAAAGGAAACAACAGAATAACTATTGTCTATATACCCAAATTTCTCATGCAGTTTTTGCTAGATAGAAAAATAAGAGGAAAGCAGTTCTTAATCTCAGAAAATATCATACATGGATATGACTGCATTTCAGTCGTTGATGATATAGTACTACATATCAAGTATACTATTTTGAGATGAAAATGACCACTGTAGGGATATCCATTTCTATGTTAATAAACAGTTTTTGCTTGTGAGATCAAGCTACTTCCCATTAAAATTAGATAATACCTGGGGCTCCTGTAATAGCTGTCTCATAACATCTCTTTTATTAGCGAATGTGCTTGTGCATACATAAGTCACTCTGAACTAAGCAAATTTGCTATCATGTATTTAAAGATGATCAATTTACTAATAAACATTTTAATTTCCTGCTCTGCAGCAAATCTCGGTGGTCCAGCTTTTGGGGAAAAAAAAAAAAAGGCTTAATCTTTCAATTCCTGAAATGCTGTGTACTCTTGAATGATTTGTCCCTTAATATCAAGTGGCAAAGAGTGAAGAAACAGAATGTGCAAGCTTTAATAGTAGCCTTAAGAGCAGATTATGGCACTTACGTGTTTGTTGTTTCCGTGGTGATGGAGTCCCCTGACTTCCCAGGGCCCTGTATGGACTCCATGGCTGTAGAATAGAGAACCTTCTGCCCTCCAGGACGTTTTGTGTCCGATGCGCTCTGGGAACACTCTCCCTCTTTTTCCTTCATGTTACTGTTCAGTATGTGGATTCCCAGTAGCAGACTGTAATCCATGATCTTAAAACTTTCTAGAACCTATGAACAAAGAAGAAATGGCTGTACTGAAACAAAAATGGCTACATACAATACGAATTACACAGAAGTACTTTGAAAACCTAAGTAAAAACAGGCTTCCAAAGCACAAGTTTCTCTTATTAGGGAAATGTGTGAAATTATAATTTAACAAAAATGTTTTACTATCCCACACAGCCAAGGTGCTAGTTATGTAATAAACTCAATGCTCTTACTGCGAGTGGGAAACAGAGATGCATAGCTAAAATGTAACCTGATGTTATTTTGTAGACAAGGAAGATATGTCTAATCAGTACCTTTTTTTAATTTACAGCAAATAATCAATTAATAGTTCCACCACATACTTATGAACTACAGATGTTTTTGAAGCCACCTCTAATACACGTTCCAGACTTTACTGAGCATTTTTGCCTCAACTACTCTCTACCTCCCCTCCACCTCCTGTTTATAACTGAAAAAGCATTCTTGGAGAACTTTCAAATGTCAAAAAAAAGCATTTGCCACCACCCTCTCATTAACAGCTGATGGGATTTGGGTACAAACTCATGCATCTCTCTTTATTAAGCTAAACAGAGTATATTTAAACTGCAAAGGCAGTTTTGTCTCTGAAGCATGACTTAACCAACCAGCCTTCTCTTCTAGCTCTACCAACTATTTTTGTCTCTGTCAGTAGGTAAGTTCTCTTTTTCCTTTCATGTACATGTACTGCCATAAGTTTCTAGCCAGTTACATCATTACGAAGTCTGGCATACTGTCATTAAAAGGAAATATAGTTCAAGTCAATATGTAAACATGAACTAAAATAAGCTGTGATCGCATCTAGTAATACGACCAAACTGTTAGCAGACAGCAGCGGTGTTCAATATCTCATATAACAGCAGTGCTAAATTGAGGGAGAAAAACCAATAGCAACCAGGAAGGATATGCTGTCCCACTCACCCATCCTTTACCTCATGCACCTCAGCAGTGACTCATGATACGTTTTGGCACACAATGCCCTAAGATAACGGTGTCATTTTTGGCATGGAATCAAGTGGCAACAGTACATCTTTTTACATGAACAAGAAAAAAACCCCATGATTTTGCAGAGATGATAAATAAAGAGCAGTACTCCAGGTATGTCATTTTGATGAAGACTATCGAAGTATAAATAGTTTTACACAAAACACTGAGACAGTTTGTGAACTTTAAGACACATTTTGCAAATCCAAAATGAGATCACCAGGAAAAGTCTAGTGGTGTGCAAAGCTGTACGAAGAATAAAAGGGAGTCTACTACTTAACTCAGCCCTAGAGATAATTTTAAGTCCAATGTCTAAGTATATAGGCAAAGAGGTAGGAAAAGCTCTGTTCCAATCCATCTGTATTCCTTGTGTATTCAATATACTAAGTAGAAGCCAAATGTACAATACAGCTGAATTCTTTTCAATCTTTGGCGTTTATCTTCCATGAGGAACACAGCGTTTTAATTTTAACACTGTTGTAAGCATTTAAAGTGAAGAAACAAAGCATAACATACTGTAGTCTGAGTGCAGAAAGGCATATCCTCGTTCTGATTTCCAGACACAAAGGAGGATTTCAGAAGACAGGGTAGGTTTAATCTTTCTCAGAGTAATCCTGCACAGGGGTGGGTTAGTTCAAATGGAACAACAAAAAGGCTGCAAATGTATGGCCCTCAGTACTCCACAGCATCCTCTGATGACAGAACTCACACAGAGTTTCAGGGTACAACAAAAAAGCATATTCTAAATCACTATAGAACATGGTAACGAAATTTTATTGCACCTTGTGTGGCAACGTTGGTGACTAATAACTTCCTGTTTTATGATCATGAATTGCAAAAACAGCACAGCTAGCAGGTACAAAGGCACAGACACCTGGTGCTAAATAAGTTCTAGAATTTTCTTTACTCCCTACTTATTGCTACCCTTTACTCAGACTTTCTCAAAAAAGAAACTTCTATATAATGAATTCGTTAAAAATGTGTAATCAGCGGATGACAAGGAAAAACCTAAAAACCAAGTTATGCTCTATAAAAATACTTACCTTAAGTAGTACAGTCAGCAACACTGTTTATGCAAAGCCAGATTAGAACAAGTATTCAGGCTTGGAAAAGGCATTGCCACTTTAAATTTACAGTTATAAACTTAACTGCTGACAGTCCTGCCTTCAACCTATTCTTCACTGCCTTTAGAATTAGATTACATTAGACATATTATGATTTAACTGCTCTAATTACATAACCTACATCTAGAATTGGACGTAGCCTGATGGAAGGGTGTGCTATAATGTGCTGCTGCTTCTTCCACAGGGACCTCTTATGTCTTCGGAAATCAATTCATCTGACTGCATCAATTCACCACTGTCATTTAAACCCATGCTGCTTACACTATGCAATGGACTAAAAATCTCTTGACTATTTATGACTTTGTTCTAGGATTACTGAAAAAACACCATGAAAACAAGTAGCTATTTTGTTATTCCAGCTCATTAGGAAATTGAAACACCTGCACATCCAAAGGATTAACTGCAGTACATATTCTTACAAACAGCACACAGCATATGAACTCTAGCCCTTCTGCCCCACACACCCTATTCATGGTCCTACTCAGAGGCAGGACTGTCCAGTCCACAAAGCGTCTTCAGGATTTGTGATATGATCTGCCCCTCTGCTTTGAAATACAGTTCTGATTACCTCCCCTTCAAAATTGGATAACCAAACAAGCCACTCCTTATGCAAATGCACATCTTTTGACCAGGTCTAAGCTTGTTTTACTCCCCTGTTTGTTTCTAAGGAAAATTCTGGTAAGAAATAATTAACCAGAACAACAAACATTAGCATTCAAGAAAAACCTACTTCATGTCAAACTCTTCAGTTTGTATTAAGACAGAAATTTTACTTCAGTCAGTGGGATTTCCAGCTGAATATATCTGAAGGGTTCTCACATACGTATCATCATTAATATTTAAAATAGCAAATCATGATTATTTTTAAATCTGTAAGTAACATTTTGTGCACACAGTTGTACAAATTAATCTGGCTTGCCAAGGAAAAGTTACAGAATGCAGCACATCAAGCTATTTCTGAACATCCAGCAATAAAAAAATACTCAAATTACAGTATTAAAGGGCTATATTCACAGCAAAATGAGAAAGCCCTGTAAAACATCTGATACCACCCATGTGACATCACTAGAAATTGACATTAACTGTCAGAAATAATTCTTGTGTAGTTAAAGTGAGAGAAATTGAATCTTTACTCACACAACCACTCCGAAATGCACCTTCCTAACAAAAGGACACTGGAAAATTTCAGTAAGAATATTTTTATTTGCTAGTACACAGCACATGATTAAGTCTTGCATTTGTTAATGACAGGTAAACATTCAGTTCATTAACTTGACATTAAATTGTTCATCCTATTTGTATTTACATATGTGTTATTTCACTAGCTACACAGATTCTGTCAACATGATGTCACTCAGTCATCAAATACTGCTTGCAAGGCTGGCTTCAGCTGCTCTGACAACTTGCAGATGGCAAGTGTCATTCATCTCCTTCAGCCTTAAGCAGTATTTTGCTTTCATACCACTTAAAACCTCCAGTGAAATGGCATCACAAAATATGTTGTTTCGGAACACAGAAAAATAACTCCCTGAATCAGATTTTCTTTTCTCTGAGCTAATCATTAAAGCACAGTTAAAGCACTCTGTGAATTGTCTTAGGCATGGTTACACTCAACTATCTCAGCCAGCGACTAATAGAGCAAAGCAAGTATTTCTGCCATGGAATTTTATTTTTATTTTAGATGCAGTCAGCCCGAACTGTGTATTGTCTGACAGAGAAGTCTGCATTCACATTGCTAATCATGCAAAACAACTCAAGTCAGCAGGTCATTTCCGCAAAAAAAATCAAGGAAAATGCTACTCAAAAAAAAAAATAGTTTCACAAGGTTATGAAATGTAAAGACTAAATAGATAACCATGCAAGCAACTATTTCCTCTTCTACAAGCATTTTGGAAAAGGGACATAGGAAATAATACAACAGAAAGATTTTACTGATTTTACACGGAATCAATAATTACTCTCCAACGTAACGAGATACACAGAAATCCCACAAAATAAAGGACCACCTCACAAAACAAACATTTCTTAGAAATCACTGCAGAAGTGGTGGGCCTAGTTTTGGGCCTGTCTTAGAAACAATCTATCCCCAAAATATAAAAACAATGCATACGTGAATTTGTTTCCCATTTCAACAGAATTTTGGAAACATACTGTTAACTAACACTCCTATAAATTACAATCTGCCTCCTGATTTCCAAAGTAGAAGTAGAGACAAATCTAGAATTTCAATTGATACTACAGGAGAGACAAGACACAAGAGATCTGCATTACAATTCCATGTCCACTTTCTCCGAACAACCGTTTCTGACAAAGAGACCCTTCATCTCAGATTAGCATTCTCTACTTCCATGCCATGCCATCTATTATTTCTGCCCTATGCTGCAGTTCAGTACTCCTTCAAGTTGTGCCAACACTACTGCTTGTAAGGACATGCTGTAGAATAAGTGACTGAAATTATATGGGTTAAAGAATAAATAAAGACCCTTTGAGGTAAAAAAAAGACAAGAAAACCAACAATGCCACCACCACCACCACTATGCAAAGTTTTGAAAAATCCAGTGAATAAATTTGATCATCCAAGGTTACTGTTACAGTTGCTTCAGCACTAAACAGATACGTGTTCATGCCCTAAAGCTTGAGACTTTTGCAGCAACTGGCTAAAACAGCAGTGATGAAAACAATAGCCAGACCTGAAACTTACAAGACACGACCTCCTTTGTCTTCAGCTTTGAATTTGTTTGTTTTTATGGACTTCTTCGTTAGTCAAACCATTAATGCCACTTTAAAAATGTGATTTCGTTAAAAAGGCCCATAATGTCCTTTGCTAATAAAATAAAGAAAAAATGTAGCCTGTATAAAGCCATTCAATCCTCCCTAGTAAAAACATCTTGAAATTATTTTGTTGTTCTTAAAAACCGCATGACTATAACTGGAATAATTGTCAATGCTTCTGTAACAGATATTTTGCAATACAGGTATCAATATATTTATTGTTCGAATGTTAACTTAAAATTGAAAAAATGGCTAAACACATACTTCTGTTTAGAACATTCCTCAACACTTGCATGAAATTCTTAGAAATTTATTTGGTGAACACCCCTAACAAACTAGGCCTTTTGCCTTTCCAGCAACAGGATCATTTCCAGCCATTGCTACCAAATGTCTGAAAAAGGAAAAAACCAAAACAGAAAGCATAACAGTATTGCCTCAAACTAAATAAAAATAATTCTGGTAAAGTGCAACCTTCTAATAAATAGGCTCAGTTTCCATTTAAAATTATCAAATAAGAAATCCCATAATACAAAAAGCTGAATTCTGTTCTTTGGTTTCTGATTCTACTTAGAAGTCTTAGCAACAATGCATTTTGTCCTTCGTGTCTTGAAAAATTTTAAGCAATAAGAAAGCAAAAAACCCCCCACAACTTAAATCTTACTCTGACCACCAGACAAAATATGATATTCATGAACTTTAATCCTCTAGATAGTGTGGAGATATTAGTTAAATAATCCTGACAATACTCTTATGATGCATCTAATCATTCTTCTAAATTTCTAATGCAAAAATACACTATAAGAATTAAGCATTCTGCCACAGAGGGAACAATACTGAGTCAATCTTCAATCTTCCAGAAAGGTTTTGGTTTCCTCATTTGCAGTAAGACACACCTTAAGGAAAGAGGTGAAGAAGGAACCAGTAATCTCACTTCTTGGTAACAGCTGTATTTACAGAGATAAGAAGAAAAGTTTTTTTTCACCTTCACGAATTTGGAAGAGATGTCCACATCAAAAAATCACAAAACATGCATACTTCACCTACTTGTAGGTTATTAGCACTTCAACTGATAGCTTGAAAAATACCCTTCCTATTGAGACACAAAATCTAATTACTGCGAGGCAATATTCCCTAGTTTTACAGTGACTTTCCTTGTCTGTCCGTGTAAAACAACATCCATTAATGTAGTCTTAAATGTGACAGTTGTCACAGAATCCCTAAGGTCACCAAGTTAACCGAAAAGAACTAGTTTTGAGTTTATAGGCCAGCTCTTAAATATACTTCATTGAGAAAGAAGTCATCCTTAAGTAACAAATGAAGATCAGTAGTGCTCTTAAAAAATCTGGCTCACTCTTTCCCCACTTTTTCAAACAGTTGGTGAATAAATCTTAACTTCAGTTTTTAGAATATCATATATTTGTAATTTCACTAGGGAATTTTATCACAAATTTCAGGATAAATAAATACTGCTTGATTTGCATAGATAGTTGTCTCATCTCCAATATTTATATACATGAGAAAATGTAATGCAAGAGGAGGGAGAAATACTGGGAATTGACCTCTGATTGACAAAAAGACATTATCTGAGTGCATACAGGTAAACATCTTACTAAGCAGACATTACTAGCAAAATAAAGAGCAAGGGAACACTACTTAGTAATTTTTTTTCTATTTACCCAGTTAATAACTGCGTTTGCATGCACTCCTCCTTTTAGCCCTTTTCAATTTTCCTTTCTCTTGGATTCAGCAGCAGATGGAAAGGGAAAAACACAACCAGGCTATTTTTAATAGAATACCCCAAATTCCAGCATATGCCTAGTTGACATTCAAGAACATACTGTAAATGTGTAAGCATGTGAAGCAAAGATTTACAAATACAGAATGCTGTGATTATAATTTAAAGTTATATTAACATGCTTTGTTAGGTAACTAGCTGAGAAACAGTCTGTAGAATAATATTTCTGTATAACCATGACACTGCCTGTTTTAAAAGGTACTTCCTTTTTTTTTTCTTTTAATAAAGGGTTACCAGTTCTTCTGTACTTGAAGGGATTACAGGGAAGATATTAACAGTGTTTTCATAATTAAAGCAGTGGACCATATTCTGATGAGACGTGCTGTGCTTCTTTCTACAGCAATCTTTGACATGTACCTCTATGAAACTCTATCTTAATTTTTAACATGGAATGATCAAAAGGTAAACTTTTAGGCTAGGTCATGCATCTCCTCATCAGAGCTGCAGAAAGATGTGACAGACAAGAACTGATATTCCAGCAGTGGTTTACCACCTCTCAAACCCACTACCATCTCCCTTTCCACGGATGTCCCAGTTGACTGGAGGTTAGCAAATGTGATGCCCATCTACAAGATGAGCCAGAAGGAGGATCCAGGGAACTAAAGCCGTATCTGTCAGTGTGACCTCCGTGCCGGGAAGTTTATGGAGCAGATCATCTTGAGTGCCATCACACAGCATGCACAGGACAGCCAGGTGATCAGGCCCAGTCACCATGGACTTATGAAAGGCGGGTGCCGCTTTAACCTGATCTCTTTCTATGACAAGGCGACCCACTTTGTGGATGAAGGAAAGGCTGTAGATTTTGTCTACCTGGACTTTAGTAAAGCCTTTGACACCATTTCCCACAGCATTCTCCTGGAGAAACTGCCTGCTCATGGCTTGGATGGGCATACTCTTTGCTGGGTGAAAAACTGGCTGGATGGTTGGACCCAAAGAGAGGTGGTGAATGGAGTTAAATCCAGTTGGCAGCCGGCCATAAGTGGTGTTCCCCAGGGCTCAGTACTGGGTCCAGTTCTTTTTAATATCTTTATCAATGATCTGGATGAGGGGATCTAGTGCACCCTCAGTAAGTTTGCATATGACACCAAAGTAGGTTGGTGTGTTGATCCACTTGAGGGTGGGAAGGCTCTACAGAGGGATCTGGACAGGCTAGATCAATGGGCTGACACCAATGGTATGAGGTTCAACTGGGCCAAGTGCACTTGGGTCACAGCAATGCTACAGGTTTGGGGAAGAGTGGCTAGAAAGCTGCTCGATGGAAAAGGACTTGGGAGTGTTGATCAACAGCTGCCTGAATATGAGCCAGCAGTGCACTCAGGTGGCCAAAGAAAGCCAATAGCATCCTGACTTGTACCAGAAATCATGTGGCCAGCAGGCCTAGAGAAGTGATCATCCCCCTGTACTCGGCACTGGTGAGGTCCCACCTCAAGTGCTGTGCCTAGTTTTGGGCCCCTCCCTCCAAGAAAGACACTGAGGTGCTGGAGCGTGTCCAAAGATGAGCAACGAAGCTGGTGAAGGGTCTAGAGCATAGGTCGTATGAGAAGCAGCTGAGAGAACTGTGGTTGTTTAACAGGAGAAAAGGAGGCCGAGGGGAGACCTTACTGCTCTGTACAACTGCCTGAAAGGAGGTTGTAGCCAGGTGGGTGCCCTTTCTCCCAAGTAACAACTGACAGAACAGGAGGAAATGGCCTTAAGTTGTGCCAGGGGAGGTTTAGGTTGGATACTGGGAAAAATTTCTTCAGTGTAAAGCATTGGAACATGGCTGCCTAGGGAAGTGGTTGAGTGACCATCCCTGGAGGTGTTCAAAAGATGTGTAGACGTGATAGATTAGTGGTGGACCTGGCACTCCTACTTTAATGGTTGGACTCGAACTTAAAGGTCTTTTGCAACCTAAATGATTCCATGCTATTCTACCTTTCCCTTGGGAAGGAGCTTTGTGTCAGCTGACAAGATGTTCTATGTCAGCTGAGAGACATATGAGGAGACAAGCTCCACTAACCAAGGAAGCCGCAGCACAGCTTGAATGCGAAAAGGCAGCATATAGGATGGAGGACAAGCTACAAAGGAGGAATTGAGAAACACTGCCTGGGCACATAGGGATGGCAATTATTGTCATGTAAGCCAAACCTCAGACAGAATTAAGATTTCAAAGGGATGTAAATGGGCACAAAGAAGAACTTCTATTGGTAGAAGACTGACCCAGGAAAATGTGGGCACATTGCTGAATGGGACAGGTGATACCGTGACAGCAAGCATAGATGACAGCAGGTCCCCACCACCTTCTTTGTTGTCACCAGCACATTCTGCCGGGTCTCTGCACTTAGTGATGTCACTTAAGGATGAGAGGAGCTACAGAGCTGGGGATATTTATATTAAAGAAGCAGGGAAAAAAAATTGCTTACTTATTCTGACTGCTAATATGAACAATGAAAATATAATCCAAATTTAAGCAATAAAGAAGAGAACTTCTTAGTTCTGAAATATTGGCAAGATCAAAAATTTACTTTCTTTAAAAAATTTTGATTCCCGTGCCTACACTAATTCTCCCAATTTGGAGTTAAAGGAAAAAGAGATTACAACTTATAAAGCTCTAAAAATCAAGGTCAGTTATCACCCATGCTAAGTAGCCATCCAACGACCATATGGGCAGAAAAAAGCAGTGGCAAAACTAATATCCTTTTCCTGAAATGGATGGAGTATTTCTTTTCTTTCTAAAGGCACTACAAGGCAGGTAGTCAGATCCAACCTCATTTGTTGAGCAAATTCAGCTATGTGAAAGGCAACAGTGTTTGCTCCCTTTATTTTACAACAGAAAGACTTATTTAAATAGAAAAAAAAGCAGTCTAATTTTTTTAATACACATATAACATTCTGCACGTGTATATATATATGTACAGACACACAGACATGTACTGTAGTGTATATGTATGTATTTATGCATACACACTGACAATTTAAAGATAAAATCTTCTTTTCTTTTGATATTATTAAGATCTAGCTGGACCTTTAAGAACTCTAGACTAATTTCAGAGTTTTAAATGTAAGATTACACACTGAAGAAGCTGATATTTAGTTCAGCATTCAGTAACACATAGCAAGAATTTACCAATACTTTTGAAGAACCTGTAAGTGTTCCCTTTACATGTAACAATTAAATGATTGATTCTTGTTTTTACTTTTCAGTCCAGTTCCCTTTTTTAGATTCTGTTTATTATTTTCTATATAATAGTTCCCCACCCCCCCAACTTTGACTGGGTAACTAACCTTCAACAAGTGGGAGGATGCACAAAAGGGCATCCAGATCCCCAGATGTGACATACTGATGCATTCTGCATTATCACCCATGGCAGGAGCTCAGGAAACGCTCACTGCAGAAGGCTACAGAAAGAACAATGCGTGGTGTTAGATAAATGTCTCACACTGAACATGCAGCTGAACATTAGGTCACCCAGTTTTACAAACCAAGCACAAGGCATTGCAGACTTCTGTAATTAAACAAAAAGTACTATTCATGTGCAAAAACAACGCTTTCCATCTTGCACCACAGGTGGCAGTGAACAACAAATTCTGATGTTCATGATGCATCTTCTGTGTGATGAGTTCAGTCTACCCATTTTGCTGTTTCATTATGCAACTCTTAGGATTCCCCCAGACAAAGCCAATCTTCTCTCTCAAAAAGCCCTTTGAATCTTACAAAACTCTGACAGACCTGGATAATTCCATTTTCTTACCCTTGCTACAGAAAAAATGGCTTTTTACAATAATTCGCCCTGTCCACAAGAAGCACTGATTCCATTCACCAGGGTCCTCTCAAAGGACAATGGCAGACATACTTCCCTTGCCTTGGAAATGTTATGTGGACATTAAGTGCTACCTTTCAGCTAAGCAAGAACTTACTTTGCTCCAGAACTAAAATTGCTGCCACTAGACATGCCTCCTGCATTCAATTTCCTATCTCTTGTTAACTTACAAAGTTAACTCTTGTTAACTTGACAAAGACGCAGAATCACCAAAGCAGTACTGAGCTTGCGGCTCTACACAAAGTTTATTGTATGTAACAAAGGTACCACAGGGCTATTTATTGTGCCTCAGAAAAAAAGAGAAATCATTAAAATTTCCAAATTAATGGAAAGAATATTATTTTAAAAAACCCTACCGGACTGTTTTTCTATATTAATCTGTATTTCCACAGATGGATCAGTATAATCCTGGATGTACAGACAAACAGGGGGACAGCCCTGTAGAAAGGGATCTATGGGTTGTGCTGGATGGTAAGCTCAATGAGTCAGCAATGTGGCCTAATGGCCAAAATGGCCAACTGTATCCTAGGGTGCATACAGCCAAATGGTTTAAAGAAGCGATTGTCTCACTATACTCAGCATTGATGCAGCCTCACCTTGAGTACTGTGTGCAGTTTTGGGCTCCACAGTATAGGAAGGATATAGATATATTAGAATGTGTCCAAAGGATGGCAACAAAGATAGTGAGGGCGTGACTTTGTGAGACTGAATGAGGCTATTAGGTTTGTTCAGCTTAGAGAAGAGAAGGCTGGCGGGTGACCTCATTGCTGTCTACAGCTTCCTCATAACGGGGGGAAGAAAGGGAGGCGCTGATGTCTGGAGCCTGGTCATAAGATGTGAGGGAAGGACTTAAAGCCGCATTGGGGAAGTTCAGATTGGATATTAGGAAAAAGCTCTTCAGTAAGAGGGTGGTCAAACACTGGAACAAGTTTCCCAGGGAAGCGGTCATGGTCCCAAGCCTGTTGGTGTTCAAGAAGTATTTGGACAACACTCTTAGATATATGATTTAACTTTTATATTGCCCTGTGTGGAGTCTGGACTTGGTCTCGATGACCTTTGTGGATCCCTTCCAACTCAGGATATTCCATTCTTTGATCTCAGATCCCAACAGCTTAACTAAAATACAGGCTTCATCGGTGCTTTGACATCCAAAGTTTTTCATGATTAAATTGCATGGAAAAGGAACGGAGGTAAAACAACATACAGAGCCATGTCTCTGTTTTGCTGAGGTAAATCTAGAACAGATGTGAACACAGAAGTTTAAGGAGTCAATAATTTTTACTCACTCGACAATCCCGCTGTAGTGTTTTCATTAGTGCGCTGTGTGTTTCAGAGTCAAAATACAACCCTTCATGCATGTCTTGCAAGAAATCCAAGTCTTTGAATGTAGGGTTGGACTTCTCCCTCTCTTTTCTCGATGCTCTCCGTTTGTATGTGGAGCCTTTCAAGTCATATGTGAAATGCATTTTCAAGGCTCGTGGCAAAACATTGTTCATTACAATAATTCTAATATTAATGCCTCCTGACTGAACGCAGTACAGCCCATAAAATTTGGGTAGAAGCGTCCTTGGATTCTGGTTCAGATTCTAAAACAAAAGAGATATTGTTCAATAAACTTCTATGCTTAAGAAAGTGGTTTTTTCTTTTTAATACCAAAGGACATTAACAAACATGAAAAAAAACTGTGCATGTTTTCTTATTCAGTATAGTTTCTTTGACTGGTTGATTTACTCTCTGGGTGTGTATTTCAGAAAGCTAGCATAAACGCTGCCTTTTTGCCAGGAACTTACATAGGCCAAAAGCAGAGCAATAACTGCATTTATGCCAGGTTTCTCTTTCATCCCATGAAAGAGCAGACTAGGCCAAACCTAAAAGCATCCCAAAGATTTAATTTATTTATTCTGACCTGAACACCTCCGCATTCCACCTGCTGGAAGGAGTTCAGGTCTAATGTAGTTCTCATTACCTTGACTTGGATTCTGAAAAACAGAGCCTCTGTCTCCATGAGGCTTTTCACACTGAGGTTTTGAGCCAAATTACCAGGTTGTGTCCACAGGAGTGTGAGGTCATAGCAGAACTGTGACTGACCATCAGAGCAGAAAGTGTGAAACAATCCAAATTCCACAAAAAAAAAAAAAGAATAACTAAGAGAGGATAAGAGAGGTGAGAGATAAAATCCTCTGAGTACAACTACTCTCAGGCTTTGGCATGAAAAAGCAAGAAGGGGAAAAACCACTTCAAGTATTACATAATTATTAAGTCACAACATACAACTCTGAGAAGAGGTACTGCATAGGGAATAATTATGGTGATTGAAGTTTTGTACTTTGGAAACTCTTGTATATGGCAGCAGTGAGAGTAAAGCTCCCAGAAGCAAAGTGGCTTTATATTTACTGTAATAACTCAAACTTATGATGAGCTAATTATCATGATTAGAAACAACAACAAAAAGTACCTGCCACCGTTGCACTTTGTGATGCTGTCACTGTATTCACTTTTTTTTAAAACAAATAGTGCATCCATGTTACTTTAGTGTAATAATGACAATATTCCTCATTTTAGTACAAGCGAAAGGGTAACTTTTCAAGTGCTTACTTAAGAAAGTAAAGAAAGAAAAGAAAGGCAGACACGGGTCTAATACTCCAAAGTCCTGCATAGCACCCACAAGAATATCTGTTCATATGTATGAGTGGCTTCTGTTTAAAAAAATGAATTAAGTTCTACTTACTTTTGATCACTGTTTTCCCTTTCTGATGACTGACACACATGAAACAAAACTGATTGAGCATTAGCCCTCAAAAAGCTCCATTTAAAAATTTAAAACAAAATATATGGATGAAAATTACTTTTACATCATTGTATTAATACATGAAAAATGGAAATCAGAAGCAGTCCAGAAACAAAAGTGAAACTGACCAGTCTAGTTTCTTTGTCCACTCTGAGTGAAATGCAGAGGATAGACAAACACAAAATGGAAAAAAAAAAGTTGAATTAGAAATTTAGAAACCTTTTCTTTGTTACTAGCTTACTAGAAGCAAAGTTTGGTATCAAATCAGAAGGTGACATTCAGCTTCACCTTGAATGCTAAAAGAACAGCAATTATCTTAAATATATTCTTGATTTACATCTATTCTTTTTGATGGGTGTCAAGGGTACAAAGTTGAAAAACAGGTAAAAAATGTCAAAAACATTATGAAAAATAGGGATAAAGCCCTGATTGAAGATTAAAAGACAACCAATGAAACTGAATCTTCAGAAGTGTGACACTAAATAGGAAAAATACAGGTAAAATGCAGTCTTCAATTACTTACCATATAATAACCCGGCAAGAGCTTCTGAAGAAACTCAGCCTCTTTGTGTTGAACTGTTTTGATGATGAACTCGTCATCACTAGTTACAAAAAATAAGGACCCACTGGCACCTGGGTTGGATAATTCAATTAAAGGCTCACTGCAGATTGAGTACTGGAAGAGACAAAAATTGTTTTTCACTGCCAATGCATGTGTTACTCAAACACAAGTTTAATACAAAGAACTGCAGGTTCAAACAGGCACAGGAGATTCATGGACCTAATTCTTTGGGCTTCAACTACAGTAACTCTACTACTGTACAGGCAGCTGGCTTACAGTACTTTGGCTGGGAATGGGCAGGGCGGTTGTTACACTCCATTCTGCCCAGAACTCACTGCACAACTGTGGAAGAGCAGTTGGCAGCTGAGCATATGGTCCCTCTTCACATCCTGCTGTACCAGCTGAGCTTTCCTAGAGAGGAGCAAGTGGTTGAGGTGGAGAGAGTACACTCCTACATCATCAGCATTGCAAATTCTTGAGTCAGAGCCTTAAGATGACATTTTCATTGGAGCCATTTGCTTTTCATAGCCATTTATGAAACAAGTACAGGAAGATGTTAGACAAACACAGTGGGAAGAAGAGTTTTCTCACCATAGACAAACAGGCCAGGACTAAACCATTAGAATACTAGTCTCAATATAGCTGCTAATGTAGTTTTTTGATTGCAAACTGCTTGAAACAGAAAAACTAAATACTGCTAAAGTAGGAGAAACTCAGTTTTGGATGACCATTATTTGGGACACTTAGACAGGCTTTCTCTTCCACAGGGAGACAATAATAATTATGATCATGTTTAAGGAGGAAAAAGACACCAAGGAGTACTCCTTACTAGTAGAACTAGATCTCACACAGAGGCTAATGTACGTGTATTAAATCTCCATTAATTCACACTTCATGCTTCATTCAAACTAAATGGAGAGAAGACATTAAACTCAAAAATATAAAAAAATCCATTTGTATGGATATGGATTTATATGGATATAAATAGAGAGCTTGTTTAGAATATAATATCATTAAACTTTCATTCACACGCTCCTTTCCTTTGTTATATATCATCAGTTTTAAACACTTGGAGATCTACTGTACAGTACAATATTTTAAGGCTTCAGTCTTTGAAAGAACCAAAATTACACAACGCATGAACTGTGAGTAGTGTAAGCACCGGGGAATTATTCTTAGCAGTGCAGTATGTATTTTGGTTTTCCAAAAACAAGTATTTGTTTCAGTAACAAATACCTGAATTATTGGGTCATTGCCTGGGATGAGTTGAGCAATTACACGAGAAAAAAACAGTTTTATATGTTGAAAACAGCTTTCATTACATTTAGCTGGTGTCTTGCCATTGATTTCAGCGGGTGGTGCTAGCAAAGAAAAGTGATACAAGAAAATCTGAATTTCACTGAATTTCACTGAATTTTTGGAGTTGGAAGGGACCATAGAGATCAT
>JAOXJM010000019.1:39463508-39484662 GCA_026413425.1 Tringa solitaria | reverse complement strand
AATAAAATAAAATAAAATAAAATAAAATAAAATAAAATAAAATAAAATAAATCATTCTAGCCTCTTTAACTCATTTCCTAATTTTATATTTACCATCTCACTGTATTTTTAGGCTGCAGTTTGTATGAGTCTTGATATGAACACTACATGATTTAAGCTAAAGGAAAAAGTCAGCAGCAAAATGCTGCCAGAAGAAAAAAAATAATTAAAAACTGCCAATGGATTCATTTATGATGGAAACTAACAGAAGGATTTTAACCAGATGAGTAAAGTTCTACACTATGATTTCAACACAACAAGAACAGCTTTAAGACAAATTTTGGTCAGTCTCCGAATGGTTTGATAAATAGATGACTATAAAATCCAAGACCTGACACAGTGGCTGAAATCAGCCCTTCCAGCACTTCTCTACTCGTTTACCCTAACTAAATTATTCAGAAATGCAGCATGTACCTCTACACTTGGCAATATGAATATCCAAAGTATACCCCCCAAAAAAAAGCAAAAAAAAAAAGCTAGGAATTCAGATATGAAAAGGAATAAACTCTAAGCAACATTCCTGTAAAGACTAAATTAAACATCATGAAAATGTTAAAGAGCTTTGATCCTTGTACAATTAATGCTTGTCATATGAACTTGTCACCTTCCATTAATAACCATTTGACGACAGAAGTCAACCCACCTAGCTGCCCGTGCACACACACCACCAAAACCCAACAGAACTGAACTGCTGGCTAATTAAAAAGTGTGAACTGGAGAACAGGCTTTCTCAGAAACTCATACTTTAGACGCTTGAGGAGGCAAAAGGAGGGAAAACCAACCTGATTTCTGTGTGGAAATCACAAATAAAAAGATGTTGGTGAATGACCAAGGATACATACAAAGACAGAATACTGCTGCTTCTCGGAGAGCTAAACAATACAGTTAGCAGCTAGTGAAACCTGCCTAGTCCTAATTATCTTCTCTGATCACTTTGCAGTCTACCGTATCACCTATCCACATGGATTTTATTGTTCCCGTTATATAGGAAAAAATGGAAATCAATAGGATACTAGGTTTAAGATGGTAGTTTTTCTTTACAATTAATATTGGCTAATGCTTTTTCTTTAAAGTCTTTCAGCTGCTCAGAACACTGCAAGTCTTGTCTGACATTAAGCTTTATACAGCTGGATGCGTCTCATTGAATTTTTGTGCAGTATGTGGATGCCACAGGGGTAATATATAGCTACACTGGGAACCTAGAGGCATATTTGTAAACACATTTAACTGTTTTAAGATGAACAACAAGAACAGAACAGAGTGTTCTCTGCTACAGCATCACATCATTGCCAGGGAAGATTAGTCATCTAAACTTTATAAAAAAGCCCTACTTTCAATACCTTCCAATAAATACCTTCACAAATCAGCATCCTGCAGTCATAACTTACAAGCTTATTTTGTGAAGGTATGGCAATAAATAGATTACATATCCTTACCATATCAGAACATGTACTGTTGTTGGAACTTCAGCAGGCTGAAATGAGGATAGGAGGTTTGCTGCGATAATACCATGACACCAAGCCATTTCATAAGTGCACATGGAGTAAAATTACTCATACTGGGTCTGCAGGTGGACAGTAACGCATAACAAGTAGAGATTTATTCCAGAATAATTATAAAACAGCAATTATTTTGGAATACAATCTACACAAAGGGCAATTCCACGTATTTAGAGCACACAAGTTTACTTTATTACAGATATGATAGTCAATTTCTTTATGTAGACATTTCATTATTCTGTGTAAAATCATCTTTAAAAAAATCCCTCTTACTAACAGAGCTGTTTCTCATATCCTACCATTTCTGTTAAACGTATTAATTAGTTTCAGCTTCATTGCCTAATAGAATAGTTTACAGGATCTCAGCAGTAAGCTCTTTTGCAATGTAAGAAGCAAGCTTGACACGAATTTAAGATTTCTTAGTTACCCCTCTGCAAGAAAGCTTGTAAGGTTTTCTTGTTGCTACTTTTAACCAAGAAAGCACCCTCACTTCCAGTAATTTCCTACAGTCGTGGAAAACTTTGAAATTCCTTGTGGCTGAGTATGTCCTTGCTCTTACTCAAAAAGGACAGTTTCCACTCTATAGAATATTTGATGTAAATACAACTCTACCTTATTTATCGATGAAATTATTCACTTTTCACTCTATTAACTCGTGAGAGAATGCATTTTGTAGTTCGTCCCACGTTTCCTTAGTGCATTTTACAAGTGTGTTTCACTCTGGCTGGAATAAAGTATATGTGCAAAGCACTACACACAACAACTTTTAATCAGGCTAGAGAGTTTCATGGGGATGATTATGTCTTTGAAATTGAACAAGAAAAAACTCATGATTTGTTGACAAGTAACTTAATCTGCAAAATGGAGCTTTGGACATAATAGAAATGTACTCTATATAAAAAAGTATTCAGTCATCTAATTTTCCTCTTAGACAGTTTAGGGCATTGGTCTACCAGGAAAAAAAAAAAAAGGAAAAATAAAGGCCTTTAATACCATCTTTGATTCTGGCAATCTTGAGGAATTCAAGCCTCTGTATATGAGCTATGACAAACAATATAGTCTTCTGAAAGATTAGGAGGCAATTGTAACTTATGAGGCATTTTAATAACCTTAGCTGTAAAATCACAAAAAAAGCAAAAGACTGGTAGGTAGAATTAAAAAAAAAAAAGACAGATATTAAGCTTACTATGTGAGTTTACTTTAATACTTACATTTTAGGGTTTTTTGTTTTTTTAAAAATCAAGCACACGTAGAAATGACAGTATGTGCGTCTTAACACTCTTACTAAATGATGAGGGTTGATTTAAAGTGTAGGTTATGCACTAGCAAACTAAAAATGAATAATATTTTTAACAGCTAACTCTGTGGCTTGCAAAAATTTTGCTAAACAAGACACCCAGATATGTTTCTTGGCAGTTTTTCTTTACTGTGGCCTCACCCTGGTAGGATGTAGGCAGGAGATAGCACACCTATCTGAAGGGGCAGAGAAGGCTAGCTGCATCTCTTGGTAGCAAGCCTTCATTGCTGAGCAACGTTAATAGGCTCTGCTGTAGCTGCTAACAAAAGAAATAGTCACCCTGTAGTCATGAGCCCATGTATACTCTTCTTGTATGTATTTTTAAAAGAGTGAAGAGGAGGAACGGTTTAGTTCTCTCATGTGTGAAAGCAAATCTTTTTTGTATCTTAAAATCAAAATAAAACATCTAAAATTAAATGCCCCCAATATTAAAAGCTAGGAGTATCCAATCTGAGTTTCACTGTTCTTGGATAAAGCTGTTTTTTTACAATGCATAAATATTTTTTAAACTCTACAAACAGTATCCAATAAACACATACTGACAGATTAGGTAGTGCTTTGGTGTACAGATTTCCTATATACCATTTCAAGAAAGCAACTGTTTCCCACATGATGGAACTAGGGATTACGGCTAGCTGTACAAATAGGTGTGTGTTTGGTTTTTTCATACTGTGGGATGAAGTCAGTGGTAGTAATATTGTTTCTCACTGTATGTTCTCCTATACTCTCAATACCATGGGCTCTCCTAAACAGTTCCCTGCAAGGCAGCTTTAAAATACAACTGTGAATAGTAATTATCTTCAAAACAAGTCAAGCCAATTATATCTACGTAACAGCTGAATATACAGACATTTTCTTATGATGATGATGATATGACTATTTCACAACCAACTGTAGATGTCATTAAAGCAAGCAATCTCAGAGTACTTAAAATAGTTTGTCTACATAACCATACAACTATCCAGGTTATCACAGGTTTATCAATAATCTGACACTAACAGAACTAAGACCAGTAATTCATAATAAGCATATTTTCAGTTTTGCTACCACAGCATCCCCATTTAGAATACTAGCTATTTTGCAAACAGGAACAACTTCCTCCTGTCTGTGCTATCACTCTACTCACAAACCATATAAAGGGTGTGAGAACTTGGGTCACCCTGTGCATCTCTGCAACTGAAGCACCAAAGAAGAACAGCTGTGCTTTATCAAAGGCTTCAGGACACTTTCTTATCTCTCTTGTGAAACTGCCCAACTGGAAACAAACACAGTGGCATAAATTACACAACAACTAAGCGTTAGTGTGAACAGTCAAGTACTATTCACACCAGGCCTGCAGAGGATTCTATACTTCTTTAATTACAAAGACACTACTAAGTCCATCAGGTGAACTATGAAACAGGTTTGGTACAAAGACATTTCCAAGGGCAAGTGTCAGTCTTCCTCATTTTTCTAAACCATTCCACAAAAACATACCAGAAAACAGTACACTTCAGTTTAAGATGTAGGGTAAAACTGAGACTAGTTAAAATATGTCCAAGGTTTTACTTAGTAATTTTGACTACAGATTTGGGATGTCATCCAAATACTATCATAATACAATATTAAGCTTTTGATATTAAACAGCAGAAAGCACTGAATGATCTTTCATTAGCATCACAAGAAAGCAATTTGCAATTGAACCAGTTTGCTGCACAGATTACTGTAGCTGCAGGGTGCATACAGGTCAACAGCATCTAACAGACTTACTGGTTAAATTAGAAACCATAACAAGTGTTCTCAATATGCAGGGTCCAGACCCTGAAAATAATGCATATTAGGCCAAAGAAGTGCACCGCACTGATCAACAGCTTGTGGCAAAAAGGTAAAACTCACAGCTGTGCTTAGCAGCAGCCTCCATCTAAGAAAACAAAAAGACAGAGCCTAAAACATACTGTCTTGCTCCAAATTCTCTGCATTTCTGAAGATGCACGCCACTGAGTAGCCAAAGTTAGCTGACAGAATGGAGCAGCTTCTGTTCAGCTTGTCAAGCATCGCTGTAGAAATCTGCTTACTTAGTACGGGTCTGCTGGAAGAGCTTAGCAAGCGGCCCACGTTGCCAGCTGACAGGCAGCTGCATGGCCCCACGGCCCAGCGACCAGCCTGAGGCTCATTAGCTCTGCCATGAGCCTTTCTAACCACGGCCACGTCACTTGGAGCCAGCTCCCCACTTGAATCAAACAGCCACCCAAACACTGCTGCGGCCACATTGCACAGGTGACTGATTTGGAGACAAAACGTGCCATCAAGAAACAAACTGGTTCCAACCAAGGAAGTAGGGGGCACAGAGCGTAACGCAGGAAGGTGAGAGTATGTCCCACACAGTCACAGGACAGAGGGTGGAGAGCACAGGCAGGATGCACAACCTTCCCCCTGAACCATCCAGCCACTGCTGCAGCTGTACCAGCACCAGGCAAGCAGCTCCGTCACTGGATTTCCAAAACAGTGTTTAAAAGCCAGAAGAGAGGTCACTTGGAGTAGATCCCCCCCGTGGTTTCACCTTAACTGAGGGAGCTGGGCAGAGACTTCAGACATTGTTATCTTCGGAATCAACTGGGTCACTGCAGACTGCATTGTTTCTCAGCCAAAGGAGCTCAATTGCGTAGTGCCATCTAAACTCAATCCGGATGGTGGTTCTCAATGAACTCCTTTATAGCAGCCCCTAGTAATACCTCACTTAGTTTCCAAAAGCAACACATTATAAATAAGGCCTGAGCAGCCTGAAGAGGGAGGAAAGGGGATGTCACAATGTGAAGCAGAAAGCGACAAAGGGACTTTTCCACCCCCTCCACCACTACAATGTACAAATGAAAGCAAGCACCTTTGCAATTCAAATCCACCCACTCTGCAGAGATACCTGTACTTCACTCAAAGTCACTTCCCGAAATAAACACCTACGTGAATCTGGGATAAACTCTAACCAATTTAACCCAGTTGCAGAGTAACTCTGGACAGGCATAACCTGCAGTCCATGGAGTTACTTCATAGATCCCACAATAAGCAGGGCAGTTATGTTCAGGTTTGAACTGACCACCTTTTCCCCCTGGTGTTTTTCTCACTCCTTGATGAGCCCTGAAGACCGCTGGAAGTGTTTTGCTATGGTTACCAAAGATGAGGTACAGGCAGTGCCGAGGTTTACTTCAGGGGCTGAGATATACACAGAGACTATTTTCTGCAAACGGTAAAATTTATAAGCAACTGGTGACTACTCTCCCCCTGACAGCAAAAGGATGCAGATAATACTATTTTGCTCGCTGGCGTGCAGGCTGCTGTTTCCCTGCATTTCTACTAGCTCAGGTTTATTTTATGACTGCCACCATCCGCAGCGTCCCTGTTGCTGTGGAAGAGCCCCCCACTCTGCAGAACAGCCGTCCCCTCACCTCGCTGCCGGACCTGGGTGAGGCGAGGTGAACACCGGGAAAACACAGGAGGAAGGTGGAGCAGGACAGCTTGCGAAGAGGCTGCTGTCAACTGGCCACAATGAAGGGGAAGTTCAGCTAATGGCCTGCTTGGGGCTGCGGCTGAATTACGTGTACCCAAAGCAAGGGAAAATGTGCTACTCCTGCTGCCAGCACCACCCCTGCTGCACTGCTGGGTTCTCCTCCAGCTGAAGACATCTGGCAAAAAGCTTACTTAACCTTGGCTTGCTCTAGGTTCCTTCCAGGTCGAGGCCAGCCCACTGGACTTGCTGGTGTAACTAATTTCAACTAATTGCTTTCAGCCCAGACCAATCCAAAGGGGGCCTGGTGGAAGTCATTTAAGTAATAACTTGTAGTAATACTGCCGTCACATGTAGGTACCGTCCTCGGAAAACGTGAAGAACACCTGAAGTGCACCTTGGGAGCGCAGGCCTGTCCAGAAAGAACATGCAACCTTAGCTTTTTACCTCTGTCTAGGGTAACAAGGAGACAACTCAGAAGCCATCCACATAATGCTATCATGAAAGGCTCAAGGTATCAACACCCTCAATCAGAAAGAAAGAAGCCTGTATCATTATGTGCAGTCCTAAATTATTACATTTAATATCAACTAATACCACTTTGAATTGAAAACATTTTAGAAAAATGAATGTACACATTATATTGAGACATAGGAAAGACGTGAAATTTGAAATTTCTGCGCAGTAGCATGAGAAACTAAGTGTCATGGTTTTAAAAGATTGCTATGGATCGCCCAATATTAGTTTCGCAGAGAATGTTATCAGCAGGCGCTCTTTATAGAGACACTCTTTGTTACAGCCAAGGTGATTCACTGTGTTATATACTCCTCCTTACTAGATAGCTATGGGAAAAAAACCAAACCACAAACTATGCTGCTCTGACCATTACTTTCATTTCTCTCATCTTCCTCATATGATTTAATTACTAATTTATAGGAAAACAACCAGGAAGGTGCTACTAAAATTACTTTTACAATAAATTTTGTATTAGCGCAAACAGCCTATTCCTTCTACTTTTGTTTTCTGTTTAAGCCAGAAGGGACCACCCCCAGAAGGGACCAACCAACACAAAAGAGAGAAATCTCATTTCTGAGTGTACGTGCATGTAAGTTTCACAGGAGAGGAGACATATAGAATGCTATGGACTACAAATCATTTTATTTCACTTGTTCCTTTAAAACTATGTTAAAAAAGAGAGAGAGATATTAGATTTTTTTTTTCCAAAACAGTGCTATGTAATAGAACAGTTTTAGCACATATGTTTCATTTAATTTCCCTGAACAATAAAGCTGGTATCACAGGCAAAAAATCTACAGAAACCTGCATCGCTGTCACAGTCACACATTTCACAAATATGATGGCTCAGTCCCTTCCACACTTATTTCAGACCTATAAAAACTTTGTTACATGATACACAAATTTCTCAGCTGTAATTTGGATTTTTTAAAACAAACAAAATTTTGTAATTACAATGTATGAAAACACATGCAAATAGTTAACTTCTCTATATTTACCCACTCTACAAGAAAAACTGTGCACAAGCCTTATAGTTAACACCAGAAATAGGATATGAGTACCCTTAATTACCAGGAATTAAAAAATGTAATGTATAAGTTTCGTTTCACGTAAGAAATAAATTTTCTTCTCCTTAAAGAATATCTCAGTTCACAGGAAAACAGGAGTTGAATCAAGCAAATTTACATAGGAGACAAACTTTAAAGTGGCTGCAATTATTTTGTACATTGTCAGTTCAACTTCATTTTAGTGACATCAGTAATTTTTAAGGATTGTAAATTATTAGAAACAGTTTATGAAGTAGCATTCAAACTGCACATTAACAGAACTTTGAAAAACTCACAGAAAACATTCCCAAATTCAGGGAATACTGCATACATAGCACGTCCTTAAGGAAATGAAAGGCACTACTGGTACCTAGCACTTCTAAGAACCCAGACAACACTGAACAGACCAAGTCATCCTGGTTTTGAAATATATTTTTCCTAAACCTTCTTTGCCCATTCCTAGCATATGTAACTTGGAAAAGTTACACAGCACTGTACTTCAGCTTCTGAACCCCCCCAAATGAGTATGACCTTGATTTCTCTCATCAGCATAACTGTATTATTACAAATTCTATACCATCAACTCGGCAGCAATACAAGCTGAGATGGCCAAATGCAAAGCAGTAATGGTGCACAACCTGTAGTCAGCTAGTAAGACCTGAGCCTCATTAGAGGCTAAAGTCTTGGATAGAATTTTATAGTGTAGTGTAAAGTCTTGTATTACACCTAATACTGCAGGTCTTGCATTTTAATAAATGACAACACCTCAACGAAATGTCAAGTATCATTCCTAGTTTTTAGAAACTAAACTGAAACTAAATGAACGTGAATGTTGGACAATTGCATGCAGATCCACAGATCACTTCCAATCGTAATTAACAGCTCCTTCGATTGAAATTGTCACAAGTACTTTCGTTCTCTAGAAGTGACACTTCTCAACTCTTCAGTTGAAGTGTGATCTTCCCAGTTTTCTCCCTACCTTCATTTTCCATGACAACATGAAGACACGATAATTTTCAAGTTCTCGTACATTAAACTTTAACCTCATTTTGTAAGAGTTGGAAAACAATCATTGTTTGAAATCTCCAGTTAGAGTTTCATTATGAAATTCTATTGAAAATAAATGAACATGCTTGTCCTTACCTCGGTAGAAAGACACTTTCCACTACATAGAAGTCTTGCATAAGAACATCTCTGTCCGGTTTTGATGTAAGGTTTCCTACGGTGTATCCTATTCCCAGCTGGATAGCACCTTTAATAGCCGAGGATGCAGTCTGCATAGAAATAAAATTCAAACATGAGTGTGCTAAAAATAGATTTTTTTTACTTCATCAGTAATATTATACACTAAACTCCTAATAATGTTTGTAATAACAACACTAAATCATCTTTACATCCTAGACCTGAAACATATGACTGCTTTTCAACTAAAATATTTAAGAAAAACACTACACAAAATCAATTTTCTGGTTGTACAGACTGAGACTTTTCAAATTTAAACATTGGGTGCTAATATCATAAAACACCAGGTTGGAAGGGACCTCAAGGATCATCTGGTCCAACCTTCCTTGGCAAAAGCAAAGTCTAGGCAAGGTGCCCACCACTCTGTCCAGCTGAATCTTCAAGGTGTCCAATATTGGGGAATCCATCACTTCCCTGGGGAGATTATTCCAATTGCTGATTGTTCTCATTGTGAAAAATTTTCCTTTTGTGTCCAATTGGAATCTCCTCAGGATTATCTCGTACCCATTGCCCCTTACCCTTTCCACGTGACTCCTTGTAAACAGGGAATTCCCATTTTTTTGTAGTCACCCTTTAAATACTGGAATATGATGATAAGGTCTCCCCTAAGCCTTTTTTTCTCAAGGTTATATAAATCCTCCTCTCTCAGCCTTTCCTCATATTGCAGGCTTTCTGATCCTTTGATCATCTTTGTGGCCAGTCTTTTTTGTACAGCAGGGACCAAAACTGAACACAGTATTCCAGGTGTGGACTGACAAGTGCTGAGTGGGATAATGACTTCTTTATCTCTGCTGGTGACACCCTTGTTGATGCAACCCAGCATCCTTTTGGCTTTCTTTGCCACTGCAGCATACTGTTCACTCATCTTGAGCTTGTTGTCCACCAGGACCCCCAGGTCCCTTTCCACAGAGCTGCTCCCCAGCCAGGTAGATCCCAGCCTGTGCTGCACTCCTGGATTATGTTTTCCCAGGTGTAAGACCTTACCCTTGTCCTTGAACCCTCAACCTTACGTTGAACTACGTAAGGTTCTTGTTAGACCCATCTTCCAGCCTGTTCAGGTCTTCTTGCAGGGTGGCTGTCCCTTCCAAAGAGCCATTCAGTTTGGTGTCATCAGCAAACTTCATCAGGGTACTCAATCCCATCACCCAGATCACTTATGAAGATACTGAACAGGGTTGGGTCCAGTATTGAACTCTGGGAGACCCCACTTGTTACAGGCTGCCAGTTTAGAAAGGAGCTATTTAACCATCACTCTCTGGTTGTGGCCTGTCAGCCAGTTCCCCACCCTCACACAGACCACTGGTCCAGAACATAACTCTGTGGGCAATCAGGTTGAAAGCCTTGGAGAAATCCAGGTAGATAATGTCTGTTGCTCATTCTTCAATAACTAAGCAGGTTACTTTGTCATAGAAGGCGATCGGGTTTGTCAAGCATGATTTGCCCTGAATCTGTGCTGGCTTTTCCCAATCACGTGCTTCATTTGACTTGTGATAGCCCCCAGGAGGATCTGTTCCATAGTTTTCCCAGAGACTGGAGTAAGACTCATTGGCCCATAATTTCCTGGATCCTCCTTTAAGCCCTTCTTGCAGATGGAAGTGACATTACCCTTCTTCCAGTCTTCTGGGATGTCTCCTGATCTCCATGACTTCTCAAAGACTAGGGAGAGCGGTATCACAATGACATGAGCCAGCTCTCTTAACACTCTCAGGTAGATATTGTCAGGGCCCATCAATCTATAGGGGCCAAGGTCCTGTACTAGTTCACATATTGAGTTGTCCTTCACTAGCAGTGGGCCTGTGTTTGCATCAACCTGGATTTTTGTTCCCAAGACCTGGCACGCAACAGTTCTGATAAAGACAGAGATGAAGAAAGTGTTCAGAACCTCTGCCTTTTCAGTGTTGTCAGTGGCTAATTCACTTCTCCTGTTTAACAGCAGGCCAATGTTTCCCTTCTGTTTCTGTTTGCTGTTTATGTACTTGAAGCACTCTTTCTTGTAGTTTTTGACATCTCTGGCCAATTTCAATTCAAGCTGAACTTTTTATTTTCTAACTGCATCTCTGCATGCCCTGGCAATGCCCTTGTAGTTCTCAACAGGTATTTGTCTGCTTTTCCTTCCCTGGTAGGTTTCTCTTGTTTTGAGCAGACTCTGGAGCTCACAGTTAAGCCTACGGGGTCTCTTGCTCCGCCTACTTCCCTTACTTTTGAAGGGGATGAACTTTTTTTGCGCTTCCAGCAGAGTGTTCTTGAAAAACTCGTGGAATTTGCTAGCTTCTTATCATCCATGGAAGCTTCTCATGGAACCTCTCCCAGCTGAGCTCTGAGCAAGCTGAAGTTTGCTCTTCTAATCCAAAACCTTATACTTTGTACTAACCTTCAGCATCTTCAGGAGGATCTCAAATTCCACAATCACTGCAGGCAAGACTATCACTAACCAAGATGTGACAAAGCAGGTTCTCTTGGTGTGTGAGCAGCAAGTCCAGCAATGCCTCATTCCTGGTTGGCACATCTCACATTTGTATGAGGAAGCAGTCCTCTACACATTCCAGGAACTTGATGGGTGACATGAGAACAAATGTCTCAGTAGTTAAGTTACCCATATGAATCTGGTTCTATTGACATGAAGCTTGCTTAAATGACCCAAATATTGTTTTTTTGGCTTTATCATCTTGGTTTGGAGGTCAGTACCAGATGCCTACTGTAAAATCACCCTTGGAGATGACCCGACTGATCTCGACCCAGTTGCATTTGACAGGGACTTCCACAATTGGTGTAGTTGACTTCTATACATTCAAGGTTCTCTTAACATAGAGTGCAACAACTCCTCCTCTTCTTCCCTGCCTGTCTTTATGAAACACCCTACAGCCATTCATCACAGTCCTCTTAAGACATTTCCAATCTAAGTGGTCATTCAAACTGCTTCAGGAGTTAGAAACAGCATGCATTATCTTCTGGAAAAAAAAAGTCATAAATTCCAGGTGACTGTACATGGGTGCCAAGGGGTCAAAATACAGGCTAATGGTTTAAATACAAGTTCTGGATATAAACATATTTATTCAGTTCTGCTTAACAGTCAATACAAGAGATGCATTAACCTGGGAGAATCTAGAGAAAAATCAAAGTAATGAGGACAGAAAAATCTCTCTATAAAAATCTCTACACTTAGAGTGAAGTGATTTAAATTCAACGAGCAGGGCTTGTAGGGGAGAGAAGGTTCAAAAGAACAGCACCAAATTGTGATAGATAATGTATTTATGTTAATTGAGACCATCTCTGAAACCTACTCACACTGACTAGACAATCCTGCTGGAAAGATTAAAAAATTACAGAACTGAGTCAAAACAAGAAATTAGTCAAGAAAGGAACTCTTAAGAAAAGACAGAAGGAGTAAATAAAGAATACCATTGGCAAGGGAAAGAAGGCTATCAGAGAAGGGCGTATCTTCCCTTGGCATTGTGTATTTTCACCAGTTTGAAGATATCATTTTGGTGCCTGTTTTAAGGTTTTACTTTCCACCCACCAAACAAGCAAGAGTGTCAGTAGAAGCCAAGATCACAAGAAGTTTCATGGTCAGAACTACTTCAGCACTTGAGAAACATTCAGGAGTGGTAATTACATAAGAAAGGGCTCAAGTACACAAAACTACACTTGTTACAGTTCTCGGAACAGCATATGCTAGAGTGACTGCTTATTTTTAGAAGAGAAAAGACAGAGAAGTGTAGTTCCTAAATAATTAAGACTGCAGACGAAGCAGAACTTGCACTTGCATAACAGGCAATTTGGTGGGAACAAACAACACTACCATTCTTAGACCACTACTTTAACTATTAAAAAGATTTGGCTTTGTGTCATAAGAAGATTCACATTTTTCTTTCCTTGAAAGGCCTCTATTCATGAATGATTAGTGCCCAACAAAAGCAGTAATTATGTAACTTTGATCAAACCAATACACGTACAAATACAGTTTCTGCTTCATAGCTGGATGCCCATCTTGTTCACTGCTAGAGCAAGGGACTATGTCTGAAAGAGCAGCAGATAGCACAGTACTGTATTTTATTTATGGGAGAGGATAAGCCATTCAAAAAAAAAAAAGGGCAAGTAATCTGGCAACGTGATTTCAAGATGAGAACTCTAGATCAAATATAAGAACTCTGGATCACCTTTCAAGCTCATAAACAATTTCTCTAGGAATTCTGCAAATTCAAAAGATGACCTACAGTCTCTAGAGGCCTTCTACTAGTATGGTGTAGATTTTACCTACAAGATCTGCACCATAACCTTGTTAATTTCAACTCCTATTCAAGAGTGCCATTATTTTTTCAGCAATCACAGCAATGGGTTTAACAGAAAAGCAGTGTTATGAAATAATTGAGGAAACTTTAATAACTGATTTAAAAGAAATTGATAGCAGTTAAAGCATGATGAAGACAATTGCTGGCCCAAAGACAGTTGTTTGTGAACCACTGTTGTAAGTTAACCCCAACAAAGGCTGGTCATGCAATAGCCCCTTAGCAAATGACAAGTTTTTGTTTTCACAAGCCTTAAAATGAAAACAAAACAAACTTTGGAATTTGTCTCAATACAAATAGTTGTCTTGGTCTAACTTCTTTATTATTATTATTTTGTGATTAGGAATGGAATCCAAGGAAGAGATAAAAAAAGCTGTTCCTCAAGCTTTAGGGGAAAATGTTCTTGATTTGTCCATTTTATTACTACAAAAAGATATTTATTGGAATTGACAAATGCAAATGGAAAACCTGAACTCTCTCACGCATTTTTCCTTACCCAGGCATTTCTTCTAATGCCCATGAAGGCAGCAAAATCTAGTTTCAAACTGAAGCCCCTTATTTATTTCAATTATTCTTGAATAATCTCCCACTGTAGAGCAAGCAATAAAATTCAGCAACTACCTGTGCCACAAGTTCTCTCTTTTAGAGATTGAAATAATTTTTTCTTCCTATTAGCCTCATGCAGAGGTTCAGAAAGTGGTGCTGAGTCTATGCCTCAGCTGTATCTGTACAGCTGACAGTGTACAGCAATTGTACAGTGACTCTTGGATCATGTAATTTATTATCAACACCTTCTGAAACTCTAAGAAATGAAAGTATAAGAATGATCAACAGGATAAAAAACTTAAGCTGATGAATTTTAGACTATGAAATTAATTGTAGCAAGTGGTGCACACTGTGACAACAACTATCTTTGCTACCTAAAGGTGCACAACACAGTAAAAGTTTTACCACCCTCCTTTTGCTGATTAGGGTACTACTGTCTACTGCACAGGTGCTTTGGTGGTTTTTGTACACAATGAAGACAGAAACCCATAAAAATGTTGCCAGTTTCAGACTGAACTCCTTTTTATTGGCTCTGATACTGTGGACGCTAATGTGCCAGGCCAGGATCTGTTCTCCTTGGCAACATATAAGAGCATAAACTTGAATGGGTGTAGGCACATAACCTCACCTCTCTCACACCAGCCAAGATCTTATTGACTTACACTAATCTTTACTTCTGGTGCTGCTGTTGAAAAGGACACACCTGCTTTTTGCTCTCCAGCCCCTCAAAATCTATACATTGGTACTTTTCCTACTGTGCCAGCAACAGTTTTTCTGTGTCCAGCCAATCAGTTACAAAAGAGCTGATAAAAGTTTTCAGCAGGATCAGTTCAACAATCCACATAAGCACTAATGTCAACCACCTAGGTGAATAAAAAAAAAAATAATTAAAAATCACAGCTTCACAGCATAAAACAAATTGGATAGGGCTTATGTTTGTCTTTCTACTGCAGGAGGACAAGCGAAGTCTGAACTAGCAAAAAGCCTACCTCCTCAAAATTAATCACCTCCTGAACACATTTCAATGGACACTGAATTTGTGCTAGCTCAGTGCTTTGTGCCATACAGCCAGCACACTCTTGTATTGCTAGTGGGACCCCTGGTTTTCTCTCCAATCCAAAACCATAATCAAGTATGGTTTCTTCCCACTCTAGATTTTGAACAGAAGTTAGTTCAGGAGAGAAAAGCAAGACTTTCACACAAATTCAGGTTAAACCGTACCTTATTTAGACACTGAGAAGAAAAGCATAAAACTATATGATTAGGTATAATGTAAATTGCAATTCCTGCGGCCATGCAAACTGAGAAATTGCACATTCCCTGCGCCAGTGCCAGTATTTCAAAGCAGGCAGGGACATTTCTTTTCCGTCTACCACCAATTGCCTTGAAATGGGAACAGATCAGCAAAGGGGAAAGAGCTGCATTTCAGGAAGACACGTACTCAGGATAAAGTGCTCCACAAGAAGTCCTGCAATTTCTAAACCATTGAAACAAAAAGCCTCCCAGACTCTGCTAGATCCAGCTTCACATTCAATGAATGGCATCATCCCACCTCTTTAGGTTGCTCTGAATTCAAGTAATAGATTAGCAAATATTAGAGGGATTTATTGCAATGACATTGTTATTTTCACCTCTGGCTACAAAATTCCTTCACTGTATCTCATAACGCTTAGAGTTCCTACATTTTTAATTTTAGTCAGTCTTCCTTGATGTCCACAAAATGAACATATTCAAAATGAAACTTAATTATTTTTCCTGCCTACTGCCCCTCCACAATTTTATGCCTATATATAAAAGCTTGAATTGGCTTCATTCTGATGAAACATGCCTTTGCCCCTTTTTGTCATTACTAACTACATATTTTCTCTATATTTGTCATACGGCACTGCTAAAAGGCCTATAGAGATGAAAAATTATACGCAGAGTCATAAAGTATAACTACAGGTTACAGCATGAAAGAAGAACAGAAGACAGAACTCAGTTAGGTATGTGGAGTATCTGCATCACAGATAGATATTCAAGCACTAGATGTGCTGTCTCATTAATTACTGTTCTCTACAATGGGTGTCCCAGTTGCTCTACATCACTCCAAGATGAAATCCTTTTCCAGAGCAGCAAAATAAATGAGAACCTAAATCCTTTGAAATCAGGTATTAAGTTTGCACATGATCCCGCGAACAGACTAAGTAGGATTTTAACTTTGCTTTTCCTACAGATAATCACTTTTGGGCTAGTTATGTAAAAGATTTGTTATTTTCATAAAAGAAAGGTGTTAATCACATGTGCTTAAAGTATGTTAAGGCAGTTTACATTCAGACAAAAAAAAATCAATGGAACTGAAGTTATTTAACAACTGAGCAACTTAGGGACAAGGCTATTGAAATGATTGGAAAAGCCTGTCCTTTAAAAAAGATGAAAAAAGAAATTGAGGGATGAAAAAAATACAGCTACTATGGTTTTAGAAAGTATATTACACATTGCTCAATAATTATTTCCATTAGAGTGTGAAGGCTGTAAATGGCTGGCAAACCTAATTAACCATTGATGAAGGTGGTTCTGAGGATTGGTTCTGAGTACATAGTGCACAAAGATTTCAGATATGTTAAAATGGTTTATTCTTTTAAACAACTTTTCTTATATTTTTTCCATATTTGTATGGGACTACTAATGAGAGAAAACAAATCATTTAACAAACCATTTAACAAATCATGAGTGGAGAGGAACTGAGCAGGATGCAGGCTTCATTTAATTTTATAGAAGTCCCCTTAACTGTCATTCACAAAGTTATTTTTCCATTCTTCTTTTAAATCTCAATTGTTCTTTGCTAAGTCTCGATGCATTCCTGGCAAGCAGCTCATGAAAAATAAATTCTTGCCTTCTTTAAAAGCAGACATACTAGGGATGTCCTTTAGGACCACATGGATGTAAACTTTGTCCTTGTTTATCTGTTCTCCCTTTTTATAACTCATTTTATCACAATTGAAGTTTGGCCTATGAACTTTCTGGGCCAAAGCTGGCGATTCTTCCAGGTGACATCTGCTTTATTGCAGGTGTTATAAAGCAATGAAAAAAGAAAAGGAACTCTGCCTCAGCAACTCCACCTCATTATCGCTCTGGAAGGCAAGACAATGTTTGCTTTCTTTCACCCTCTGTACAACTGTCATTCAAACAGGTTTTAAAATTTGCCTAATGAAACAGCCCACTCTGCTGCTTGGTGGGACTTAATGAACTGGACTTCTGCAGGCAGCATTCTCAGCGAAGTTAACGAAAAAGTAAATTAAATCCACAAGGCCTCACTTGGTCAAAAGGATTCAAGCCACGGGGATTAGGCCAGATGCAAATTTTCTACAAGTAAGCATTTGTTCTTTAGTTATATTGTTTACCATACATAACAGGAATCCACACACACTATCATTCCCATGCAAACACAGTTTATCTTTTCCAGACTCCTGAAAAGAAACTAAGCCTCCATAAATTGTGTAAACCCTTAATCCAAAGCACCTGAGGAAAGTGCCTTTTAAAAATCAGTTCTTCAAGTAACAATGTTCAAAGAGAGCTCTTTTTAATAAGAAGTTTCAACTAAATTCAAGATGTATATGTACCTGAAAGGAGGGTGTAGAGAGGCGGGGGTCGGTCTCTTCTCCCAAGTCAGAGGTGACAGGACTAGAGGAAATGGCCTCAAGTTGCACCAGGGGAGGTTCAGGTTGGATATTAGGAAAAAATTGTTACACTGAAAGGGTTATCAAACTTTGGAATGGGCTGCCCAGGGAAGTGGCTGAAGCACCATCCCTGGAGGTGTTCAAAAGACGGGTTGACGTGGTACTGCGGGACATGGTTTAGTGGTGCTTTTTTTGTCAGTTAGATTGGTGGTTGGACTAGATGATCTTAAAGGTCCCTTCCAACCTAGATGATTCCATGATTCTGTGTGGTTATTGCCTAGCCCATTGCTTCCACACTAGAGCTCTCTCATCCTTGGGTGCGTGCTGTGCTTACAGTCCCATTGAAACAACACATCTTGCAGCTGCTTCTGCTGAAGCTTCTGGAGGTGGCTTCACCCCACCTCAGCATGCTCTCTGCAGCTGCGACATTTGAGCTATCAATTTCATTTTACATTAAATCACAAATAGACACATACAAAGAGTTACTAGAAAATCCCACTGACTGAACTAGTTTTACTGTTTCTCCACAACTTACAACCATGGGTCACTAGAGCCACAGTACTCCTTCACTCTTCCTTCAGTTCACAATGTGTTTCTCTCTATCAACTGTTTGCACAGCTGCTGCAGGTCACACTTCATGAAGTTGGACTTCGGCCCATCACCCTCACCTCTGGATCTTGCTGCTGGGGAAGGTGGGCGAATGGCTATTACTACGTTATTCTTTCTGCTTAAAGAACAAAGTTACCTTAGTATCAATAGTCTGCTTTGCAAGAAGGAGCTGTGACCTCCAGAGGAAAACTCTACCCAAGGTTTTTCATAATAAGGCAATCTATAGCTTAAAATAATGAGAAGGACAGACAGGTATTTATTGGTACAATGCAGATGTAATTAAAAACAGTACCACAGACTTAGAAAACTAAAGGTCTGCAGCAAAGAGCAGAAATATCCAGGGTGCATCTCTACTTTCAGAAATCTGAAATTATACTAGTCTATGCCATGTTCTCTTGTCATTCTTTCTCTTGGCACCATAGAGTGATGCCTCAGTACAAACTAATGCACTGTTACACGCTGCTCCCTGTATTGTTGGCTGTGCCTTCTAAATTTTATGTACCAATAGCCGTGCTATTGAAATATAAACAGTAGAGCTCACTTTTTTCTGGCATACTATGCTGGATGTTAGCATAAATGCTAGATCATTAAACAAGTGCAACTGATAATATCGTATCTTTTTTTTCTCTTTATATAATTACTGTTTGAAGTCTGTGAAAGCAGCTTTCTTGTAGTTCTTTGAATAATTTTAACAACTTTGTTGGGATGCTCTCCCAGGAAACAATTAAGACATACACACATTAGATTCTTCCAGCTCAACTGCTATCAGAATGATTTTCTGACCCAAGCTGAATCTGGTCTCCCTTCATTTTCCAGAATTGGATTCAAGTGACTCCATGGCTTTCAATTTATTTCTCCTCCATTTCAAAACATTTATGACAAAGTTTTGGGATTATCCATGAATCCAAGTGCTTCGGTTCTTCTCTTCTGTCTCTCTGAGACAAAGAATATGAGACCAGTATGTTTGGTAGTAGCTTTGAGACCTGTAAATTTGGTAGTAACCATTGCTCCAGGCAAAGCCACTAAAGACAGTAGTTTCAGAATCTTTGCAGATGTACAAGGTGCTCAAAAGTCTGCCACTGAAAACATGGGTCCCAGTGCAGCAAAAATTCCAGTAGTGAAGTTTCAGTGTCTGCAACAGTAAATACCCTACGTGCAGACATTAGATGCAGGACATCAGCCAATGACAAAAGTGATGCAGCAATGCTGCTTGTACATGTTTGCAAGCTCTAACAATAGGTAATTGTTTCCTTTACTCAGGCAAATTCCCTTTGCTACTGGGCAAAATGACTCACACTTATGATACGCAGCTTTGAACAGGTTATGTAAAGTGCTAGTAATACACTAAGCAAAAGAGCCGCAAGATATGTAATAATGAGAAACAAAGTCTAATTGTATGCATGCGTGGCATCCTTCAGATTAACAAAATCTCTACTTGTAATCTAGTAGCAGGTTTCCACAACAAGTGCACTATATGTATATCTGCTTTGCTTTCTGGTGTGATTTTCTTCTATGCTCTTTATGTGTTTTGACAGACCTGTCTGTGCCCCATTCTTGCCACCATCCTAGTATTAAGCATCAGGGTGCTACTGAAATCTGTCTTGTCTGGAAGCAGATTTAGGGACTACTGTGTGACTGATGACATCACAATGCAAAAGCTGCAGATTTAATTAATTTACATAAAGGTGTTACCAACCTCTATTTTAGCTGAGCTGAACAAAATCATAAAGAAAATATTGGAAGAATATAAAGTCACAGAAATGCAACTGATAGGCCTTATTAGGCATATCAGTTACTTATCAATTACTTATTAGTCTGGAAAGCTTTATCGTGGATTAAGTCAAAGATGCTCTCCTGGAGAAAGTTTGTTTTTAACCAACTGGGATATACTTTAAAACAATGAAAGACAGTCATTACTACAGATATCCATATATATATATATATATATACATCCATATATCTCGTAACTAATCTACATAGAGTCAGGACATCTTTGGAACATATCACTACTGCACTGCAAAGATACTAGATGTCAGAAATAAACTTTTCCATTATAAACAAGATTCCTTTTTCCTCCAGGATGAACAGGCAAGTAACCCCTTTGGAAAGTCTCCTAAGGCCAAACTAAGCAAAGAGTTACAGCAGGCCAAAATACACCGATGCATATGCACAGAGAAAGGACAAGCACATTTTGAGGACTTGCCACTCTCACCAGTGAATGATTCAGATGCTTTTTTAGCATAGACCTACAAACTAATTGATCACAGCTACTAGTTCTCAGAGGTGAGGTGCACTAGATGAGAACATGACCCTCAGCAGTGCACACCCTGACAGTGTGAACAGCACGCAAAAGGCAGAACTACAGAATGAAGAGAGAACAGAAGAGGGAGCAGATTAAGGAGTCTTTAGTTCCCACTCACTCTCCATCTGCTGCAGCAATTCAGTCCCACATCACTGGGTGCAACTGCAGCTATATGTCCTTTCTATACTAGTCAGTCCAGTCCAGCTGCTACTCAAAGCAGTATCTACATCATCCACCCCGGAGCCTTCAGAAGCAAGGGGGAGTGAACCACAAGGAAAAGAATGTGCAGGTTTTCCACATGCCCCAGCAGAAAATTGTTTTTCTGCAAACAGCTGTTAGAAATAATTTGTTTTCTGATGGAAATGGGTTTTAGCAACCCATCGTTCATCTCTCTATCAATGGGACTGATCATATTGCCTAAGGTAAGCAGTTTCATTTACTAGATAAAAAAACCACTTTTATTTCCAAGACGAAAATACACTTACATAAACTAGACTGATTTAAAAAAAATCCACTGTCTTATTAAAAAAAAAGTCTGCTACAGGCTTGGGGCAGAGTGGCTGGAGAATTGCCTGGCAGCAAAGGACCTGGGGGTGTTGGTGGACAGCCGGCTGAACATGAGCCAGCAGTGTGCC
>JAOXJM010000019.1:39433580-39445574 GCA_026413425.1 Tringa solitaria | reverse complement strand
GGTGTTCAGTCCAAGGTGACATAAATCAGTATGCTGAACAGCACATATGCTTAACTGTATTTATAGAAAACTGCCTTTCAAAGTTTGCTGTTAACAGTGTGCACTCAATACTCACTGAACCTCTCGCTTTTGTGTCTTGTTCCCTAGAATAAGCAGCCTGATGATTAGCTAGGTACGAGAAAAGGGACACTCATTGACATTTTGGACTAGCTAGTTAGACTTTTACTTCATAGCAAATAAATAGACTGGTCTTCAGTTTTGCTTGCAATACGATACCATTATAAGAGCACAGGACTGCAGTTCACCCACAGGACCACCAAATAAAGGGCAAGAAAATAGCGAGGCAAGTAAGACCCAGCCAAACTACCCTACGTGCTTACCCCTCCTCATCATTCTAGCAGCAAGGCTGGCCACAGGACAGAGATGGCCCCTTCACTGCAGGACCTGGAGGAACAGAAAGTCACAAAAATCATGTGAATTGTTTTCTTGCAGAGCACTGTATTATCCAAATGCTTGTAAGAGAAGGCCATTAGTTTAATACATGGGTTAGGAGATCTAAAATCTGTAATATTTACTGAGGTGTTCTGTCTGGTGTGTTTGTGTGCGTGCAGTTAGTCTATACACGTGGGAGTGACAGAGAGGAAAGCTAGACACTGTAAGATACCTCACAAGGCCAGACTGAAGGTCCTGTACCACATTAAAAAATGCTGCTGTTATCTAGCTGTCACCAACACTGGTCTGGCATAAAAGCCAGAAAAACTGGGCACTATACGCTTCTCCCTTTAAAGCAAGTGGCTTTCAGCAGAAAGCATGGTTTGGAGATAGAGGTTTAAGCTTGCATTTTTGCTCAAGAGGATGAAGGAGTTGGTAGGGCGATGCAAAATGAGGCTATGGTGGAGAAAGACACACAGCCTTAACCCAGTAGCTGATTGCAAACCACTCTCCCCTCACAGGGGTAAAGCAGAAGTCCTGCAGTGCTTTTGGGTAGATGCTTCACTTGGGAGTTTCTCTGAATCATGGAAGTAATAATGAGGTTTTCTAACTAAATGACCCCTTATTACTTGCTCTACAAAACCATTTGTCTGTGTTGGTACATCTGTCCCTGAACAATCTCTTGCATCAATGGGCCTGGCAGGTCTGAAACTCTGCTAGAATGGTCTCTGCACAGGTTTGGGAGGACCTTCCATACCACCAAGTTTAAGGTAGCACAGGTACCCTGTACAACAAAAATTACTTCCAAGCTTCCAAGAGCTGACATGTATAAGGGTAGACAGAGGGAAGAGAAATCTATATGGTTATTTCATATCTGTGTGGCATGTCTACCTGTAAAGATGTGTATCCTTCTTTGCTCAGAAAGCAGCCAAGGCTATTGAAACTCCACCTCTCCAGGCTCACCTTCACTTTGCTCATTTCCTTTGCTCTGTTTATGTCCTCAAAAGCAGGAAGAAAAGTAGAAGTAGCTTAAAAGGACATTTTCTTTCACTTTGAAGACTTTCATGCGTACAACAGACAAGAAGGATGCAAGTGAACACAGTGAGCTATTTGGGATGAGGAACAAAGGAAAAAGAGAGTAACAGGGAGGGAGAAACTCAGGAAGAGATCATGCATAGTTGAACTGGGAGGAAAGAAGGAATGAGAAGCAACAGTGATGAAGAGCAAGGGAGTCAAAGCAGAAGGGAAATACATGTTAATAGGAAATATATGGATAGGAAAGGCGTTCTGCTGTGGTCTATTAAAAACAGGCCTTCAGTGTCATTAACTTTGAGCAGTCAAAAGGACACTCAGGGGAGGAGAAAAATAAATTTTAAAAAAGTCAATAAACAGCTGATAGTACAAAGTTATGTTGTAGGAAAAAGAGCAAAGAAAACCTATGTAACATTTATCTGCAGGATGATACAGGTATTTTTGTCTCAACATACAGAAAGGTCAGTTCACTGACCTGCGCCATGTCCTAATTGTCAGGCAACTACTACCTATAACAAATGTTATCAATCCATGGTCAAATTAAGAGACAGATAAAACAAATCAACCAGCCAAAACCAAAGTGCCGTAAAACTTAGCTACAGGGGCAACCACTGCAACTTGCTCCTGCAAACAAACGACGACTGGCTAGTGCAGAAGCCTGTTATGGGTCAGCAGACCTGATAGCTTCCTACAGTAAATCACATTCGCTTACATCAAGCTACTGTGAAAAGAAAGGACTGCCCTGCCTTGGCTTCATCACTTTCAGATATTTATCAGTAATAAATATCTGAAATATTTATTTCAGATAAATAAATATTTATTTATTTCTGTACTACAGACAGAAATTCAGCCTTCATATTCAGTGAAAATTATATATATACACACACACTTTTTTCCGTATTTTCCTCTACTATTTGGTACCAACCTGCAGCTATGTACCTGTGCGAGATGTGATTTTTATTACCCTTAACTGTGCAAATCAGTGCATAACACTGTGATTCCAAACTCTTCAACAGGTTTTTTAGTTGTATCACAATAGGCACGGTGCTGTTACAAAAAACAGTTGCAGATTTAGGCAGCTAAAAAGAGCAAAAGACAGAAAAAATGTATCAGTATCAGAGTCCTACACACCTCTCTTGAAAAGCTTGGAGTCTTTATTAACTCTTCACATCTCTATTATCAAGCCTCCTAATTTCTTTCAGTTGGCAGTTGAGTAGCGCTGGCTTGAAGACAACTACTTTACATCCTTTTCTGCTTTCATTTATTTAATTAAGGAAAAAAACAACCAAACCAACCACCATACATATGTATCTTTTAGCCACTGCATGGTTTGATGCATCTCTGTGAAGAACACATCAAGTATAGCAATATTTGCAGATGGATCAATCTAAACTATTACCCGTATGCATAATTTTTGCTGAACAAAACGCAATCATAGAAAGAATTCTGGTACCAGAAAGTCAGAGCAGAAGGATAAAGTTCAAGTTCTACCAGATGAAACTTCTACAAAAGCAAACAAACATACTGAAGAAATCAGCAAGATATTAAATGCTTCTTCCATTTTTTTGCACTACGTGCTCTCAGTATTGGGAAACATTCCCCTGTATGGTTTATTTCAAATATATTGATCTTTAGTAGGAGATGCTGGTAGAGCATATTTTAAAACCTTTTCAAGTAACTAAGACTGCATTACTGTCCACATTTTCATGATCCTCCAAATGGTGTTTTACCATGCAAAACAGCCAGAATTGGAAGCGTAGGTGCACAATGTTCTGTAGCAGAAAGTAATATCTGCACGCAGAAAAGAGTTTTTGCTTCGATATTTTGTGTGGGATAATCTGATAGTTAAAAAGAAACTATCAAAGCTAGGGGAAGCAGTCGAAGAAGCAAGATGTGAACCTGTACTTATTTTGCAGAAGTCCTGTGTCACACTGTTCTTGCAAACCAAACAAAGACGTGTTTCAGCTCCTTTTCTACCTTTTACCAGAGGCCAAAATTAGCCTCACGGGGATGAGCAGCACAACCACAATAAACCAGAAAAAGGGTTAAATGAGTGAAGTACATTCTGCAATGTGTTTTTTGATAACTTTTTTGATAGCTTTTACCCCATACATCTGGACCTCACAAGCCCTTTCTTTTCCTCTGTCATTATACCGTGCAAAACAGGTCAGAAATTAAAGAGAACAGAGAATGTAAAGGTTGCATGCATAGTACTTTCCTTCTTTTAAGTCACATAGAAGTTTAACTATAGGCTCTGAGAGAAATACAGGATATCGCTATTGTGATTTACCTGCATTTACATCTCACGGCCACAATTTCAACAAATAGCATTCATGTGTATAGCAGTTTATAATCACAGAAGAACCCCACCTCTTCTACTTTTGCATAGACCTCAGTCACATGCTGTCTGCTGCAAGGTCTGAACACAAAGCATTCCACTTAACATTCACTCAACACCCAGGCCTCTGTTCCTCATCCCACACAGAAAAGGAGACACCATGCAGAAACCTACATTTTTCTCACAGTGCCCTATCCTGGACATGATGACATAATTCCTAACTACAAATATGTCATTTATCAGGTTTTTCTCCTTCATGTGCTCATTGAAATTGTTAAAAGGTGATTTTGCAGAGTGCTATTTCTTATTCAAAATCTGGACTATCTTGTCATTTCAACCATCCACATTCCTGCTAGACAGTTTCTGGTGTAATCTCTAAATTTCACCACTAAACTATACAAATGCTCTCAGGATAACTTGAAAGACATTTCTTTTTTCCATTTTGCAGTTTGTTGTTACAGAATTTTTACTAGAAAACATGTATTTGATAATAAAGGAAAATATACAGCATGATTTTTTCCCCACCAACACTCTGTGTCAAATGAAATTCATTAATATTTTTGGACATGAAGATAGTCCATAAATACACTCCAAGTAGGCTTTCTGCAGAACACACTATTTTATCAGTGTTAAATTTGAGATGCGAGTTCAAGAACTGCCTTTGCAGCTCATTAAACCAATGTCGTTTTGACTGTATGCTGCAGAATGTGCTATCCTGAATGAGCAAGCTTCACCACTATATTCTTACACTCTAACTGTGTCACTGAACACCCTTTCCCAATATAGTTTCTTCTTATCACTTGGCACCATGCATCTTTATTTCCATAGGCCTGTAACATTTGCAAAAATGCAATGACTGACTAAGTGGAGGATGAACAGTCCACATCCACTCTCTTGAGATGTTTTTTTTGGACAGCATTTATAAAATAATTAGGAACAAGTTTAAGATGTTGCTCAAAAATAAGAGAAGCAATACTGGTTCTAAATAAATGTTTCTTCCTTACTTCCTGCATCACTATGGCCTTAGTAGAATTACTCTGATGCTTAACTGCTTGCAGAACCAGGCTCTGTTTAAAAAAAGTAGTTATGTCACAAACGGAACAAAACCCCCACCTCTACTGCAATAGCTGCAGAAACATCCACATAGGATTAATTTTGCTGTTCCTATTCTAAGGAAACTGAATGGGAAACTACCCCCTTCTGAAATTCCATAGTTCAGACTGTTCTAAAAGGGAAATTACTTGAACGCTTTTATTAGCTGTAAGTATAAAGACAGACTTGCATGTGAAACTTCCCTTTAATGTGAAATTCTGATATACTATGCCATCAACAATTGCATCTTCAGATAAGAAACAGATACATCTCTTATGGAAAAAAGAGTCTGCATTTTAGTCAGACAGCCAAGAACCTGGAGCCCATGTACAGGAGAAAAATATATGTGTAATCATGGAAGTAAGGAGCCTCTGATATCGTTATTTTCTTTGCAGAAGCGTGTCATAACACTTGCCACTTTCTTTATTCCTCACCTCCAAAAATTGGAATTACATGCAAGCCACATTACTGTAAGGATTAGCGGTATTTTAGAAGTACCATTATTGTTGCTATTGCCTGTTTTGACTTTGCTTTGGAAGACATTCGACTGCCCAAATTAGAGTGCATTCTGATCAATCCAGAATCACTGAATTCATGAAGGGCAGTTTATTTATTCCCTGTTCTGCACTGGGACTACAGCAGATTCAGGTTTCGCTCCTCCAGACTCTTGTAAACATTTGTATAGTATGGAATGGCTTCAAAAATATCAGAAATCTTCTTTTTCCCCCCCACTACTGTATGTGTATTTGTTAACTCTGTTGGTTTGTTTGAGAACAACTACCTCATCAGTTTTCCCCTCTTAATCTGATTTTTCAAGTAGCCATTTCTGCCTCATCAATTCTTAAGTGGTAACCCAGCTGAAACTCATATCTTACCATGCCGTGGACATGAAGAAGGCTGCACACCACCCTTCAAGCTACACAGTTAGAGGTAAGTGCTGCAGAAGAGGTTTTATTCGTCTATTTATGATAAGTGGTATTTGTCCATAAAATATCTAATGCTTGCTAATACATATTTTTTTTCTAAGTGGAAGAACCTGCAGTATATACAGGGTGAAATTTATCTGATTTCCCATTTCAAGGAATGGGAATCAATCAAAAAAAGTGAGACAGATAGTTAAAGATTGCTTCACTGTTCAATTGACATCCTTGTTTCTAACATCTATTTGATAGGGCGTAAGCATCAGCAACTAAAACTTTTGGAGATGCTGCTATGTCCCTGTACTCTCCAGAAAGATCAAGTCACTTAAGGTTGTATTGCATAACACATTTTGCTAATTATGTATATTCAATCTGATTTTATTTGAACTTAGTTACTTCAAAGTAACTGCAAATCCTGGGGACCAAGTAAACAGTCACCCTTAAAAGGGTGATTTTAAGATTAATTTAGATTTAGAATCGTTTAAGATTCATATAGAACTTGGAATGAGCTGTAATAAAAATATTCACCTGAACATTTTGTTCCAGTCGGGAAGAAGGGATGGTTACATCAAGTTTATAGTACCAAAAAAATGTTTCCTTTCTGAAGTAGGGGTAAGAGGAGAGGGGCACTGACAGGATTAGAAGTGTTCTAGGAAAATCAGGCCTAAACATAAAGAAAAAATAGTTCTTGAGTTTCCTTTACAACAAAAAGTGCTGTTATGATACCATGTAGTAGCTGCCTAGGCTACCTAGAACAACAGTAGAGCATTTATGCTTCATTAAGACTTGCATTAAAAGAAAAGAAAGATGTCAAGTTTGAAGTTGTGGACTTTCCACATGCTTCTGTTATTTTTCGTGCCATAATGTATCACTTTGTTGGTAAATGTACATCTCAGTTTTGTTTCATCAGTTATTAAGATCACAATAAAGTAGTATCAATCCAGTGTCTTCTAGTCTGACAAAATTCAGACCTCGTTATTCTTTGCAAAAGTTACTTTTACTGTATATTTATGTATGCATAAATAAAACTAGCATTTATTCTCATATGTACATGGTACGCCTCTTCTTCCCCAATTTAGGGCATAAATACTGAAATTCCAATGTATTTCACAACTAATACAGGAGCCAGGCTACAGAGATCTCTGTAAATGTCATCCCAAATAAGTATATTATGCAAGTCTCAAGAGACTAAGGAAAACACAAAACAGGAGAGGTAGATCACTCGAGAAGATCACTTTGCTTGCCTGAGAGTTAGTTCACTATAATGTCTGCTTTCACTGCAGAGAGCCCTATTCTCTTGAAGATAAAGTAAACAAACAGATGGAAGGATCAAGAACGACCCTGTAACTTCACTGCTAGCCTTGCTAATTATTCAGTGAATGCCAGGCCAGATTCTCATTTACATGCATACAATGCCATGCGTCAAGAGAATATATCTGGCAGAGTAGAATATATTCCAATACTTTATAAGCACAAAAGCAAATTCACCTAATAGAACATATGTAATAAAATTACATTGTCAAGGTGCCTCAGATAACTTAGGTACTTCACAGCGTCAAATCTGATTCTGTGTGCTACAGGAATCTCTTACAAGAGGTTCACAGCACAAGGAGGTTCACAGCCTGCATTTACTTACCATGTATACAGACACGTAACAGGCAGAGCGCACCCCTCTGCTGCGATACAGTGGGGAACCACAGGAAACACGTATGTTGGACAGTGGTCCTCAGTACAGGATGTCACACTTTCCTACACTCAGTATGCTGTATTTCCTCTTTTTTTTTCCAGTTAGACCTTAAAGGTACAGCTCTTAAAACCTTTTTTTTTTCAGTCCTTAAGTCTCTCACACGAGGAGCTGAATCTCTGCATCCCTCACTTCTGTCAGAAGAAACTGCAGGGACTCAAAAGCTCCCATGGTGTGAGCCCTAATTTTCTCCTCACATCCCAGGTTTTAAGTGACAGCTTGTTGCAGAATATTGAGTTGAATTTGACAACCTAAGTGCAAGTTTTTAATCAGTAAAAACTTACTTGGCCCAGGCCTTATATACTGAACTTCATGAAATGTTTTTACCTTCAGTGCCTTATACAACAAATCTACACAACCAGAACCAAGGTTCCAAGAACCAGCTGCAGCTTGCTGAACTACTCATTTCCACGTACCATCTAGCTTTCATTCTTCACTAAAATACAGTCACATTAGATGTGCTCTATAAAATCTGTGACTTTGCATTTAATTTCAATGGTGGAAACACAATGTCCAGCAAACATCACAGAAGTTATAAGAAAACCATCAAAGAATTTTTCTTCCCCCTGTTTGGGGAAGTTTGGGGGTACTCCTGCAAATCCCATCCTCCAGTAGGCTACTGCCATACTACCATTTTCACTCTGTAGATACATAGTATTTCTCAGAGTTTGCAAAGCACCTTTTAAATATAATTTACAGTTGATAGGTAGAAACAATACATTCACAGAATCAATGTTTATTGTTTATACTGAATTGTTTATACTGAATATTTCTGAGGTCCCACAGAACGACTTTGCCTGTCCATCTCGGTGTCAATAGGTGCTTCTTGTTTCAATTAGTAGAAGTACCACCAAAACACATAAATCAAGAATTGTTTTCTCCCAACCTTTTCACCCTCAGCTTTGCTGCTTCTATATGTAATACAGAACTGTTCCAAATGTATTCTGCATAAAACTGTAACATAAGCAATACTAAATGAGCACTGCAAGCAAACATCAAAATATTTAATGTGGTTGCTAATGCAACAAAGTTTTAACTCAAGTAGTTGCCAAATTCCAGTCTGAGGCTTATCCCTAATATACCTAGAGATTATTGCAAATGGCAAAATGGAGTCTCATTTTTCAGTAGGCCTACTTACCTATCCCTTCAAACAACTTCGTGAAATGTGTACATTTCTAGCAGTTTTCATTAATATGTGATGCTTTAGCACAATATTACAGTGTTGCAAACAATGAGACAAGTTAAAATCCCAAAGAAACTTACCATCCCTGTAGTTAGACCTAAGTTTCAAGTTAAATTCTTTCTGCTTTGAAAGTCTATGTGAAAATCAAGACACTGCTCAAGAGCAGCCAACAAAAATGTCCTAAGGCATCTTTTGTTTTTAATGCAACTTTTATGAGCTGCACCTGTCATCAAGCAGTTTATCATCATTTGTAGGTATAGCAAAGCGAAACTAAATTCTACTAACATCATGCTGTGACCAAAAAAAACCCCAAACCCAAGCAAACAACTTATAAATTACTTCCTACCACAGTCTGTTATTACATATCTAGCTTCAGCTGAAATTATCACTGGCATTTTAACCTCCAGTTTAAGCATTCCAAACAGACAACGTACTTGTGTGCTTTCACATTTGCTATAGCTAATGATGCTGTCCTGATGCTGCACATTTAACCAGATATCCACCCGACATTAAAAAGATAGATCAGGCTTGCATGGGCAAATAAATGCGAAGATGGGAGGAATTTCAGATCACATTTGTTAGCTGCAGAAATTCAACGCAAAGTTCTGTAATATCTGTATTAACATCATATGAATAGGCCAGATAATTTCAGATAAAAATAAACTGTACATGATGATTTTAGATTTAAGCTCTTCCTTTAGCCCCTTCTAACCAAAGAGAAATCCCCTTGAGTTTTGCCAAGAGCTATGAACTTCTTGACACTACAGTGTCCTACTAACTTCCAACGCCTCTCTGATCACAAAGTCAGCCTGCCATGGGGATGCAGTGATAAATAGGTAAGATTCAGCTCAAGAGCTACAATAATGCTATACATGGAAAAAGTTTTAAAGAGATTATGTCATAATTGCTATGGTGTTTATTTCTGAAATAAACCAATCCAGAGTTTTGGTAGCCTGCCTCAGGGCAAGGAAAAAAATAAAATAAATGTATCAGTCTGCAGTATCTCCCTTTTGAAAGGCAAATGTACAATCACAGTTATATCATGACCTGGCAACATATGATATTATTTAAAATAATGAAGTTAAGTGACTTAGCTTCCAATACACAATTAGTACATATGCTATTTTTATTACTGCAATTCTCACTAAATGCCTTACTTTAATAAAAAGATGTTTGTTCCTTAGCTTTTTTTTTTTTTTTAAACAGAACATTTAATTACTCAAACACAACTTGATGCAAAAAGAATGAAACATGCATTATACACTTCATTGTATAATATCACAGCATGGCCAAAGAGATCAAGCAGTCCTTCAAACGTAGGTGACTTTCACAATTCATTTAAGTTAAACATAGACCCAAACCATCCGAGATTATGTACATGCGTTAGTTCTTTATGGTATTGTTACATGCACCCCAGATGCATATCTCATTGCTATCTGTCATCTGCATCAACACTGTATTGATGTCTGCCCTCTGCCAGCTGTGTCCCAGGGCACATCTGCCCAGATCATCATGCCACTGATGAGACTGTGGACACTGGCAAGACTGCCATTGGGAAGACTAGTAAGGGTCAGAAGGGTCTTTGCCCACATAAAAGAAATGTGGGCAAGTGTAGAAAAGATGTGGCCAGGTAGAAGCTCCCTTCCAATCTTTGCATCAGGGCACACACCTATCCAATTCCAATATCCTTCCCATGCTCACCCGAAGAATACTCAGACTCAGATCTCACCACGTAAGCTCCTACATGTTTCAGAAGGAGAACCTCTGGATGACAAGCCTAAGCAGCAAACTAACAAAGGGAACATGAATAATGGGATCACACGAAAGCGTCTTGATTAGGTTTCACCATTCTGCAGTCACAGATCATCATACCAAACCTGGAACCATAATTCAAATGGTGAGACGCAAAGGGCAACTCTGAATGACAGGTTACCTCTACAATGTGTATGGACAAACCGGGAGGAGTCAAGGCAAGTGCTAAAGGTAACTACAGCACTTAGTAATCGTGCAGACATTTGTGACTGCTTCCTAGTTAATGATTGACCTCCACATAAGGTCAAACGGCTATTAAAAAATTATTCTTACATCCCAGGTAAATAAATGCAAGAAGAAAAAACATGAGGTAGGATATCCCTATGATGCACAACTGCTTTGGGGCTGCAAAAATCACACTGATCACAAATGCACTTAAACCACAGTAATCTTTCCTGAGCAGGTTCAAAGATGAGTTCTGCAATTCACAAGCACTGTAGGGATCCTTACACAACTTTTCATCTGGATAAACTAGGGTAAAGAGGGTACTCTGCTCCCTGACAGTTGGATTGACATGTCGATCTTCAGATGCGTTTTGCACCCTGTGGAGTTCCTGTCACCTCTGTGACATAAAGCACATGAAGCAGAAAGAAGTTGGGTAGGTTCAAACACTGAAAAGACTTGTCAAAATAAACTCAGAGGTCAGTAATACGCAAGATGTGCTCTGTTTGGGTTTTACTACAATGGAGTGCAGAGCCCAAAGAAATCCAGCTAAATCTAGAAACTGGAGTCCCCAGAGACAGAGCAAACCATGACTCTTCTTTTCCTTTCTAAAAACATTTCTAACTATTCATATTGTAAGAAAAAATTGTTAACGTACATTGCTGATACAATTTCCTTTCTTGGTGTTGCAAGGTACGTTCATCTTACAACACAATCAGCCTTCTCACAAACGTATCTTTTAAAATTAAGCATAAGACAAGTGCATGTTAGAGACTCCCTCCCTTTACAACCAAGCCTATACAGAAAAGGAAAAAAGTAAGAGTACTAATGAGCAGTACAATAATTAGTTTAATGACTTACTGGATTGCTAATGGAAAGAGGAAGTTAATTGATCAGTTCAGCTACTAACAGAAGGCAATGATCTCAATTTGGGAACCAGTAACTCTGAGGAGTGTTTCCAAACATTTTTCTTCTTTTATCCTGAAGCTTTGTATGCTTACTCTTGTCTAATTACAGCACAACAGGAAGGCCTGTGCTCACACAATAATAATAACCTGGTCTGCTGAGGTAAGGAGACAAAAACGAGGGAAACACTGCCGTCATTGCAGGCTGTATACGCTGTAGGTGACTCAAAGCATTCATTCACTGCTCAAAACCTGCAGTTTCGCTCGTCTGCTACCAAAGCATCAATACAGGTTAGGCATGGACCTGCTGGAGACAAGTTCCGAAGAAAAGGATCTGGGGGTCCTAGTGGACAGCAAAATGACAATGAGCCAGC
>JAOXJM010000019.1:39408899-39424909 GCA_026413425.1 Tringa solitaria | reverse complement strand
GGCGCGGCGCGGCGGGCCGCGGCCCAGGCCCCGCCCGCAGGCCGGCTCCTCCCGCCCGCTCCGGGGCTCCGGTGCGAGGCCCTGCCTGTCCTCTCCGCCCCGCCGCCCGCGGGCCGGCATACCCTTGTCAGCGGCCGCCCGTGGGGGCCCAGGGCGGGCGAGCGGCCGTGGTGTTGTGGCTCCCCGGTCCCCCAGGAGACGGGGCGGCGAGGGGTGGTGAGGGGCTGCGTTGATGTCCAAGGCCGTGGCGGAGCGCGGGAGTGTGGCAGCACCTGTTGGCCGGTGCGTGGCGGGAGGGACTCGGCCTCCTCGGGCTGTGAGCCCGGAGCAAAGGGTCGCCGTCTGGCCTGCGCTCGCCTCCTTGCCGCCTTGTTGGGTTTCTCCAGCTCATTCACTGAGCCTGTGGGCTCTGACCACCGCCTCGCACATGAAACTATTCTAGGGCTTGGCCAGGAGGAGACGGGTCTGCCCTGCACGGGACTGAGCAAGGACTGCCACTGCTCCGGCCGCCTCAGCACCCCTGTCCGCGCTGAGAAGGCCCCAAAATCCAAGTTGTTAATTCCCCACAACATCACGTGTTTTCTTTGTTTAAGTTTTGCAGGCCTCAGGGAGGTACTGAAGAAGAGGACAGTGAGGAAGGCTATACACCAGTGCAGGTGAATGAATGAATGAAGGGAAGCTGGGAGAACAAAGGTGCAAAGATTTCCTGCTGAAGAAAAATGGGGGGAGTGGGGGTGTTGGGAGGACCTCATCGGCAGCACGGCTGCTTTAAAGGGAATGTCTTTTCTACAGGGGCCTGAGGTCTTCTCAGGGAGCAGAGTGCTGGGGATGTGGTCCTGCTGCACGACCCCGAGGCTGCGCAGGAGGCCGTGCCGGCGCGCTGCTCAAGCATGGTTACGGGACCTTTTTATTCCTGGTAGAACAGACTACTCCCAAGCTACACGAGATGAGTACGTAATGGCTGTGCATTTATAGCTGTAATTACTGATATCGGATACGCTGACTCATGCACGTTGAATTCGAAGTGCAGAAGTATTGTATTTGTGCTGGTGTTAAAGAAAAGAAATCATGTAACATTTCAGATTGCTACTTCCATTTTGTTCAAGGTCCTTGCTTCACTGTTTTTTATCTGCCATGGTATTTACAACAAATGATATCAGAGCAACTACATCGTATGTTTACTCAAATCAATGTGCAATAGTCAAACCACTTAAATGATGATGGCTTCCCTACGTCAGAGCTGCAAGAGACATCTCTAGTAAACTAGCTTCTGGTCTCATCGCCTGATGCTTCAATTTCTTCTTTTCACACCAGTAGTAGTACAGTGCTCATATATACCGCAGTCAGATGTGCCATCTGGCTCGGCTCTGAATCTTTAGAGTGGATGACACTTTCTTAATGTATTCAAAATCTGCAGCATTAACTAGCTCATGGTGATAGGAGTATTTAGAAGATGACAGAGAATAATCTAATACCGTCAGGGCTTCTCAAAATTTCCTTTCAGATTTTTAAGGTGGACTGCTTCGTGTTACATTTCCCCTCAGTTGGCAAGACTGAACTATCTTACAAACTCTTGCAAAGGAAGTTTTAAAAAGAACTGCAGATTCTAACTCTGGTTACATGTGATGAACAGGCTACACCATGTCCCAGGCCCAAGAAGAAAAGCAGACAGAACTCTTGATTCCTTTTCCTGCAAAAAAGCATCCTAAAATAGGAAGGAGTTTCTTCCTTCTTTCTTCTTTGTGCTGAACCACAAAGGTACCTGAACAATGCTATATGATATAAGAAATCTGTCAGTAAATGACAAGTTATGAATCTCAATGACCATTTTCTTCTCCTCACACTGCTAGGGTGGTAGTTAAGTGCCCTGGGGTCTGACAGCAGCATCCTGCAGAGATGTATGAAAACCAGTTCTGATAAGAGTTGCCACTAGCTATGGTAGTAGAGTTCTCCTTACAATCTATTTTTCTACAGTTATCATTTTGGAATTCAATTCTGCATTGAATTCCATGCTAACACTTAATGCTGCTTGCATCCTATGAGCTACTGAGGTAACTGCAGAAAATCTGGAGCCAGAAGTCGTAGTCCGACACATTTTTCTTATTCACTATAATCACTCTTTGATGGGGTTGATGGTGATGTAGAGGTGGTGTTTATAGAGAGGACATTTATGTTCGTGCCTTCAAAATATTGAAATAGCTCACAACCTATGTATTTCTTCCACAAAATACCTGAGATGAAAGAAATACTATTGACTGAAGACATGTATTGACAATACACTAGAGTCAGTTTTAAGACTCATAGTTCCAGATCAAAAGCTTTGTGGCAAAGTGATGATCTGGTATAAACTCACTTGCTGTTTCTGACTCCTTCAGACAGTTTTTGTGAATTAACTTTATGTTGATGAGATTTTTTACTTTTCCTCCTTCAACAGCTTACTTTCTTGACTGTTTGGAGAGAAATGTTGTGGTATGCCATGTCTGAGCCAGAACAAGTTTATGCTACTGGGAGAGTCAGCCGTGCACAGGTCCAGGATAAATTTTGCTGGAACCATCAGTAGTTGCAGCTGGATCATTTTGCCAATGCAGAACACTTAGCATTTGTATTGCGTCTTCACATTGTCAAAGCATTTACATAAGGATGGCAGTACAGAGTGCTCAGTCACTGCAGGATACTTAGGTGAGTTCCAGTTGTCTCTAACAGAATGAGATCAGATGATCAAAGTAATTTTATTTTTTTTTTGGTCTTGATATCTATGAGCCAGTGCTGATCTGAGCATCTAACTGAGTAAGATAAGCATACAGAGTCCAGCATCATGCACAGGTAGTACTTTAGGCTCACATTAGTAATTTCATTTATACATTCCTTTAGTATTACATACCCAGTAACCATGGATCAATTTTTGAAAGAAAGTTGCACATAGGAAGATTTACTTTCCTCAGCATTCAAAGAAAAAAAAAAGTAACTAAGAAAGGATTTCTAGAAATCTGAAAATGCAGTAAGGGGCAACTTACAGCCCCCTGAGTAGCAATGGATAACAAAGCCTTATACATCAAAAGCCTTCCTCTAGATCACGGCTTACGCAGGAGTTAAAATTCAACATGCTGTTTCAAGACTGACAATTCTGTGATATGTTAATGGGAAGATTTTTTTTTTCTAGAAATGTATAGAACTACAAAGAGTTCTATTTCTTATCTTAATTCAAATAAGCAATTTTCTTCCCTCTCCTACGTTCCTATCCCACCATGTCTTTGAAGAGTGTGCAAGGTGATATTAACCCAAACTGTTTTCCAATTCTACTGATTTAATCAGCTTATGCAAATAATAAAATAGGATATCTATTAAAATAATAGTAAGCATGGTCATTAAGGATGCATTTTACAAGAAATTAAAATTTGTTTGTCTCTTTAATATGTGTGAATGGTCAAGGCCAGTTTCTCCTTTCTGTCTAGTAATTGCAGATGTCATAAACTTCTTTTATTCTTACATACTGTCACGGAGTGTGAGCTATGGCATATCAGCATGTCAATATTAAGCCTGAATTTTGTTTGCTGAAAACAAGGGCAGGAGAGAAAGCATTATGAAAGGCCTCTAAATTCTTTTAAGAAAGCAGACCTTTTCCAGTAGGGATTACCTGATTTTCTTATTATCACTTTCAGGAGAGCATAAGTCTTTGGTGTCTAAGAATTGACTGCTCATTTCCACACACACACCCCTCTTTTTTTTTTTTTTCTTCTGCTGCTCCATAAGCAACAGAGATAACTAAGCAGAACTAGTCACTCAGCTGTGCTCTAGAAATCAGATACCACAATACAGATACTCACATGAGCCATAGTAATTCAGGCAACATTTGTCTACAGGTTGGCAAATCAGTTGTCTTGATCCTTTCTTTAGAACAAGACTGTGGTATTTGTACAATTGTTACTATTATTCTGAATGGAACAGATATACTTCTCTGGAAACAGTGAAATATGGGAAACTGTCTCCTCCCTGAATCACTTTCTGCAGTCCAGACAAGTTTACAAATAAATTCAGTCTTCTTGGATTCCTCATTCCTGACAGCGTCTTCTTAGCCACCCAAATATCTTTGCATTTTTCCTATGCAGTTCTGTGGTAAGCTGGGTTTCTTCGGTTGTTCTTGTAACTATGAGTGCTGACAACATGTGGACAGGACTTCCAGTCTCAGTGTTGCCCTTATTTCCTGATTTTTTGAAGACAATTACATAGTCTAAGCCAGGTCCACAGGGGAAATCACATGTAAGAGAAAAGAGGTTGTAAAAACTTTTCTAAAAGTGAAAGAGGGAGATGCATCTGGGCAAGTTATAGTTCCAGCACTGCCAACCAGAAAGCATGCAAAGTTCTGGAAATTAATTAATTAAATTAAGTTTTGCCATATGTTCACTTGAAAACTGAGCATTGTTGGGCTCTCCTAGCTGTGAAAAACTAGATGACATTGATTCCCAGTTTAGGAGAAGTATCTGAAGCCCTAGGAAGAACAGTCTTGGAGAAATTCTAAACTAGTATTTTATTTTCCTGTTGATTTTACTGCTTAGAGAATATAGATGCAAAATCTTCAGAGGAGGGAGAGAAATTTGTAAAATGTTGAAGTAAATGTTATCTGAACGTTTTTATTGATCAGTCTCCTAGTTTCATGCTTTTTAAAATAACATTACAGTGACTGTAGAAATGTCAAGTTAGATAAAAGGATGATTTGAGCTTACCCTTATAAAGAAGGATCAGATTTAAAGTGAGATTGCATCTATAAAGATTTTACATGTTCACTAATGATACACTCATTAATTAACAATAAGCTGTGTTATTGGAGTATAAGAATTCTGCTTCATATCTGATGCAACTGGGAAAATGAAAATTCCATTTGAACACAAACTAATATAAACGTTTGCATCTTTATGTTCTATAAAGGCAGTAATTGCACAAAACAAGTGAAAATGCAGGTATTAGACTGTAGCATGCACCCTGAAGACTTTTGCTGGCTTTTGTGGTTTTCTCCTTCTCAAAGCTCTGCCTTCTCTTTGAGATACTGAATCAAAGTACACTCTGGTCCAAGTGCATGCCTCAGAGTATAAAAGTCCCAGTTCATTATCTGGCAGGGTAAGATTGTCTTTCAGGGAAACCTGATGCCAGTGCAACATCTTCCATGTAGAGAGATGCCTTCTGCTGTGCTTGGGATTCTGCCTCCTCTCGCAATGAACCATTTGTTCTTAAGTCTATCAGGACTGTTTTATGTTTTTCCTTTTAAAGAGTATCTCATCTTTAGAGAAAAATGTATTTGGGATTCATGTCAGGGAATTTAACCGTGAGGTACGGTGCATTTTCAATGGGTTTTGGTGCCATTGTGCTGACAAAATCCTGCTCTTGAGGTGCTGTGCACATGGGTGGACAGCTGTGCTCATGTACATCACTGGGGAGGAGAAAATTTGCTTTCTAGGAATATTCAGAAGTATATTACTCATGTATCAGTGTAATGTCTTAGTATTTCAAAACAAGAAATTGGATCTGGCTTTTGCACATGCAGACAGTTACATACATGTAAGTTTTACTGCACTCATTTCAGAAATCTTTTCAAAGTATGAGTCACGAGTAGTTAGTAACAGGTCAAGAAAACATGATTTTATTCTGTGGCTAAACAGCAGCTCCAAACCCTGAGAAGCCTCCTCTGCTGGATGGGGGTAGAGATGAAACCCACAGGTTTTTCCCAGGCATATTCCTTTCTAACTTGTGCTAAGGCCAGTTCCTATGACCCATCTATGTCACATGGTGCAGTGCTATAGCTATATATATTCTGAAGGGAAGGGAACTGTAGTACTAGAAACAAGAGTTGCATCAGCAAATTAAGTAGCCCAGACAAAGGGCAATACATAGTTACACCAGGTAGGGCTCCAAAAGGAATGTTTTTCAGCACTATCTCTAGATGGTGATAATTAGGCAGACTGTGACTTTCTAATGCTACATGAGAGCTGCATTGAGCTAATGCTGCATTGAGCTGTGTGAACAATCAGCAAATGTTCTGTAGTTAACAACTTGCTGCTTCTAAGTCTGACATGAGTAAGCATGCACTACTGTGAATTTTCTTTTAGTGGAAAATGCTAAAAAAAGTTTTTGTACTTGCTTCCAGTCACAAAAGAAAGAACAAAATAATAACACAGAACAAACAAAAGCAGGAGCACACAAAATAGAAGCTTGTAAGATGTTCAGAATTTGTTCTCCTCGTCTGCCTTCAAAATCCAACATATCCAAGAGAATTTCTTTTGTAGGGTCTGAATCTTCTTGTGACTTCCTCTAGTGAAAATGTATATGTGGAAAACCTTTAATAACAGAGAGGCAACACATATTTTCTGATGCTTCAAAAGTTTTTCAGGTGTTCTGTCCCTCAGTGAGCTCTTCGCATTTAGGTCTTCATGTCTGAACAGAAGACAATCAAAGGTAGTCTTTGGACTGAAGAAGAGGTGTCCCTGTGCAGAAGTCATCAAAGAACTATAGATGGACTTAGGACTATACATTACCAAGTTGCGTGTATGACATAATTGCTAGCATTTATCATACTTCTGATTGGGATATCTTCTGAAAACACTGCTATATAGGATTATGTTAGAAGAAAATTTTGCCTTTAATCCACTAGTTTTGCTAAAGATAATGGTGTCATTTCTGACTCAACATTTCTGCTGAGCTTCTCTATGTTATGACTGTATATTGGTATTCAAATGTTATTTAGAAACAACTTTAAGAGAAAAAACAAGTAGCTGATATTTGATTGCGTTGCTATGTGAAGAAAGGTTCCAATCTTGTTTCCCTTCTTGGCTATTTTTTACACTCATTACTCCAATTCATCCGTTTATAGCCTAAAATTGAACATGAATTTGGAAAAAAGGCTAGGAAAATTTGATAGGAAATGTCTGCATGTCTGTAAAAGCTGGATTCTTTTACCTAAAAACAGCTGGCTATTAAGGAACCAGTATGTGCTCCATTAATTGCAGAGATGGGAGAGAAAAAATATGACAGGATTACATTCTGGTTAGTGCTCTTGCTTTCCAAATTTCATTAGAGTTCTTCTTTATACATTAAAAATAAAGCTGTCTTCATTTGATGTGAATTATACCATGAGGAGAAAAGAAGGCAGCCCCTCCTACCAGGGCAGTAGGAGAGTAATAATTGTTAAGAAAATCTGTAAGGAACAGCAAACCTGTTCCTTTCACCTGTGTTTATGTTTGAGGTGTCTTGACTTTCAGCTACACAGAACAAGCTCTCTCACTTGTTGTTGCCTTGGTTGTAGTAGTTAATGGCTTTTTGTTAAGGTTTTCACCTTTCTACTCAGTATTTCCTGTAAGTACATGGATAGGCTCAGTCAAATGAGAATTGAGATGTCCATACACGCCTCAGGGCAAGGTTATTTTGCTCAGAAATTCTTTCCTAACAAAGTGACTAGCTGTCACTGAATTCTGTTAGCAATGAAAGGGCTGTTTTCTGCTTCATGCTAACATATGATGACCTTCAGTGTTCATCTGTGTGGTTGATTTCCCATCTGTTTTTACAGCCCCACTAACTAGCTGTGGACTTCTGACAGAGAGACAGGCTCTAACCCCATGCATGTGGCTGCAGGAATATTTCAGACAAGATTTATAATTGTCCAGGAGGAATATGATTGTCATTATGATCAAATAGCAATTATAGTAACCTTGCACAATCAAGATCAATCCAAAATTTGCTACTGAACTGCTACTACATTGCTAAAGCCTGCATTTTCAAGAGCTCCTGTATGTGAGTAGTCCCAAAGATGTTCTTTTTCCTGTGGAGTGAAGTCAGATTCCTACAGTGGACAACCAGGGGGAGAAGCACTCTTGAATTCAGGTTGATATCTCAGTACGTGTCTTTTAGCTATATGACTTGCTTGGATAAACCACAGTGAATATGTTACTCGTGTTCAGTGAGTCTGAAATAACCTTAAGCTTCTCATCATATGGGCCTATAGACTCTTGAAGTTTGTCTCTTGAAGCATAACTGCTTTTATGAAACAGAAAATAGATTAATCTTTACAGTTGTTGCAAATGGAAGACAAGTCTTTGAAACAACATTCCCACTCCCACATACAGAGCACTGAAAAATTAATTCTCAGTAGAAATACTTCTAAAGATATACATGAAACCTTGACAGACTTACATTACTGGGGTTTTTTTCTATTTATCATCATTATTTCAGTTTTTGCAATTGTTTCCATTTTCATTCTTTTTTCTTTCCTTAATGTTCATTGTCTTGTGATTCCTGTATTCTCCTCAGTTTTTCCTTGCACGCTATTTTTAACTGTAAATAGTTACCAATATTTCAGATTTTGTTTTGATCTGTAGAAATAGAGTTTCTCAATGCTAGGTGTTGTGGATTCCTGCAATTTTTGCCTATTCTGGAATGAAACACTTTCTATTCTCTAGCAGGTTAAAGGTGGGCAAGTTTTTTATGTTATTTAAACTTCATAAACCATGTTGGCTTTCTGGGTGGAGCGGTGATCAACAGCAAAATGGGAACTAGCTAGGGACCATTTAACAGTGACTCCTTTCTTCAAATGTTGCACTTAGAAACACCTCCTGTCAGTTTTTCACTTTTCAATCAAAGTTATATTAATAATCAAGCCAAAATGCTTATTACTGTTACTATTAAAAAGGGTTTTCCAGCTTCCCATTACTAAACCCATAACCTTATTACTTCCCAAGATTTTTGACCATTGGAATTAAAAGGAAAGAGGTCAAAGGAATTCCACTTGAGAAAGGATATGTGTATGTTGAGGAGAGACTCTTTTTTACAATTTGCTTAAGACGATATACACAAACATGAAGCAATATATACATATGGATTTAGAATTGAGAAAGCCCTGAAAAAGTATGTAAACGGTGCTATAGTCTTTAGTTTCTGGGCAAAGCTCTTCTTAGTTAAATCATGGCTATTAAGTTATAGCTCCATCTCTGAAGTTATGCAACAGTTATTTCTGAACAATTTTACATCAGTAGCCAAGTTTTCAAGAAGCAGCCTTCATGTGCACTCTTTGAGTATACAAATAACTTATTACTATAGTTAGAAAGGTCATAAACAGCATCATCCCCGTATTACCTTCATCAGAGTGTAGGAGTGACAGAGCACACATGGCAAGCAGGAAACATGTCAATAACTTACTAGCAGCAGTAGCTGTTCTTGTAGAACTTCAGTTTCTTTTCAGGCCAAAATGCACTGCCACTTTTTAAAGGAAATAGTAAAGAACAAATCAGCACTTTTGGAGTGTAGCAACATGCAGCATCAGAAACATGAAAAAAACCTCTTAGTTGGACCTCCTCAGCAGTCTTCTTCCTAACAAGCTTACTTTTGCCAAGTCCTCATCTGTACAAATTGTCTAAATACTCTTTTGGGAAGAAAGGTGGGTTACATCTTCTCTTCATTGCCTAACTTAAGGCAGCCATTCAAGTCTTCTAACCCTTCAAAGTGCCTCCAGAAGTGACCTCACACCACCCTTCTATTCCATAAGAAGCCCAGTTCTCAGTCATATGCTCCCATCACCTATCTGCTAGTCATATGTGAAAGAGTCAAGGAAATCTGGCCCTAAGACCATCTTAAAAGCTCACTCAACATACAAGTCTTTTGACAAGCTTTAGGTGTTTTTTAAAATGTGTACATATTTTACCTGTTATTGCTGCTTTATCTTATAGAAAGAATGTGAAAATTTAAGAGTTGTTATTTAAAATGGAATGAAAGTCGCCATTTCTCTGAGTGTGAGCTTTATCCTACTGCATTGTTAACCCACATTTTATGGTACTGGCTGTAAATATTAGGTAGAACTGTGTTATAAACAGAAGGGAAATTGACATGGGAGGTTAGGCAAATAAATAAGAGAAAAAATAGCATTAGGAAAAGTGATAATGGAAGTAGAAGAGATTGGCAGACAGAAAGAAAAGTATAGGTACCTTGACACGGAAAAATAAAAGCAGAAGCAGTGTGTCTTTGTCCTTGCTATCTGTGGTATAATGCATGCATTCCACATCTTCTCAACCCCACAGAAGCTGGGATGATTTCAGCCTACTGTTTCATACCTTACCACTTGGCATGTATTATTAAATTCGAATTAACATGACAAAGGAAAAAAAACCTTTATTTCTGAATGCCTAGGCCTCACATAGGACAAATAGAGTAGCTAGACAGATGCAAATAAATTAAGAAAATTGAAAAGGAACTAGAAAGACTGGAATGATTGCTGCCTGTAACCTGATTAAAGGCTTGAACCTGCCCATCTTGTACATGTTAACTTGTACCTTCACTCAGTATGAGACTTCTCTGCATTTAAGAGTTATGTAATTATATAATTTGCCAGAATCTTAATAGTACTGATGCTGTGTCCTCCCTACTACAGAGAGAGTTTCATTCCAGCTGCATTTTGATAGCAAGGGAGCTCTCCCAGAAGCCCCAACTCAGACCTTGCAGGCAAAGAGCTGCTCTCCTCAAAACCTGGACAAAGTTCAAATCAGGTTTAATACTAAACTGTTTGAAGGATGTGGGAAATGTTTCTCCATAATTTCATGTCATTTTTATTTTCAGATACAAAATTGATTGTTACTAGGTGGCAGGTGCTCATAATGGTGTGCCTGTTGCAACCCTAAGTCCCATTTTCAGATGTGTGAAACACTATCATTTTACAGTATCATACAGAGTCTCCAGGGTATGACATGTATACAAGACAAAACAAAAGGTTTTAAGATTGGTTCTTCAGAACAGCAAATATCACATTTTCCTGTTTGATATACTCATGGCAGTTCAGTGAAGCAAAGGGAAGTTAGATGTTACATCAGAGGACAGAACCTCTATGTCTTTTACCTTCTGCTTGCCAGTACAACTAAAATGAAATAATCTCAAACTTTTAATCAGAGTGTTATTTCAGTGCCACACATTGAGATAAACACACAATCTCCTGTTCATAGTTTGGAGAAGCATGTAAAAAGGGTGAAAAGAGGTTGAAATTATAATTTTAATAATACATCTTGTAAATCACAGTATTTTGGTATCCAGGAAAACAACAGCTATAACTTGAGTATAATTTTCTTCTCTGTTCCTTCTTGTGGGGTCATAAACTGCATGCAAGATGACTATTAAAAGTACATGTTTGAACATGGTGGCCTTCACATCCTACTTTGCACAGGTGTATGGGAGGTCCTAGAAGGCAACCTAGCTGTCATGGTTTCAGCTGGGATGGAGTTAACTTTCTTGTTAGCAGCTGATGTAGCTGCTACAAGATGCTACATCCCAAATGTTTTGGATTTGGGATGAGAAGTAGTGTTGATAGAGCACTGGTGTTTCTGATTGTGGCTAAATCCTCAAGGTCTTTTCTGCTCCATATTTTCTGTCATCATCCTACCAGCGAATAGACTGGGAGTGCACAATAAGTTGGGAGGAGACACAGCCCAGACAGTGGATCCGATACACGAAAGGGCTATTCAATACCCTGTGACATCATGCTCAGTATTTAAAGCTGGGGCAAGAAAAGGGAAGGGGGAGGCACATTTGGAGAGATGGCATTTGTCTCCCCAGGTCTTGGGTAAACATTTCAAAAGTATCCAATGTCATCTTACATCCTCAAATGCTCAGCAGGTGTGATTGGCATAGAGTAAGTTTCCTAGTTGATACAGTCTAGTGTTCCTGAAATATTTTGTCTAACAGATTTTCCAATAAATGTCACAATTGTCACATATTAATAAGCAGGGTGCTGAATGTCACAAGGCAGAGTAACAGTTTTGCTAGCAGACCAAGGCCTTGGCAGAGAGGAGAGCATCATTTTCTAACACAGAAAGTAAATATAGCTCGGAAATGAGCCCAGAAAAAATCCAGTTTTACTTTCAATATAGACATAACTTAATGTCCTCTAGAAAACCAGTAGACCATTATCCCAGTCATCAGATGCAGTTTATCAGCAGAGGCTGTGTTACTGGTAGAGTGACATAGTTTTAGGTAATTTCAAAGTATTAATCTGGTTTGAGACAATATTTCTGGAATAGTACTCATGTAGTCTGGTTACCTGAACGCAGAGGGACTTCTTATGAGGCCATCAAACTAAATTCTATGTGGTAACGTGTGAACTTCTACGTTTCTAAATGCGTTCCTTAAAAATCCAGTTCAAACTCAAAACACAGCATAATTAGCTACCATGGTCCCTGAAACAACTGCTGCGTTGTGAAGTTGTTGATTCTGTAGTTATATCTAATGCAGAGTCACCTGGACAGTGAGACCATCAGATGGGTGGCTGCAAATGCCATGGCCCTGCTGAGATTTTCCCAGGTGCTGCTGGTCCTCCTGGTCCTCTGTCGAGTCCTGGCACGGCTGCTACCTTCTCTATCCCACCTCCCGTTGTTATAGGAGGTGGCAGATCTCCAGCTGCCTCGGTGCTGCTCTTGTGGGCAGCTCTCCCTTTATCTCACCTGGAGCCACCTGATGTGTTACTGGGAGTGAGTCTTTTCATCATGTTGGTGGTGCAGCTGTTTACAAGAGAGAAGGATGGAAACTTTCAGAACGGTGGTTAATTTCATTTTGCAGTGCTTGGGGTGAGACTTCTTTTTTCTTCCCCCACAGCTTCCTGGGTGTGTAAGAATGAGATTTGTACAATAAATTGTAGGAATAAACTGCAGAGGAAACTCTGCATGGTGTGCACCAGAGCTCCACAAGCAGAACAGCAGGTGTTCCCCTGGGATGCCTAGCCTATGCAAAATCCCCACAGCGCTTTTGTCTTACGTGGCGCCGTACGAAGGGGTAGGGGAGAAGCGTGCAGGGGAAATGAGGCGTGGGAGAAATTAGGATGCCATGCGTTGTGCATGCTCGAGAAGTTCTTCTTGCTGGGATCAAGACAGCTGATAGGGAAGTGGGTGAAGGTGTGACTACACGTCCCCAGTATTTCTAAAACAGCACCTGGCTGCTGGGGGACACAGGCAGTAGCCTGGGCTAGAGGCTGAAAGAGGGGCTGCTTAACAGCCCAGTCCCCCGTCCTAGTGGGCAGGACTCCGATGAGGCTTAAAAGGGGCAGATCAGCCTTGACGCTGGGCCTGAGGTGTTACTGCTTCTGGAGACATGAGGTTCTCACGGTTAAAAGGGTAAGTAGAGAAAGTTTATGACTGCAAGCAGCACAAGCTTGCACCTTCCACAGGCAAGCCGTGACCAGTACAGAGGGGGATGTGTATAGCTGTAGCAAAGTGTGTTTCTCAAGTAGTACCCCTGTACTGTCAACGACTGGTGATAGTATATAGATATCACCAAGAGTCTCAGTGGCGTGATGGAAATGGATGGAACATGTCAGGTTTTATCAAAAGATAATCCAGTTGGCCTGCAATCTGTAAAGCAGTTATAACCGAGTTTACAACACACTCCAAGAACATGACGCAGAACTACCCCCCTTCCTTGCAGAGGAAATGTCCTGTTGTCTGAAGCAGACAGTCGTTATCCAAAGGTTAAATAGCTTGTTGGGAATCATCAAGTGCTATTCTTAGCAGTTTTATACAACAGTGATTGACTGTTAAAGGTTCCTTAGTTGCTGTCAGCAGAGAAGGTGTCATGCTGCTGTACAGTGTTTTGCAATTACATTGAATTGTCTACAATGTCACATTAAGGATTTAATGTCATTATTACCGAGTGAACTTGTTTTTCTTATCTAATGGGAATTCTGATTAGATCACTGGAGAAATACCTCTGACCTGTCCTGTGAACAGCTAACTATGTTCTTTGCCCACTTCCATATGTGGAATATATGCTTTGGGTATGTCCCAAAGGAATCTGCTTCACACTTTGATACAGTATTGCTCTATTGTTTAAAATACTACATTTAATAAATTAATTTATTTAAATTTTAGCTATTTCCTCTGTTAGGACTCAGCCATCTCAGGTTGGCTGTTCCTTTTCCTACGTTCCACAGGAAACACAGTAAAAGAAGGTATAAAGTTTCATTGGATGATGCCATGATCAAAGCCATAGCCAAACCACTGGGAAGTCATACAGATTTTGGTAACAAGTGCTACAATTGTCCAAAAAATTCCAACGTTACAATCAAAGCGAAAGGCTTGAATTTTTCCCATCACAGAGCTGAAAATAGTTCTGATGTATAAGAAGCATGCAGATCTGAGGTGAAAAAGCTGAATGCCTATTATTAATGAATTTGTTTCAAATTTGTGGTTGCATTCCACAGGCTTTATCCTCCTTCATTAAAACCAGTAGGGTTTTTTTTTTCTCTTTAAAAAGCACAGGAGTTAGCTCCTTGTGACTTTTTTCCCTGTTTTCTAATTACTAAGCTATCTCATGTGTTGAGCAAAGCAGTGCAGTTACACCATTACCCTGCTTAAGTAAGCTGTGGGGATAACTTAAACAGAAACTGCTCAGTAAGAAATTGCTGAATTAATTGCTACTGCTTTCTGTTACAGGCAAAAAAAAAAAAAAAATCTCAGATACTGTCATTACCATCACTGGTCTCATGGCTGCTGTTCACGACTGTCATTACAGGAGCATGATTGCTGTAATTTGATTGCTGGAAAGTCACATCACAAGAAGCACAGTGGAGGAGCAAGCTATTTGGCAGTTTTACAGCGTGTTGCTATCTCCTCTCTGACACAGAACAAGACAGCACTAGTAGTGCTATTAGTGTTAACACAGCCATCTCCAATAAAGGAAGCATACTAAGTGGTTAGCAGACCTGCTGCCCAAAGAACTTCTTATTTAAGGCGCACAAGCAAATAAAGCATGAGCCAGGGAGGCATCTGCTCACAGGTGGAGTACTTCCCAGAACAGATGGGTTTTTAGGACCATCTCAAGGAAGGAAAGGAAATTGGCATAAGCTTTTTTTCACAGTTTCTTTTTAACTGGCATATACAGTATTTTTATGAACATAGCTAGAGCACAAAGTAGAAACTGGGTAACTTTTATTAATCTCCGATGAACCTGTAAATATGGAAACAGATGAATAAAATAAACAAGCAGATGTATGGTGGCAAGTTGCCAGGTTCTGGTGAATTCCCATGTGAATGTGATTAAACTTCAGCAGCAGCTCTGGTTCCCACACTTGCCGGTTTACTTAGCGGTCTCCTAGATTGCTCTCAAATTCTGAAATTTGTGGGAAATCCCAAAATATTTCACTGGCGTTAGAACGAACAAAATTGAAACTGTGTTGCCTGTAGATCTGCTTCCCAAACAATCACTGATTGAGGCTCAGGGGTGCTTCTAACCACCAATGGGTCAGAAAAGGTTGTTAGTTCCCCCTTTCATCCTCCTAGTCAGACAAATAGTGAATCTTTTACAGAGTTGTGAGAACAACACAATCAGCTTAGTCATAACGAGAAAATAATGTCTCAGAGAAAAGGGGTAGGGTGAGGGGCTCACAACCAATGCAGAATGTATTGCACCTGGGCTGGATGGCCAGAGGGATCCAAGGAACGTTGGAGATGATCTGGGGCAGTTGCCTGCCTGCTCCCCGTGGCACCTGCAGTGCGGCTGTGCCTGTGGCATGGGTGGTTTAGGAGGAAGGGCCCATGCCTTTCTTTCTTCCAGCATCGTGGCAATTTCAGGAAATAGTCCATCTGCTGCCTGCACGCCCTTCTGCTTCGTCACAGCTTGAGACCTTGGAGCAAAGAGCACGGTACATGGTTTAGAATGGATGGTAAGCATTTCTATTACTCTTTTTCTTAGATGTTGCACCTAGAAGATCACTAGTGTGAAGCAAACACAACATATCACTACTATCTATTAAAATGCTACAAAGAACAACTCTTAATAATTTAAAATACAGCACTTTCCTAATGTGTTACTTTTGTACATATGCTTACTACCTATGAAAAGAAGGAGCTCTTGAGGAAACAATTCCCTGCTCAATGTAACGTTGATACTGTATTTAACCCATAGTTTATACCTGGGGAGGGGAGGACCCAGAGAAGGCATGGGAGAAAGGGGGTTAAACACAGATCCAGCAAAATAAGGCCTAAGGAGAGCCTTCAGCCTGC
>JAOXJM010000019.1:39360185-39375286 GCA_026413425.1 Tringa solitaria | reverse complement strand
TTTTTTTGGGTGGAGGGAATTTACCGGTACTGCTTCTCTCCTATCAAACGATGTCTCAGCTCTGCCTGTACAGCTTTAGCCCTACAAGGAAGCCCCCTTCCTTTTAGGGCTAAGCCCCCTTTTGACATCCAGAAAGACAGTTTCCTTCCTACACAGCAGGAGTAATCAGAAGTGAAAGAATATGCAGCTGGTAGCTCAAAATGTGGTTGAATTGCTGTGCCCAAACAGAGGAAAAATTCCGCTATGGCACTGAGCCATGGAAATTAGATATTTTCACACAATTCATTTGTAGACTCTAAATCTAACCAATTGAGTTACAGTTCTAGAACAGATTCTTACTGGAGATCTAAATGAACATTGAGAGTGAATGAAACTTGACAAATAACAGCGTTTTCAAGACAGTTTTGTGCGAAGAATTTATTCTTTCACAACAAAGGGCCCTGAAGAGCATCCTTTTCTTTAGTATGATAAATTATATTTCTGTAATAATAATAATAATAAAATCACATTGCTGTGTTCCTTTAAGTTACTTTACCAAGTAAGTGCTAATTATTTCCTTTGCCATTGTCGGAATATCCCAAGCCATTCACAATAGAAATGGAAAAGCTGCTTGAGTAAATGTTCTGTGTTTAAATCACTGAGAAGGTAGCTAAGAAGACAAAAGGTGTCCTTTTCTTTTTGTGGGCGTGCTTATAGACCATACTTCTCTATGCAGTAAACCCAGAATTTTGTGTGTACAATGAAGGTTACTTGATAAACACCACAGTAAAGGTTAATCAGAGGTTGCTATATGAAATATTTTACTTAAGTTTCATACAAACTGTGAATACAATATAGTTACATGGAGCAGAGTCACAATCAGAAGTCGTAAAACATCACGTCATAGATGCACAATTTCACTGGGAAGTATGCCATAAGATTATATGGAGGAATGTGTTGGGTTCGAGGAACACAGATGCAACAGATGATAGCAATGAAAAAAACCCAGGTAAAGTCAGCAAACTTGCCTATTCTAATATGAACTGCTGAGTAACTATAATCACAAAGTAGTAAAGTGCTGGCACCATATCCCCATGGCGTTTATCAGGTAGATAAATACGCCTGTGTTGCTTGTATCTGCACATTTGTAGTAGTGATTGGCAAGGTTCTCAGTAACTGTGTGTGCATGGTTTGAGGCAGAGTTTGTATTAGTTATAATGCACACAAATACATATTGGGAAAGGATTTACCCTCCACACAAATGTGCAGAAACATAATCTCTTAGCCAGCCTACGTCTGGAGTGCTATTTAAAAGCCTAGCAAGGATTTATGTAAAGCTTTAGGAAAAAATGTTTTTAGAAACCATTCTGCTCTCAGAGTAACTGTTACCTAAAATCTTGAGCTCAGCATGCTAAGAAGTAACTCAACATACTTAACTAAATTACTGTAATTTTATAAGAAAAGCAACAAAGCAGGAAATTAATAAATTATTAAAGAGTTATCTAAATGAGTAACTTTCATCATCATATTCAAGCTCATCTTCCTCGTCATCTTCCAAAAGTCCGTATCTAAATTTGCGATAGACTGTGCCATCCTGGCCCATATATACGATGTCATCTTCTTCATCATCATCTTCAATATCTCGATCTCTATACTCAATCACTTGATCTTCCTGGTAACTGGGACTCTCATGGTAGTTGCTCAGGTAGGAAGGAAGTGTTTTGGAGTGATTTGTCAGCTTCTCATACCCACCTTTACTGACAGCCTGGGTTTTGGCCCGTGATTTTCTCCAGATGAATACAATGGCTCCAATGACAAGGAGAAGCAAAATGCAGGTAATAATAAAGAAGGTAGTTTTGCTTTTGCTCTTGGGTGGTAGAGTGGTCCGTAATACACAGTCATCTACAACAGCAGTTAAAAAAAAAAAGAACTAAATGAGCTTGTGTGCATGAGTATGGTGGAGAGGTATTTGTCTTAAAAAAAACCCTCACAATGTTTAGGCCTGCCTATATTTTTACATGCATTTGACTAAACACAGTACTCTTTCTGTACCGCAAGTGTGTTCTTGTAGCTGTGATGGTATAAGGATGCAAGCAAGGTTGCTGTGAAAGCTATGCTTCTTTATTAGATGAGCAATAATCAGAAAGAAGTAGCAAAGCCAACAGGCACACAAAGACGTTTTAACACAGTGAGTTTAAAATGCAGTGATTCAGCTGTCTCTCCATTGAAGCAAACTGTTCCCAGCCATCTGGTTTACGAAATGCCTGGCCATTTAACACAATAGCCATGAGTGAGAGAAGGTGCCATCTCCCACATAAGTGGTGATTGCTGCCATTTGTCTAAAGCCCTTCCTATTCTGGGGGTGGAAGGGCAGAAACACACCGTGTGCCTGCAGCTCAGCAGCGCGTTTTTTTGCTCCGTGTCTGATTTTTTAAATGCCAGCCTGGCCAGTCATAAAGCCCTTCACGGGCTGAGCACGGTCCTACCTTGTGTTTCGCTGCAGTCACAGCACTCTGGGGTGCCTGCCGGGTCAGAGTCGCTGCAGCAGGGCAGGCAGCGGCTTTCCCCCAGGTAGAGCTGCATGCTGGCCGGACAGACCGTGCAGTTGAGAGGACCAGGTCCCTTGCACTCCGTGCACGAGCTGTCGCATGGCTCACACGTGGGTTCGTTCTCCTGCAGACACACAACACAAGCCATGCACTTTGCGTTTGGGATTCTTTGGATCTGACCTGGCAGTTCCGTCCTGTCTGCACCCACTCTCTGGGTGGTCATCTCTGCGGCACCACAGGTGTGAAATGGCAAAATATCATGGGGAGTGGGAAAACTAAAAAGTTGGTTTGCATTTCCTGGGTTCTCAGTGATCTGCTTGTAGGGAGAGGGGGAAGGTGTTGTAGGGGCATAGAGATCTCACCTAGCTAGACAGCAAGCTAAAATTCATTCAGGCTGTAAGCTCTTTGGACAGAAAGCGTGTTACTGTTTTGCTAGTCCCATGCTAGCAGGTCTATGGTTTTTTGGCAGTAATGGTGGTAAAGTGGCCATCAAGAAATGTATTCAAGAGAGTAGTAAAAGTAAGTGACATGGAAGGAGCAATATGAAATATTCTGGAAAAAAGAAAAGGCAGCTGAGAGAATGAATTTCCTTTCTAGCTTGGGAAGGAGCAGAAATAAGGAATAAATCTGCCTGGAAATTTTCTAGCAAACCAGGTTTTTATTAGACCGTGTTAGTTCTGTTTTAAAGAAACAACTTAGTTCTCAAATTCCAGATCAGCTCCTGGGAGCCTCTGTGTACAAAGACTACTGGAGATCACTGTTGTCACAGCTACCTTGCAGAATGATAATGCTCTGAGCTCAGGCAGTTCAGGGCTTCCAGTGTTCCAGTTCCTGGTCTATTGGGAAAAATTGCTGTTTTTCTGCCATGGGACCAGAACCCATATCCACTGTGAGGATCCAGAAACTCCAATAACTTGCTGTCAGACCTGCAAGGCTGCTTGTCCTGAATTGAAGAACTGGGGCAAGGTGGAAGGGTCATAGCAGGAGGTCCAGTTTCATAGAGTCAAAGCTCTTGCAAAGAACTGCAGACCTCTGTGGTCCCCAGCTCTTAGGAGTTTTCTCAGGCTCACAGTTATGGAGCAGCACTTCTAAGGGCATATTCCAGGCCAGATACACTGGGGAATACAGCTTCTCAGGCCAGCTGGCTTGCCTTGCCTCTATATTATTGAATAAACCTCTTTGAAAGGCAGTTGGTGTGGAAATCTTGAAGCTGGAGTGTCCAGTCTGTGGTACAAACCTAAACCTAATTGTGGTCCTACTTTACTAAATATACAGCTCTGTTAACTTCAGTCTCTCTCTCTGCTACAGATTTCTACGATTAGAGCTGTCGATCAGGAAATGTGATGTGATTTCTTACAGAAAAAACAACAGAAGTCTGTGGGTAAATTTCAGTTATACTGGAAGAAGAAAAAAATATGCTGTATTACTAATATATCTATTTTTGTTCACATGGCTTTGGTATCATTGTTGACAACTCCAGAGACAATGCTGCTTCTGCCAAGAGAAGGAAAAAGTGTATTTAAATATAAGCAGCCTTGAAAACTCAGAGAAGAGCATTCTGTGTTGTTTGTGTTGTGTTCAGAGTTAAAGTTCAGTGTACAAATCACAGAATAAAATGCCTACGAATAAGTACCTCTTGTCCTGGTGGCTCCTGGACTTTGTATTCACCTACAAAACAGTCCGAATTGCACATTCCACCCGATAAACTGTAACTCCATACACAAGACGTGCAGCTGAATGCTCCCTTCCCTAGACAGGCAAATAAAACAACAATTTTACAACAGGAAAATTGTCATTTAACTTCCTTTAAAAATTATACTGATCACTGCCACCAAAAAAAAGGTTATTTGTAAACAGCAAGAATCAGCAGTGACAAGTCCAGTGTGAAGAAGTTGGTGTTAGAAGGAGCTTGTTCCTAGGCTTGAGGTTTTATGAGCCCACAAAGCGTATTTCTTATGTGTTTTGATAGTACTGAAAAGCTGATATGCGAATCAGGTGTACAGGGAAGCTGTGACACATTCAGGAAATGAATTATGTCAGTGCATTGAAGTAAAATAGTGGGAAGCCTTGGACAAATGCTCTCCTTCACAAAATCAATACTTACTAGGCCTGTTAGCTAACCCACTTCAAACCACAATGAATTAAAGTATGCTTATGTTTGAATAGCAAAATGAATTCTTCAGTTGCATAGGAAAAAAGAATTTGTCATGAGGTGCAACCAGAGCATCATACTCCAATACTTAGTGTATTGGAGAATCTTTGAGGACAGATGCTGCACTCAGTGTTTCTGTGAACATTGAAGGGTTTGTCCTTTATGTTAAGATGCACCTGTCCATTTCCCTGCAACTAGGCATTTTCTGCCACTATCTGAAAGAAAGAAAATGGAAATGCAAGTAGTTCATATTAGCAGCAGTTAAACAGGTGAAGTTAGCCACCTTCTATAACCCAGTACATTTTCTTTGTTATTTCTCTAGCCAGTGCAGGGTTTGCCTTCCTGCTCTTAAACATGACACACTGCTTTGCTCATACATCAGAAATGCATATGCATTTCAGAACAACTGCAGGCTTGCTGTTTAGGAGGACTGGCTTGTGTTTCATCTTAGTGTTTCTGTAATTATGATAGAAAATATGTCCTGTAGCATTTATCCCAGATGAAGCAAAAATCAATGGAAGTAATCTGTAAATTAAAATTACTATCTTTTTGCCACAAATCCAAGCCAAAATAGTTCTGTTACTTGTTATAATGTTCTCATACAATTACATTTTAATAGTTCTTGAAGGTGGCTTCACTCTAGGAGTTGTTTCCACAATTTTAAATATTGTTATGTTGCAATTAGCCATCTGTGCTATCCAGTATATCCACTATCAAATATGGTACATGAGAATATGGTGTCTTCTAAGCTGCAGAATAGCACCTGTTAACTGTCATATGATGCTTGCCAGATAGAACAGGACACGAAATGGGTCCAAGGGGATTAATGCTGCTTGCTTCAGAATTGGATGCATTTGGAAAAAGAAGAAACTGAATACATAAGTGTGCTACAGAGCAAAACAGATGGTCATCCAAAGTTAACTTTGGAAAGTACTTAACTGTATTGTAAGATGTCACTGCTTGTTTTACTTTTCCCCCCAAATATATGCTTTATGGACTTATTGTTGTCTTAAGTGTTGTTAGCTGTTGATTTTCTATTCTTCCCTTTACAAACTGTAAAGATGTGTGATTGCATTTAGGTCCTTGGCTTCCACAGAGTAACACATAACAGGACAACTCAAAAAGTGAGATACTATTCAATCATTTTTCAGTGTATGTGTGAGAAACGAGGTCCAGCCCCAACCAACTGTCCTGGTCTGAGCAACACAGGACCAATTTTTCTTCAAATGCCTGGGAAAACTGCATTTTTAGAAGACTCTGGTACCTGAATTTGTGAAAATATTTACTTTATAGCAGCTATGGTATGTACATTTCAATGTCTCAAGGTTTTTGAGTTAGTCAGGTGCAGGGATGAGGAGGAGCAAGGCCTGGGTGCTTGACTAAAGCTGGCCAACAGGATTATTTCATACCCTGAACATCACACTCAATATAAATTAGAAAGTTTTCTTAGAAGTTCTCTCTCTCCCATTATGGTTGTGGTCCTGAGAACTGCTTGCCGTGGTGTCAAACCCCTGAAGGATGTGCAGGACCTCTTTCTGCCACAGCTGTAGCGCTCGCAGTGTCTGACATTTGCTGTCCCTGGTGGGAGTGCACAGCTTCCCCTGATAGAACTGGCTGAGTATAATCCTTGTGTATCTTATATTGGTATCGGTATGAATGTTGGTTCTTTACTGTTATTAATGTTAAATATCTAGTCTTACTCTATTAAATCTGTTCATATTTCAGCCCTCGGGTTTCCTTTTTTTTTCCTGATTCCCCTTCCCAGGTGGGGAGAGGTAATTGGCTGATAGAATAATTGTCAATAATTAGGATAATTGACAATAAATTGTTGTGAGTTCCTCAAACTATAACACCAACAGATCTTTGTGAGAGGCCTGGCTGATGGAAACTCCATTACCGTTGTCAGTTTGTTTCCCTTCACTAATTTGGCACCGGGACTTCCTCCCAGCCCTCCCTGTGAGGGACTGACTGCCTGTGCTCTGTGGCTGGAGGCAGCCCTGTGGGGAGCTTGGCAGGAATTCATATCCTTGCTTTGATCTCGGTCAGTCAATACTCTAAAAGTAAGGTGGCGGCATGGACAACCAGCACAGCAAGTCACCCAGGTGAAGGGATAGCCCTGCAGTCCCCAGGGTCTGCATCACCCACTGCAGCCACTTAGGTCATGGGCAGGTTGGTAGCACTCTACGTGGTCCATCTCTTTCAGAAGTGTTTCCAAATCTTGGAGCAGAGAGCAAAAAAACAACAACAACAAAAAAAAACCCAAACAAAAAATAAAACCAAAGAGTTGGCAGGTATTTTGATAACTTCTTTTTTGGTCAAAGCAGAGTGTATGCTTTTACCTTCACAAGTTCGGCAGGAAGGGTGGCATCTTTCACAGACGTTGTTGTCCTTGCTTTCGAAGTAATACTCAGGACAAGAGCTAACACATTGGTTCTTGGAGCGCAGCAGGTAGAAGTACGTGTCACAGAAAAGGCAGTCTGTGGGCTGAGGCCCCATGCATTCCTTACAGCCCTTGTGGCATCTCTCACATGAGCCAGTGGAGTTTTGTGCAAAATACCTAAAACAGATCAGATAGTCATGGCTTTGCATAAAGCCCAACAGTGGGAGGAAATCCAAAACATCCTTCACCCTTAGCTTTTACTGTGATTACATAAATGTATAAAAGAGATAGTGGTGTGATCACAGTAAGCATTTGCAATCTCAGTGAAAATAAAATTAATTTCCGTTAATTTCCCTTGGCCATTGGAATTCAGCTATAAAGCAAGACTTTGTAAATTAAGGATGTATAAAGCAAAGCTTTCTAAGATATAGGGCGAATTCAGACACAAAGTAAGTATATAAACAAGCAGGGCTCAGAAACCGTCAACTCTGTTTTGACTCTGCAAGAGATAACCTGGAGATGTTGGGTGAGCACTTAATTCCTCGTTGCACCTGATCACCTGCTGTCAAATGAAAAGTCAGAAATTTTGTATCTCCTTTCAGTGTACAAACACTCTTAGCCAAATGATAACAGCAGAGGAACAGTGTTCAATTAAGTTATGTTGTCAGGGAAAAAGAATTGTTGCACTGTGGATTTGTTGAGATGTGGTCATTACAGACTTGCAATTTAATCGGATGATAATTCAATTTAACAGCCAGCATGATTGTACGGTACTGCAAAATGAAATGGATCTGAACCAGAAATCATAGGCCCACTTCTCAAATTTGAGTATCTGGGACATATTTACAAGAGCACACTGAATTCACATTTTGAAATTAAATGGACTCATGTTAATGAAGTTGCTGTCTAGAATTCTGAGTCCTCAGTTGAAAGGTATTTAATGGTCGGTTTTATTATGATCCATTAGAAACATTCACTCAATGCATAACAAAAGTAACCTCATCCAAACTTCAGGTTAGATGGAGGCTGCAGGTGTGCTTGAAGGAAGTTACACTGCTTCCTGTGCTCAAGCTGACTAACAGATAACTTAGTACATTTGTTCTGCTGTATAAAAATAACCAAAGAACATTCTTGGAGTTTAAGATTGTTGGATCTCAATCTGGGCACCAACTTTACAGTTTTCTACTGTGAGGGGGGGCTTCCCACTACCTCTGTACTGGGACAACATACTGGGAAAACTGGGACACCTGAAAATAGAATTCAGTTCTATTTCACTCCGAAGTGGAATAGGGCAAAGCAATCTAATTGATCAAAATTCTCTCAGTGATGTAGCTCTTAGCTAAAGATCTTGGACCTTACCCCGCTGGACACTGGTTTACACATCCTTTTCCTTGTCTGTACCAGCCCGGTTTGCAGGAAAGGCACTGGGAGCTGTGTTTTCCAGTGCAAGTGACACAGGCGCTGTGGCATGGGGAACATTGTCCCTCATCGCTGTCAACATAGTACCCATCCGGGCAAGTTTCAACACAGGTTGTATCTGCACAAACAACAATGCAAAATAACACACCACATTCCGAATATTCCACATTCTGCTATAAAACACCTCAAACCACTGTGTTAGAGCAAACTCTCTAACAGGAGATGCTCTTAGAGTGTGTACGAGAACAAGAAAAGACAATGTTGGAATATAGTAATTATTTTTTGTTTTTCTAAGTCTTGTCAGTTCATTAGTCCTCATTTCTGCATTTTATGTACATTAGCAGGCTCTTCAGAACAGTTAATGTTTTATCTTTGGAAAATATAAATTCATAATACATAACAATGAACAGCAGCTGTCATTCCTTTCAGAATATACAAAAGATGAAACAGTAATTAGGAAGCTTTCTGTCTGCTTTGCCATTTTCCTTAGGTTTTACTCAAACATCAGCCTCATTGCATTCTGTATATATGATGAATTTGATGGTTAATTTGAGATTTAATGACATTTGTTCATTGGTCTTTACCCCTGTCTGTGGCTGTTGCTTTATGTTATGGGAATAAATGCCTGTTATGCTGCCAAATCTACAACGTACATCCCATTTCTTCACTGAGAATTCAGAGGGTCATTAGAATAGGAATATTGAATGAGAAGTTAGGACTGATGCAACTAACTGCAAGTCCATCCAGCTAAGAGAACAGTGATCATTAGTAGCTTGTACTCATTATCCAGCTTGTCTTTACACTTTTGCTGCTTGAGTTGCAACTGGGCAAAGGAAGATACTTCCCGTTATTTCTGTTTTCCTTACAATACTTTTTCCACTCCAAGGTGGTTATTTACATACTTCCATCAACTTTACCAATTGTAATGGTGCAAAACAGCTGAGTGTGTTGATAAAAAAAACGAGTCTGATGCAAGACCTCAGAAATTTAAGAATGCAAAATCTGCATCAGAATTTGACTCAAAAAGCTCAGGTTCAGTTTTAATTAAAACTCTCTTTAGATTTTTCCTGCATGAAAGATAATTTTAATAATTTTTTCTTCCAATGATTTTCTAAAATTTTTATTTTCTCTTTAAAGAATATGCAAAGAAGTAAAGTTTAAGTCCTGGGGTTTTACATTTTTTACCAATTTGTTTCTGAGACAATACCTTCTTTCGTTCCAAAGTTAGAAAAGCAGTTTTGTACCTCATGATGTTTTGTACCCTAAAAAAAGCAGTTTTGTACCCTAGATGCTGACATAGTGATCCATGAACAACTTTATAACAGCTCTGCTTCAGTATTACTTTGCTCATCAGATCTCTGCAGTGATTAAACATGCCAACATGAAAATGTGAGTATTTTGTGCTCCATTCAAAAAAAAACCTGAACAAAGCTAAGGATATCCCTCTTGTCTTTTTCTGTTTTGTTGTAGGAAAGAACAGGAACCATACCTACCAAGTAAATGAAACATACAAGTTTTGTTTAGCTGTGGAGTTTGTTGCTACTTAGAAGTCCTGGTTTAGCCCCAGTGAGTGGCAAGCACAGCCTCACAAAGAGTTTCCAGATAACCCTGCAGAAGGAATTCTCTCTGCACAAGTTATTTACTTATCAGGTCATATTTGCAATATTTAGATTCGCTGAAGCAGCCCTAGATGTTTCATAAATGTGACAGAAACTTGCCTGTGCTTTCAGTGGAGAATAAAATCTAGTGGCAGGAGCAAGGCACTTACTGAGAAGATAGCGGTTATTTGCACAGCTTAGACACTCGTGTTCAGTGGGTCCTGAGCAGTGGAAGCATTTCTTGTGACAAGAGTTGCAAGACTGAGTTTTCTCAACGTAGTACTCAGTGCGAGAGCAGTATCCAGATGCCACACAGTGCCCATCATAGTTCAGCATCAGGCCATTTCTGCAAGTAAGGCAGGCAGTGGAAGAAGAACAAGTCTGGCATGTCCTATTGCATGCTGAAATAGACAAACAGCAGGAATGTCACCATTTCTTGTTGCATTTGAGGTAAATATTTCAGCTTTAGTTTTGGAAGGGCAGCCATCATCTCAGGAGGAGAGGCTGATGGAAACAGAGTGATAGAGCTGCTTCTGCGTAGTCAGGCATTTCACTATTTTCAATCTGAAAGCAGGTTAATGCCTAATGCTTAGATTTCCTTTTGCACTGGAACTGCTTTTGCTGAGCAGTCGTTCTCAACATACTGTCTCCAGCAACACTTACCACTTTACCTGAGTGGTTGCCCATAAAATTAAATATATCTAGCTTTCCTGCCTCCCCCTCAGTTTTCTCCATTTTTTGCTGTTCTAAGATCTGCCTTGTTATTTTTCTGCGTTAGCTATTTCCTCTGTTTCCAGGACACTGACAGCAACATTAGCCAGCACACGCAGCCTCTTTGAAGGTAGTCTTTAATGAGACCCACTTGTATCTCAGTACCATTCTGGGGAAAACAAGAGCTGCCAACCTTGACAGTCTTTAGTGGCTTCTTCATAGTAGGTCCCGTCAGGACACTTGTCAAAACACATGCCACCGTAGAGGACAAAGTAGTTGATGGTGCACTCGGTGCAGTCGTCTGAGTCTGGCCCGTCACAGTCCTTGCAGTCTGCATGGCAGGGAAAGCAGTGCTTGTCTTCAGCATAGAAGTGAGAAGGGCAGTCCTGAACACACTGCCCCTCGTGCAGGAAGAACTCATCCATGCACTCTACAGAGGACAGAAAACAACAGGTAAGCAAATGGGCAGTGGATTCTGACCTCCCTAAGAGAGGGGGTGAAGAAATCCTAGGAAACCATAAATCCTGCAATGCCTGTCATAACAGGAGGTAAGAGGACAGCTTGGGATGCTAGTGTTTTCTTTGCAAACTCTTTCCTCTCCAAACTGCCCATAATAGCCCAACCCTCACACAGCATCTTCTGTGTTGCATCAAGAGACTGAGAAGCCCAGTCACCTCTTCAGCTTTGCTGATATTAACCAAACTGTGCTGCCACTGAATATAGGTGGAATTCTGCTGAGATATTATATCTGCATTATGAACTTGCTACAAAGTTGGAGATGTCCACATCTGAAATTTTTTTGGTTTATTATTAAAATATGACCCTGGCTGAAATATACAGACCTGAATGTTTGTCTTTGGGTAGAGCTGGGATTCAGCTACTAATTTTATTATGAGTACTTGGTTTAATAGCTTTGTGGATTTGTTTGTTTGTTTTCATCCTTGTTTATGTTTTTGGAATGGCTTGCTCAACATTAACTACCCTGAAATTTTTCATGGGGGCATTCAGACTCATGAGGATGTCCAAGACTTTCCTCATATGTTTCATTACAGAGATTTCATTTCCTACCATGAGTATTCATTTGCAAAAATGGTAAAGATATGTGAAGTTCAAACAAATTAGGAAAGAAACATTCTCCTTTTCACATTGGTGTAAATGTGTATGCAAATGTTTAGGCATGGATACACTAGGTCAGAACTGCAATCAAACCAGCAGAAATCTCCAAAGGTCAAAAGGAACAGGTAAAGCAATGTGAAATCTTTACAGATTAATAGTTTAGACTAAATCTTATCATAAAGCACTGATTGCTTAGCTGCTATCTTAGAGGTTAGCAATGATATATACTTTTTTTTTTTATTTTATTATTTCTGCTCATTAGAGAGTTCTTTTCAGATCTGTGTTTCTGTCAGTCTGTGTCTAGGCAGTTCCAGATGGATTTTAGCCAAGTCAAGGCCACTTCTTTACAATACCTTTGCACGTTTCATTGTGAATGCACTCCTGACACATTTCAGGGCAGTGTTTGCAGATTCCTTCAGAGGCAAAATGCTTCTCTGAACAGGTAGGTTTACATATCCCATGCTCCAGAAGCAAAGGACTTTTACAGGACAGGCATTTGGATGCACTTCCCATACATGTTTTACAGGATTCACTGCATTCCTTGCAAGTCTCAGAATCATTAAAATATCCCCTGTTGAATGAAAACAAACACAAAACATTCTGTCAGTCAATGTATAGTTATCAAACAACCCAGGCTATAAAAATTATAAATGAGATTTTCCTGGCATACGCATTTCACTGTATCAAACAGGTTTCTCACCCAATTTGTTGCCCATCCTCCACATACATCCTCTCTGCCTGTGAGCAGAAAATGCACATGGTTAGTGCTATGGAGGAGTCTGGCCTTCCTTTGTTCTTTTACCTAGTGTCTAAGGGATGTCCGATTTTCTTGCTCATGTCTTGATTCTCCCCTTAGGAAGGGGGATACATAGGAAGATCTATAATGTTTGGGAAAAGAAAGATGCAATCTCTAGTCTTGCACAGCTGACCCTCAAGAGTAATATCAAGGAAAGACAGAGAAGTACAACCTCTGTGGCTCTAGAGAGCAGAAAGGGAAAGGGAAGAGAAAACTCTTGAACTGTGAAGACTGGGGAGAACAAGGAGGGCTGGGATTGAAAAAAAACCCAACAAACTGAAGTAGTACCTGCATTTGGTGATAGCAAGCTAGACACAGTGAACAGGGAGCATGTTTTACTGGTATCTGTGGTGTGAGAGCAATGGTAGACAACCATGGTTGGGACTATTAGTCATAAAGAAAGTAAAGCAAAAAATTGTGCCTATATTTCAGGAGAAGGGAGATAAAAAGAGAGGCTGGATGCAATCCAATCTGCCTACAATTTCAAAACGAAAATTTTAGAAGCTTAAAGGAAAAACAAATCCACATTTTGAGATGATTGCTAATCCATATGTTTACAGCCATTGATTGGCTGTAAGGAAGAAATTGACATAGAAAGTAGTTCCACAACATGTACTTCACATTAACAAGTTCATTCTTCCGTGTAGAGGGGTGCTTTTCCTTTCCTTCTTGGAGATGATCTTTCCAAAAAAAGGCTGAGGAGATGCATATGGAGCAAGGTTAGAGAGAAGATAGGAAGAGCTGTGCTTGCTGTCTATTCTCATCTGTCTCAAGCTTTGCCATGATCTTGCATCTATTTCTCATAGTCCTGTCTTCTCTTGTTCCAGTCTTAAGTACTTGACTAGCCCAGTCTCTCAAAATCCTCTGCCAGAAATTATCAGTGCAGCAAGTCAACCCTTTCCATCCCCTACAGCATGAGTAGAGGAAAAGCCAAAATTCAAAAAAAATCCTAAAAAAAAAATCTCATATAATCCTCTGCTCCAGTGAAGAGTAGTTATGCCTCAAGAACTTTGCCTCAGAGACTAAAACCAGAATTTAACTTGGGTGAATTTTTTTGAATGATGTCTGGAAGCCATTATTTATAGTCTAGAATTTGGAAAAAAGGGTGGTAATAACAGATGAAAATACTAGTGATATATGAAAAGGTTGAAATTTGTTATACTGACCCCATGTGGAATAACTGTGGGAATGTGTACTGAGAATAAATGTATTAATGGCAAAACATTATCCTTGCTTGTATGCCACAACTTCTGATATTAAAAGTTGTTTCTGGACTAGAGTAGGCTTTAGTATAATTACTTTGCATTTAGTCTGACATTTAATGATAGGAATCTGTTCCGCTGGTCCTTATTGACTTATTTGACAAAGTTAGCAGGAAAAGTACAGCCAGAGAATTTGTACTGATTGTACGAAAAGAAGAAACTGCACATTTTTCTAAAGAAAAAGGCTAACCAAGCAAGTTATTCATATTGCATAGCACAGATTTTATATGTATATAGAGGTATAATGGATGCTGATGAAAAAGCACGGAAACAGGAGAACCTGATCTTCTCATGTGCCTGATCTGATATCCATATTTCTCTTTGAACTCTGTTTATTACAGGAAAAAGTAAAGAATATAAGCCAAAGAGAGAAACAAATCACTAAACCCTGTATTTCCATAACAAAACTCTGATTAGCCACTTTCTGGGTTCACAATCCTCCTCCATACTACATTGAGGAAGGAACAAGTTAGGAGAATGACTAGAGGCCTATTTTCAGTCATTGTAAAGAACCACCCTGAAATACCATGGTCCTATTGAAGTCAATGGGAGCTGGACCATCTGTCATAGGATTTCATGGCTAGTTTCACTTTTGATTTTGCACTTTTTCTCTAAGCAAGAGAAAATGCTGTTTTTCAGGCCAGCTGAAAATTACTTCCATCTTGTGGTAGTTTCTGGTAGTCTAGGTTACATTAAGGGACCCCTTGAAAGGTTTATAATGGATCTGAACTTTAAAGAGATGAAGCGCAGTGAGAAAACAAGAAGCAGTCATTCAGCAGGAGATACTTACGCAGGGCATTCCTGGAAACATCTGCCTTTGTGGAGGAAGAGTGGATGGTCCTGTTCAGCCTGACACTTCTGACAGTGCCAGTGGTTGGAGCACACCTCACAGCCATCCATGCACGTCTCGCATTTTCCATTTGCAATGTTGCCAAAAGTTTTTTGAGGGCACAGAGAAACACAGGTATCATGGATAAGAAATTTTCCTGGCAAAACGGCAACCAGGTGGGGAAAGGCACCAATTAGAAATATATTTAAAGATTTCTGCCTTGGACGACTATAAAAAAAGCTTCTAATTTAGAAACATAGAATCACAGAATGGTTTGGATTGGAAGGGACCTTAAAGATCATCGAGTTCC
>JAOXJM010000019.1:39320124-39332357 GCA_026413425.1 Tringa solitaria | reverse complement strand
AGGGATGGTGCCTCAACCACTTCCCTGGGCAGCCCATTCCAATGCTTAATAACCACTTTGATGTAAAAATTTTTCCTGATGTCCAATCTGAACCTCACCTGGCGCAACTTGAAGCCATTTCTGCTTGTCCTACGTATGACAAGCGAAATTTGTTCCCCCTGTTTTTTTAAATAATTAATAATTCCAGATAACTATTTGCAGAGCAGTGACTTGCTCTAGATTTGCACCAAAAGAAGTAAAACTTAGGTCTACTTTTTTCTTCTGTATAATCCTTCAAGGAGTTTTTACTGAAGTCTTATTTTCTATGATGTAGATCATCTCGAAGTGCCTTGGCATATCAGTACTCATTTGGGCGCTGCTTTACCTGAATTCTGTGCTTTCTTGAGAAGAAATTTGTCTAAGAGGTTAGAGGTGAAAACTACCATTCTGATGGCTCACCCTGTTGCCTATCAGTCTTGAGTTGCTGATCAGTTGTACTCCTGTCCATACAGCCACAGGAAATAAAATTTTCTTAATGTAAACACAGTGGAAACAATGAATTGTGATTTTTTTAAACATTTTTAATTCTCTATGAAGGTGAACTATTGTGATACAGATTCCATCAAGTTTAGTAAGTTAAATGGCCTTGATCTGAATACAACAAACTCTCTGCCAACACTATAATATTTTGCGAAAGAATATTTTAAATATTTTTTTAAACTGGTATGAAAAATGAATCAATGTTTTAATGTTTTTTTTAGGGTAGTAGCATTGCTATTGCAGTGATTTGCTCTTGAATGAAATTTAAAGACTGTACTTATGTCTATTTCCTTACAGAAAAAGCCCAGGCTAGTGATATATTTTCAAGCCTAGAAAATTGGAAATTCTATGATAATGTTCTATGTCTGATAATGTCTTCAGAAAGTCTGTAAATCTCTCAGCCTGAGTATGGCATTCAAGCAGGAAAAAAAATGTTGCAGAGATTAATAGCTAAATTAATACAAAAAGTATTCTTATTTATGCTGGAGATAGAGTTAAGAAATGGTGTTCAAAATAAATACACTGGGAAAATGCAGTTTACTTGGTGAGAGAATGCAGCAGTGACTAATTGCTCAGCAGTATGCATATAGGGTCATGACAAGAGAAGGAGGAAGAACAATTTTTCCCTACCTTAAGAATAAGGGTAGGGGTTCATGAAGGAAATATTTACCCAATTTGCAGTTCTGGCATCCCTCTGAACAAGGTATGCAATCTTCAGAGTCAGGATCTTCCACTTCACCTGTGTTTTGCAAATCACCAATTTAGAGTTAATTCTAGAAAACGGAAAGCCAACATTCGGAAGCACTCAGCAAGGTTCCTTGAAATAAATTTTATCCAAACTCAAAAAGAAAAAAAGATTCACAGCAGTTTCTTTCCTCATGTTAAGATAAGGACAGTTTAATAGAACAGTGATGGAAAAGGAAAACAACAACAACAATAATAGTAATAATAGTAATTAGTAATAGAATGTGGAAGACACAAGTCACTCTCAGCACCCAGTGAATCGGTTGACTAGCCCAACCCAAGGAGTGATTGTGGATTTCTTTCCCTTGGCCAAACCCCATTTATATACTGAGCATGATGTCTCTGGTACAGAATATTCAATTGGCTGTCCCATTGTTCTGACTATGCTCCTTCTCAGCTTCTATGGGAGGCTGAAAAAAGTCCTTGACTAGTATAAATATCAGCTAGCAACAATTAAACTGATATGCATTGACATTCATAATACCAAATCTGAAACGCAGCAGCCACTAGAAAGGAAATTAACTCTATCCCAGCTGAAACCAGGACCCAAATTAAATAGAATATTTGTTAACTCCTATGGAAGGATGCTTACCTTCTCTACAACTATGCTTCTGACATATGTTTTGGGTAAGGTAGTAGCCTCTGAAACACCTTTTGCAGTGGCTGGAGTTCAGGCACACCTCACAGTGGCCAGAGCATGCCACACAGGTATGCTCTGAATGGTAGTGACCCGGAGGACAGCTCTCTCTGCACTCCCCATGATACAGGAAACGCTCAATCCCTCTTCTATCTATGTGGAAAAAAAATAGGAAAAAGATGTCAGTAACAGATGTCAGAGGTACATTTGGGCATATGAAGCAGCTTTATGAAGCACCGGTGCTGCAGCTGATGAGGGCATTTTTCACTGAGTGCTAGATTTGTAGTTTTACACCAGATGAGCTAAAACGTATAAAAGTTTCAGGACCTCAAACCCTCCACATTCCTACAGATTTATGACATATAAAGATGTCATGCTAGTGAATAATTACTGTTTACATCCATCAATCTAATAAAGAAAGGATCAAGAGATTTAAGTTACTGAGTTCCCTTGCAGAGAACATACAAGTATTTGTACTGTATGGTACATGGGGATGTAGAATTGCCATTAGGAAAGCAAAGCTGCCCACTTCAACTTTGGAAAGGATCAGCTAGATTAAACTGTAATCCTCATCCTAGTCACAGCTAGAGTCTGGAATCATTTAAATTTGAATCTGAATAGCAAGTGTGCATCTATTTGCTATCAGAGTAAGAGCATTCTTTAGCGCAGGGGGAACTGGGAGGTCCCCTGCTTCAAATCCTTCTGAATGTAACCTGTGAAAACACCTGCAACTCCATGTGCCATGTGCTGCAACATGGGGAGTTTTCTAATGGGTTACCCTATACTTACATTACTGTGCTAAGTGTGTTTTATTGCTTTAACTATACAGCAAGAATTTGCATACCATATTTTATTTTTGAAACTGCAGAGAAAGCAGCTACAATAGGGACTAATCACTGCACCATGGCAGAAGTATTCAGACTTTGTTTTTTTCACTTTTCATGTACAAATCTTTAGTACGAACTTTTCCAGCCTCCTCAGTGTGTGACTCTCACCAGTCTCTTCATTTCTTGACACTTTATATTGCTGTCCACCACAGGGAGAGACTTGGAGAACAATTATACAAACTTCTCCCTCACGTTGGACCTGATGTACCATTTCAAAACTTCACCTACTCAGTCACATTTCCTAAAATGAGAAAATCAATCTCATCATCAATATGACAAATTAATGCCAGCCATACCAGTGTTTTCTTGTAGTCTGGACACACTTATTACTAAATAAAGCCTGGGCCATTAATGACTAGGACTGAAATGGAAGTAGCACCTGAAAGGAAAAAGTCTGCAAGTCCTCAGAAAAAGCTCAACAAAATTTCCTCTTTATTAAGTGAATTGAAAGTTAAATCTTAAATACTTATTTCCAAGGGCAGTGCAGGCTAGTTACATATATTTGTATGTAAGAGCCTCAAGCTCTTTGCCCATCAGGTGTTAGAGAAGCAAAAGGGAATAATTTTTTAAATGGAGCTTCAACAGAAAGAGTTGCTTTTGGGAACTGCAATTTTAACAGTATTACCCTCTGTCTCAACCTGACCTCTATAAAAATGTGTCCAAATGACAAGTTTCTCTGTGTGTTAGGGGTAAGCTTCTCTTGGTAGGCCCCGTTTGTCCAGCTGTAGGGACACAACAGTCTGTGGTGGAACCCACCATGCTTGTTTCCTAGCCTTCCCCAGAGAGATGTTCTGGAAAGCACCCTGGCTCCCTGCCTGCTTACACAAGCTTGCTCCATTTCAGTGTAGCACATAGTGTGTAGAGGCTTGGGAAGGCAAGTATAGAGCTTTATTCTCCAGAGGCAGGCTATGTAGGCTTTCCGTCCTTTTTTTCCCTGTATGACTTGATTTCTGTTTCTATTAACATAGCTCTTATTCAAAGTATACCAAGGGAAATGCATAAAGATGCAAGGACAATGCAGAGTTGTGTTTTCTTGTATTTTTTAAAAAATAAGTTGGGTTCCAACTGCCTTCAGGGTTAAAACAAGTGCAGATCAGTAGCAAAAGCACTACTAATTTTATTGGCTCTAACAACTGAGCCTGAGAGCAGAAGGAAAACAGAACTTGGAGGCCAAAGAATGGGCAAAAAGCTGCAGGAGAAAATCTTCCTTACCTGTTCCACAAGTGGTGCATTTGTTAGGTTCACTTCCACTGCAGTCCAGGCAGGTATGATGGCACAAATGACATTGTCCTTTGAATTCAAACTTTCCTCTGGGGCATTGCATAACACAGCGACCATCATCAAAGATTCTTTTGAAGCAGAGAGAGGCATAATTACAAATTAAGCAACTACTTGTTCTTTACATTTAAAGGAAACGAACAAGAGACCCAAAACATTCTTCTTTCACTCTATTTGCAAGAGCCTTTTCACTTTACTCCTTAGTTTTCCAGACTTTATTCATAGTATTTACTAAATGGAAAGTCAGCCATATTTTGAACCTGGATCTTAGACTTCAGAGACTAGTTTTTTTCTGATATTTTTCTACAAAAAATCACCTTTTGGTCCTGTATCTAGATCTGTATCTGTATCTACCACAAACCCTGTGGTGATCACTTATGTCTGTTAGAAAGAAAGCAAGACTTGGTCTTTCTCTGTGAAAGAATGATCCTTCTGTTGAAGTTTCCCGTTAGTTTTACTTTAAAGGCTTTCTGTGAACAGTACTATGGCTTCAGTAAAGAAACTTTGTACATAAAGTCAAACATCTATCTGAATCTTGGCCTTTAGGAGCTGTATTTTTAGACTTGTATATCTGCAAACACTTAGGAGTTTTACAGCTAAATGTTCTTCTTTTGCTGGGTAATGAAATATTTGCTGAAGAATCCCTTTATGTGATGAAACTTTTTGGTGCATTTTTCACTGCTACTTAATGTCTACTGTTTTTAATCTGTTGGGGAGAAAAGTAGAAAAGCATCAATACTATACTAAATACTATACAATACTATACTAAAAGAATATAAAACAATTTGGCTAGAATTTGATGGTGTTTTCAATATTAAGATAACTGTTATCTGTTAACTGTTTTGACTGGTTTGGTATTTGAGGACTTGAGATTCAATTTCTAGAGAAACTGAGCACCATTCAAGATCTTAGTGCAGATTTTGAGACTATCAGCTTGTCTGGACACCTCAGAAACAGCAGGCTTTCCATAACATTAAGATAGTGCATGCTTCCCTGGAGCTAACCAATGGCATTAGAGAATGTCTGCAATATGCCTTCATAAATATGAGTTGCTATGGTCATTTTCAGATTTATTCTGAAAGAAGAGGAGAGAAATATCTGCAAAGTTTAAAACCAATTTTGTGAAATAGTCTTTGAAACCATTTAAAATTTACCATGATTGGAAAAGTCTAGGCTTATGAAGTGTAAAGATGGAAGAATAGGCTATCATGCAAACAGCCTTCCTGAAGTGCACACAACAAAGAAAACTTAGGAATTTATTGAAAAGACTTGTGAGGCTGAAGGCAGGCTGCTGGAGGGAATCAGGGAGAAGCTTGTATGACTATATGAAGTGTTCAGCAAAGATGTGTCTCTGCTCTGCAGTCTGACAGTAAGACAGTCCTATGCAGATTGTAGCCCATAGCTATACCTTCATATTTAAGATCATTATTCAACTCTTCATGGAGACTGCAGCCCCCTCTCATTGGTCTCTGTGCAAATGGGACAATGTGACAGAAGTGCTGGAGGTAGCTGGAGTATGATTATATGACCTGCAAGTATTACTGTGTCCTACTACGTGCACTGGCTGTAACGATAACCGTCCTTACAAACAGCTCACATAATGGTAAAGTATGTTTTTCTTGCTTTTTGTTATGTTGCCCCTAATGGAAGACACCAGCAAGTCAGATCTTGTCACTAACCTTTGTAGCTTAAACAGTAAAAAGATGGACAAGGAATTTGTGAAAATCGGGTCGGTTGGACAAGAAACTACAATGCCGTAATTTTTTTAAAACAGGTAACAGCATTTTGAATTGTTAAACAAGATGATTTGACAGAGATTTTATTATGAAGTAAGGTGACATCTACTGCTGAATTTTCACAAAGGACAGGGATTGTTCAGTGTTTTCATTTTCACATCATTTTCTGTAATCCTTCCCAAGTCTTTTCATCCTTTTCAAAGAGGAAAGGTGTTCCCCTGTAGGAAAGCACCACTGCTGAATTTTAGGCTGTATTATCTAATGGCCACTCATTGCTGTCTTCAATAGACACCCTCTGAAACTGTCAAGAGCAACAGGATTTAGGATTCTGTTTCAATTAAACAGGTCCATTTCAAATACTTAACAAAAAATGTCCATTGGAAAGATTTACTCTTTAGCCTCTGGGTGAGATTTTTCTTTATTATTATTTCTTCTACTACTGAGTGTCCTAATATGACTTTTTCTAACAGCTTTCATAATGTGTAGAAGAAGCACAGAAAGCTTTTGGAGACCTTGGATACCAAAATTGAAAACTGTTAGAGGATTTGCTATGGTGGAGACAACAGCACCTTTCCAAAAGGTCAGAGAGACCTCATTACTGCAAACACCTAGGTGGTTTTGCCTAACAGTATGGTTCTGTACCTTCTTTGCTTTGCAAATATCTCTGTGTAAAGCTCACAAAATACATTGCACGAAACACAGACAATCTAATTTTAATGTAATCGTCAATCAGAGATATCCAGTCCACAGTCCGAAATTCTGCCTAGACTTCCTGTGTTAATGCCATTTCTGGCGTAACACAACTTAATTCAATACTGTTTCCTCAGTTACAAAGTTTTTTGGACTCCATTGGTCCTGGTGAATCTTTTATTGGCATAGTCAGACCATAGATATTTGCAAGGTAAATTGCAGGATTTCTTGGGCATTTTTTTCCTATAGAACTTGCAGGATCTGACTCTGATTTCATACCAGTGTAAATATCAGCTGTCTACAACGCAATCCAGCGCAACAGAACCAGAGCTATGGGAATGAGAATAAAGCTATTGGTAACACAGGAGTTGAAAACCTGTAGATGCCTGGATTAGATGTGAGATGACCTAAAAATAACTCTCTGATCTGCAATGTCCTGTGGAAAAGCTTCTTTTTGGTTCTGCTCACTCCTCATGGCAAATTAGAAAAACCAGCCTAACTTAAAGTGCCTCAGTTAGGGGACGATGTTTCAGTGCCATGAATATCTCCTGAATTAGCTGAATGCTAGCCTCCATGTCCGTATTCATGCCTTGTGTCAAGTCTCCATAGTTGTGTGCACCTAGAGATGCCCTAGGCTCTTGTTATTAAATTTGTCACTGTTGTGATTCTAGCAATTATGATTTTGAAAGAATGACAATGACAGAAAGATTATTTCACATATTTAAAGATTTTTTTTCTCTGTCTGTGGGAATCATCTGGCTAAACATCAGCTGCCTGTGCAGCCAACTGTCCTGTTCACATAACACTTGTTTTCTCACTTGCCCTGGTTTTGTTTGCCCTCCAAATGATTATGCGAGGCCTTTGTGCTGCACAGTGCTCGGAGACAATTACCTTGTGAGTGGGCAGCTGATGCACTTGTCCGGCTCAGGTCCAATGCACTTCTGACAGGATGCTTCACACAACTGACATTCTTGGGAATCATCAATATATTCCCCTGGTACAAAAAAATGTGTTTATTTCAGATCAACATCTCATGTTAAAAAAAACCCCATGTACCAAAATATAATGAGTAAAAGGAATTAGATCTGTTTTGAGTTACTGAAATGAGTACACTTCCCTTTGGTATCAGGAAAACAACTACTGGCTCCCTTGGGGAACCACGATGCTCAGAATTAGTAGCTTCTAGTCTTTCTTTCTTGCTTGCTTTCCTTCTTTCCTTCATGTGAATCTGACAGAGCGTGATTGCTGTTGTTCAGATTAATATGATTTCTTTTGCATCAGCTGAAGTATTGGGACTGTCTAAGATTCACCATGGAGAGTTGCATCAAAACCAGTGCTCCCTAGGAGTAGTCATTACCTAATGTCTTTTGGTGCAGCTGCAACATGCCCCTGATTGCAAGCTGCAGCATAAAGAATGTGCTTTCGTGGGCAGGTGGTATGTTATGTGGGGAGAAGGACTTAAGTATGCTTCCGTTAGGCAGAGACATGTTGCTGCTCCCCAGACCTCTAGCTATAATGTCTTTTGTCCTCCTCCCATGCTACTGCTGGAAGACTCCACATCTAAAAGACCTAGGCTCTCATCTAGGTGAAATGAAAATTTGGTGCCCAAGCACCCATATGGACTTGAAAAAAATATTTTGTATTATATGAATTGTTGCCTTCTAGATCATGAATACACTTGTGCTACTATGGAACTGAAGTGCAAAGTTTGCCTCTTTATTTACTGAATACTAATTTAAATATTGGTACAAACCAGTAAGCTGTATGTTTCATAACTCTCAGAGCAGAGATATTAATTTGGTAAGTAGCATGAACACTGTATCTTTGTGCAGCATCATGTGGGGACAGTAAATTGGTTTATCAAACAGTTTCATAAAGCTCAAGATTGGGTCTTTTAAGTCAGTTTGTTATGGGAAAAATTGTTCTAACTGAGTATATATATTTGAGAGAATTGGCTGTTCTTTCGTTCTTAAGTAATGGAAGAGGTTGGGCAGAGAGTCCTATATGATACATAAACCTTGCAGTTTCTATGGATACTTCAATATGGAGAAACTCTTTCCACTTGCATTGCTGCTGGGAAATCTAGATTTGGCAAACACATTGAACTTTAGGAGTCAAAATACAAATGTAGAATGACTTGGTTTTGGCTGTCAGCTGCACTGAGTTCCTTACATTGAAGAGCTAAGACACTGTATGAGCAACTACTGCTATAAGTGTAAAACCATGTAGGAAAGAAACATTTTCTAAAATACTGTAAATTATATTCTCTGACCTTTGTGTTTTCTACTCCATATTAATCTGTATGAACAGATTCTCTAACAGCTGAAATCCCTGGTATGAGATATATGCTAGGATAGTACTTATGATGCCTAAGGGGATGTTATAGTTAAATAACAATACCAGCTGGAATGTCCAGCCAACTGTGGACCAAAGCTGAGGTGCCCAAAATGTAGGTACAGATACAATTTTCATTTTGTAAAGGTTTGTGTGTCTCCTGAGAAAAGGAAAAAAGTAAAAGAGAGCCAAAATCCAGTGACAGAGCCACATAAAACATAAAGACAGTGCTGCTGAGAGGCTGGTCTGAGATCATTGCTAACTGGGAAGAAGTTCAGAACTGGGAGAGAATGAACAGTCTCTTGATGAGGTCAGGAAAACAGAAATCTGTGTATACATGCACATTCACACATTTTTATAGTTCTCATTATCCAAAGAGGATTTTGTATATATATGCTTATATACCTTTATGTAATTCCACACATGCCCATATGGACCAAACCTTGAACTGTGTAAATTGACATAATTCCTTGGAAATGGTGTAGCTTTTCTGGACTCCTACACTGTATCTTGTATGACAGAATACTTTATAAATGACTAATGATAAAAACATTATAAATGGTATAGCTGTTTGACACAGAATTCAGCAAGATTCTGAATTTATGCAGATATTACAGAGAAAAAATGTTGTATTGATGAATAACTATCACAATACAGAATATTTATAATTCTAGATAATTTCTGGAAAAAAAAAAAAAGACTGTATCCTGCTGTCCAGTAGATTGTGAGGCCATTGACAGATTTTACTAACGCTGGCTTCTTGAGTCTTTCTGACACATATTCAGAGTGTATAACATGGAATCCGATGATATCAAATGCTTTATGAGATTTTAAAATATGATTTGATACATATATATACACACACACACATATATTTGGAAAATACACAACCATGAAAAAATGCAGTATCAGTAAAGTCTTCCTATTGCTAGTCTGGTGGCTCAATGCTTTATACTACTGGCTTTCCACCACTGGAAAATCTGTCAGGACAATGTTATTAAATAATTGTTTCTCTGATGTTGCTTTGCGATACATTAGAAAAACTTTTTGTTTCTCCAGTCCTTCACTTTATTCGCCTGCACTGCCTGTATGCTTATCCATTGGACCTGCGCTACTAATTCATACACCTCAGCTACGCCCACTCAAATCCTTCCCACATGGTAGAAGTGCTTAGTTTTAAAAGGTTTTTGTTATTTCCTTGTTATGCCTTTCAATGGAAGTGCTGTAATTCATTTCAGCTGTGCTGGAATAATGCCAGGAACACCAGTTCTCTGCTTACTTTATCCTCTGAGTTGAGGCATTTTAAAGCATACTATTATATGGAACGTGCACCAGAAAATATATATTAGGCCTTCTGAATTCCAAGTTACATCTAGAACTGTGGGTCTGCCACTAAATGTTCACAAAATAGTTTTTAGTGGATATACAAAGAGTTAACTCTGAAATGCAACTTTAAAGAAGACTTTTAAGCTATTCCACAGGGCAGTTTAGCTGTTTGCCAGAGTTCTTTGTGGGCAATATATTTCTTTACAAATTTCGCTAGATAAATACTAGTTACTGAAGCCTCAACTCTCTTTTTCTTTTCTTTCTTCCATATTAAAATTCTTTATCTGTCCAACTTATGTAATGGGGGAATACTCTCAGCAATTCATCATCTCAGCTGTGCTTTCAATCAGGCAATGCTCGTCAGTTACTTTGGATCAACTGTATTTAACCTTCATTTATTTCTCAATCCTGTTACCTTTCACCTAGTTTAAAAACATATGTCACCTTATTTAAAAAAACAGGAAGTGAAGGTATTATAGTAATAAGGCTATGTTAACAGACATAACGCCTCAAAATGGGAAGATTTGCATGTATAATTTTTTGTGTCTCTAGTTAGAGAAGTTTAATTCAACACCTGAGCCATGCTGGGTTGCAGGCTGTGCCTTTAACTGCATACAAGAGCCCTACAGTTACATTCTTATCAGTTGATACAATGCATTTTAAAATGATGCAAGGTCTATTACCTCCCATTAAGGAGGGAGAAAAACTGAGTTGCAGTAAGAGCATCAAGTTAGAGTGCAATAGCAAACTAGAACCTGTCTCTCCTGAGTCCCAGATTAGAGCACCATCATAGTTGCCAGGTCGTTGTTACGTCTTTGCATAAGCACTATTAAATGCAGAGCCCTTACCTTGTCACTATTTCTCTCGTTCTTTCAAAAAGCTATGCCATTCATTGACAGCACATGGTGTTTCAGGAGACCACTTAAATGAGGGTGTGAGTAAGTTATGCTTGGACATATGCATTTTTATTGCTGGCAGTCATAAATGAATCTCCCTTGTACTGTACCCCTTGAGACTCAGTCACTGCAGGTCACCTGTTATTTCCTCACTTTTCTTAATCAAAACATGACTTTATCTAATTTAAAAATATTCATTGATTATCTTCTGTAGCATTGCTCCAGTGGCTTTTCTTCATAATCAATGAAGAAAAATGACCTTATTTCCTCCCTTTTGCTTGTTAACCTTCATGGGAACCTGGATATGGATTTTGTACTTGAGCTTTGGTATGTAGTCTTATGCGTTATAAAGTTTCACAGAGAAGATAAAGAAGCATTGATCAGAACTGTTTTTCATTAATCAGCAGTGAGAACTGAGAGGAGTCAGTCTCAGGGAGCTCTTTACTTTTTCCATGTTTGGCCTCGATACATTTTATTCTGACTGGCTCATGGGATCAGCTCTTTGAGGTTTGCTGAAGAAATATATATACAGAAAGCTTAAGTCCATAAGGAACTTAGACTAATCTGCATACAGCAAGCCATTAAAATTCACCTTGAGGATTCCTCTTAAAGTTAGCCCTCTGTTTAGCCCAAAGCTGTAATGTTTGATAGATTACAGCTTCCTGAGAGAAATCTTGTCTTGAAAATATTAGGACATTGTTAGGAGACTATGGCATTTCCTTTCCCCTCAAATTTTGGGCAGTCATACAAAATTTGAACCCAATTTCTAATTATTTGGTTACCTTCAGCTTTGAGTCTCCTGTGAATTGTTCTTCTCCACTCAGTCATTTTACACAATGACGAAATTTTAGTCTCCCTGCTTAGATGTACAGAAGGGACAAAGAAGGTACCTTCAAGGGCAAAACTTTGGGATGCTACAAACTGAGATGATGAGAGGGATTCAGGATTGGAAGTCTAATTTTCAAAAGTGCTCTAGGCAGTGATGAACCAGAAGGCTGAAATTATCATCACAGAATCACAGTCACCTGACTGGCTCCTGGCATCAATTAGTGAGTCTGTAGATCACTCAAGGTCTCTCTGTGTCACTTAGTTCTGAGTTCAGATAAACATCTCAAAAATTAGAAAACCCAGATATTTTTGGGCTCACAGAAGATTAGCGGTCTGTATTCTCAGTAAATACCAAAGT
>JAOXJM010000019.1:39272137-39289437 GCA_026413425.1 Tringa solitaria | reverse complement strand
AAAAAAAATATCCATTTTACATCTGGTTATCACAGTTAATTTTATGAAGCAATAGAGATCTCTCTGAGCTGTCATGATAAAGCTTTTTGGAGAAGAGTAGCATGAACAATAGGGTTCAGTGCCTGCCAGACTGAAGTAGGGAACAGTACAGCAAACACCATCTTTAAATATGGAGAGCTTGTCCCCAGGGACCACACATATCTACATGAGATGCTCCATCATGACCTATAGACATGTCACACTGCTAAGTTCCACACACCACACATCTGTGTGGCTGATACAAGCTGCATGTGCTTTTCTATTTAATTTGCAGTCAACTTTCAGAAATCTCACTCTAAACAGGCAGAAATCCTAACGCAAGAGCATGAATGAACCTGGTGCCATATATACAGACTTTTCCTACCATATCCTAGGTTTGAAAAGGGACATCTGATTAGGGTAAGGGCTGTAGGGGATGCTGACTGTCCATCACATAATCCAGTTTATTCCAAGAGAAACACAGTACAGTAAGTGTTATAGTAAGATTGAGTGGGGGCTAGTTTAGTAAGGCTAGGAAAAGATTAATTCATTCTCACTACACTAGTTGTGGTAAACCTGGCTGCAGGAAGTAGAAATGCTGGGCATTCTTCCTCAGCCCATCTTAAATAGCTCCTCTCTTTTCTATTTGGTTCAATATAAGACTCAGAAATGGAGACATTTAGCTGGATCCTAAATATGTCCTTAACCACATGTCTTCACTCCCACTCTGACTATGTAAAATTAAGTCAAACTTTTAATGATAGATTCTAATTTTCCACTAAACCTGAACTTCGGGTATTGAATTCTAAAAGGCAATACAAGCCTACTCTGTAGATCCTTGATTAATTTTTTTACTAGTCTCAGTCATCAAAGAAAGACATGCGTCACTCTAAATCTTAGATAAATTGCACTTCATTCTTCTTCCACATTTTCCTTTGAGCAAGTTCCAGGATCAATTTTAGAGTTACATAGAAGACCGTGTCACTTACATGCATTCATGCATTCAGAGCCAAGCAAATCAACAGCATTTTTCCCCTCTTTGATAAAAAAACCCCCTTTTTTTTTTTAATTGATGTTGTGTCTGTAATATCCCCAGATTTCCCCACCCTATCTACTGCTAACACTGCCAGGGTCTAACAAAAAAAAAGTATTTTTAGAGGTATTGACATAGCAATTGCAGTTCAAAAAGGGTTGGCAGAAGGGCAGCAGGACGTCTACTCACACCACCCCCATGAAATAAAATATAGCAAGTGTGAGTTGGGAGAAATAGTTTTCTGAGAACCGCTTCATCCTGTAGACATACTACAAGCAGAGGATTATTATTTGCTCACCCTGGACTTAATATTACCACTGCAGAGTCCTTTTCAGTTACTCTTAACAGTGAGACTCTACATGAAGGTTGGGCCTACCCTTTCATCCTAGTTGGATATGTAAAATATTGTTTTTGTTATTAGAGTATAACGTGTAAACTGCAATAAAGATGTAAGAAGGACTAGTTCAGAAATCAAAATATGTTCCTATAAAGAAAAGGTTTCCTCTGCTTCTGATCACCAAGACTTTTTATGAAGCAAACTAGCAAGTAAGATTAGATGAGAATACCTTGTGTTTGATCTAAGAGTTTCCTGCAGAGGAGGGTATTATTAAAATTTACTGATTATCTAAGGTTTCATGATAGGAAAAAGATGGTCATGAAAATACTTCCCTTTGTTACTGAACAGAGGTATTATTAATGTCAGTGCCATATAAGCACAGGAAGCTAGTGGCCTGGAAACTTGCCACCATGTGGCTAAAAAATTTCAGTTACGCAGTTTGAATGGCAGCAGCTGCTTTAAATTTAAAGGGCAAGAATTAAACAAGCCAGGACTTCAATGGGAGACAAATAAGCCCCTACGTTTGCTGCTTATATGCTCTTTGCATTTAGGTTCTCTTCCATAATCCCCCTGTACTGAGCGTTTGTTACAACTGACCTTGGTACAGTTTTTGAAAACACTCAGAAACCCATGCTGCCAAATCCAATGGCCAATTGTTTTTAAAAGGGGGATACTGTTCCCCTTTGGACTTAACTGTAGCCTCATCCTCACACCAGACAGCACTTTCCAAGCCTGTATTTTCCTCTGCTGCAGTACATCCAATGTAATCATGTTTAGTACTTTCCAAACAACAAAGCAGATGTTCCCTGTAATGCAGTTTTTGAAGAATGCACATGAGGCTCAAGCCAGTGACAGTGTAATCCACCAAATGCCTGCAAAAGAATCCACATCGTCTCTGACTAACAAGTTTTCTTACTGAAGTCATGTTAGGGAATGCCAACATTAAGGATAAAATATGCAGAAAAAAGGCCAGATACTGCCTTGAGGGACCTACTCGTCAATGCAGCAGAAACTACACAATGCCTCTTCTTCCAGAACCAGTGGAGAAGAAGTGCACATGTGTAAAATATACCTTTTGCACTTTAAGACATTTTACCAGCAAAACTGTTTTAAATTAAACCCAGATGAGTAATGGTAAAGCAATGAGGTTTTCCCTGGGTTCACTAAAAACAGCTGGTATTGCTGCTATTAATCATGTACGTGTGCATTAGAAGGTCTTGTACGTCTGAGAAAAGCATCTCAGTCAGGTAGTAGCAATGTGCAACAGCCTCTGGAACCTTTGCCTATAGAAAAAACACCCAGACCACTTGCTGCCAATGTATCCCTGCATGCTACTTGTACTTGAATATATTTATTCCCATGCCCTCATCAATAATACTTTAAAAATCAAATACCTCATAACTAATTTCTTGCATTAGAAAATAGCAACACTCATACTCCGAGTTTTATTTTATAACATGATGCTAAAACATATACAGCAACACTCAGTATACTACTAATTGCCAGACCACTAAGCTTTAAGACTTCTTCCAGCAAGACCAAATAAAACAAGCCTTGAAATACAAGCCGTGAAATACTTGAAAAGTGCTGTGCCCATATTGATCACTTCGCTCTAAGAAAGGCCCTGTGAAGATCTGGAGTTTGCAAAGTATGCTTATTCCTTAATATTCAGTAGCCCAGAGTTGTTTGTATGTCAGTATATCTCTGAAGCTTAGATGGGAAGGGAATTTCTTGTGTGACTGTGAGTATTTGCTCTCTCATAAATAATTTTTTTTTTTGAAAGTGATACAACATTAAAAGGCCTTTCAGGTTCCTTTGGTTTCTGGTTAGCCTTCTGATGGTATAGGATAGGAAACAGTTGAACATTACCTTATTTTAATACACACATTTGTGTTCTCTCGCTCTACCACAGGTACAGAAAATAACTACTTTCTGAGAAGCAGGGGTTACAAAAAGACTGACTGAATTAAACTTTGTACCTATTCCACATACCAGTCATCACCAGAGGTGAACTGTGAATACTGGAATGTCTTTATCTCCCACTTGCTGTGAGTCAGCTGCAAGACATGAAAGCCTAGAGCCAAAAGTTAGCTGTGTTAAGACCACTGGGTTTACACGAGATTGTTTTGTTTGGATACTTAGTTGGAGGACTTTTAATTTCTTTCTTTTTGAAGCATGGAAGAACTGTTGCATGAAAATGGAATAGAAAACTAAAGAAGCATTTCTTCAAACAGAAAAACAAAAGCTTGTTTCATAACTGCTTAGACGGTAGACGTCTGCCTCTGCGCTGGTTAGCGCAGGACAAATTCTTTGTTCAGTGTAGCAAGGAGATACATAGATGTGTATGTCCATGTGCTTTACCAGCAAGGCACTGACAACACGTATAATGAAACACAGGAGATATTCTAGAGGGCTGCAAAACTTCCAACTTTCCATTTGATGAATTAACGAACAGTACTGAAGAAGCATGGTGAGTATTTTCAGTACACTTTTTCTTTTAAATTAACCTAATCTCTAGTAGTGAAAATGTGAGTTCACACAATCAGAACAAAGTCCATTTGAGCTCCACCAGTCTCCAAAACAGGTCCTCGCTTTCAAGAGGGAAGATAAGTCCTTCTGCCACTAAGGGTCAGGAAGACACAAAAGTCTCCAGGGCTAGACAGTCACTATATCAGCAAATCTGGCTGAAGCAATGTGAATGATGAGGCAGTCCGGAGAGCAGGGCACTCCTAATTCATCAAAAGCCCTGGAGAGTAGGACTGGGGATAGAAGCTTTTGTGAAGACTTGAGTGTGATGGCAGAAGAGTTCTCACAACATAGGTTTGACACATTGCACCTTTTACTGTGTCTGAGATATAAAACATCAGCTAACATCAGCTTTTGTGTGGGAGTCATGCTCTGTGTTCCAGCAGAACGGCAGTCATCGAAATCTGCTAATCTCCATCATATGCTATGGAGATGCTAATCTCCATCATCAATCTTCCCTATCATACTATGGTCCCATCAGCAAGAAGATTTTCTAGACAGCTGGAGAAGGATAGAAGCACTTCTTATTGCAACTGTAACTTATTCGAACATTTGGAAATTGCATAGAGTTTGAGAAAGTTCCTGGGGTTTCTTAGTGCTCTTGATCTCTGATTTAGCAAGATTTATCTGGGAAGGACTGCCCATGTTTTCTTCCAAGAAAATTTCTGTTTGTACACCAGAGGAACAGAAATATCACTGAGAAGTCTTCCAATTTGCTGCGGACAAATATTCACGATGCACCTTATCTCCAGGAACTGAAATTGCACTAATGTTGGAAATGTTGCACTGGATAAAGAGATACTTGTTTGAGTCCAATCTGGAGAAAAAGAGACAATTTGATGCAGTATCACAGTTTCTCCAGGAACATAGCATAGGTGACAGGATGAGAAAAAGGACTCATCTTTCTTAGTTGTTGTTGTTAGAGTGGCTGGACATTCAAAAGCAAGTATCCATCACAGATCTGTGGGATGAAGGAAATGGCTGGCTTTGAAAATTTTTAATAGGCCATTTACAAATGCACCCATTAATTTCAAAGTACTAATGCAACTTCTCAGTGTTGTCCTACTAGGAGCCTTTCATGGGTTTAGTGTACTACTTCAATATGCAAGGGGGAAAAAAAGGATATGGAAACTGGTAACATCAGGAGTCATAACTGTATTCACAAAGCTTAAAGAAAATAGTAGTAGAGAACTCCTATTCTGTCTGACTTTTATTACTAGTGAACAAAGGTTAAGAAAGGAGAAAAATGAAAAATAAGTGCCAATAATATGTAGAAAGACACTTCCATCCAGCTTCCTTCTGCAAACTGAGCCTGTTACTATTTTCTTCACATTTTCCAGCCATCTAATAATTCATGAGCCACACTATCAAGTTTGACTATCAAAATTGACTAATTTAAGTTTTGGAGGTGAGGTCCTTCCACAGATTTACAGCCCAGTCTCCTACTGATTAAGACAGAGATTGCCATCTCTGTCGCTCTCCCCATCTCTCTCAGAAAAATAATTAGCCTGTGTCTGTCAGCAAACCTGCTGTAAAGACTTGACTATTCTTTGCTGAGGTTGCAATCTCAGTGCAGGCTCTGCATGCTGACTGGAGCGTGAAGTTGTGTTGTCATACTATACCTGTTGGCCAACAGCTGTGACCTAGTTCCAGAAGGAGAGGTTAGGTAAATTGCCAAGTCTCCACGTCGAGGGTGAGTAATAGTGATGCGCACAACAACATGCTCCAGGTAGATCACGTGGTGGTTAGGATTATCTGAACAGCCAGTGGCTTTGTAAATTGAACGGACAACGCTGTCAGGTCGTATCGTTCTATAATATAAGCATATAAAACAACATGAACATTTCTTCCGTGTCCTGTAAAATAAGACAACCACAGCTTTTTTGCTTAGCAGTGAATGATAATTCACTAGTTGGACAATTGTTTCTGAGAAGTCAGCAGCCTATAACTGTTAGTTTTAACACACCTCCTAGCTGAAACTATCATCACAGGGTAATTATTTTACTGCAGCTAATGTCATCTACCTGGCTTTCTGTTAAGCGTGTACACATGCTAAAAGAGGACAGTGAAAAACCTGTAGTAGGAATAAGCCCTTGGGACAGAACATTTCTGTGGATTAGTGGCCAGCTGAGATTTGTTGGGATTGTCATGGGATCACAGCTGGTTGTTGAGCCCCAGGAAATGCTTGGCATAGCCATAGTCCTTGCTTACGTAACAACAAGTATTACATGTTAGCTGTACCAAACGGCATCTGACTCAGCTGGTTTAAATTGGCATGACATCCTTGCAAGCTATACCAGTTATGGATAAAGTCTGTCAAGCATATTCATCAAACAATAATCTTAATGCTTTGGAAGTGTGTCTTATGACTGTTGCTGTCTCTTTATCCACAGCATGCACAGACAGAATTTTGCTCTTAAGCCTGCTTCTATAGAGACCCTACCCTAGCATGTGGGAAACAGTTTAGTCTTTGCCTCTAAGCTAGAGACTCTCCTGAGATTGAGAGAGACAATATCATGCAGTATTTTAACAAAAAGAGTATTTGTTTGTTAGATCCTGCACAGTCTGGTAAGTCAGTACTCATCTTAAAAAGGTGACTGCGGTTCACTCAATCAAACATTATTCTTCTTTTGTGCATCATCTATACCAGAATCAATCATTATCCAGCCTGGCTTGTTTTACACTTTCAGCTTCTGGGGTGTTCTTTAAATTAGGGCCTTTTTCCAGCACTACAAAGAACAACATTTACAGGCAAATGACCTGTCATCTGTGAAGGTGACAGAGTTCCCCAGTACAGCTTTCAAAAAGCCACATTACAAACAATGCAAGGGAGGGGTAAATTATATCCAATTTCTTTCCATAAGTTTATGCCAGCAAGAGTTTTGACAGTGGGTATTACTTGATTTGCCGATCCGTGTTCTCCACACACACATGCTGTGGAGGCACTGTGGTCCACTTTTCTGCTTCTATCACCATTGCTTCAGCATCCATCAGTCCAAATCCATAGAGGTGGCTCACTGTAAGGTAAACAGAATGGTTGCAATTATAGAAAAAAACTTGTTTTTCATCATAGACCAATTCCAGAGAGTCACATTCTAATAAGAGCTGCTTCTTTTCTACTTGTTTCTTGCTTTTGCACAAAGCTCAAAAATCTCCTTGTGAGAAACAATAATGACTATATCTAATAATGACTATATCTGTTCACTGCTTTATTAAAGACGTGGCAAATGACCATCATGAATAACACTGCCTTATCACAAGCAGCATGGAACAGAACTACAGCACACCAGGGAGTACAATTGCCTCTGACTGCCCTTTGCCCATGTGCCTTAATTCAGCCCAGTCCTCTTATATGATATAACGTTAAAAGGTGTAAAGAACCAGAGGAGGGTTATTTCTGTTACTCAAATACCAAATGCATGTATGTAAATATTGAAGGTAACTGAGACAATAAATTTAAGAAGGAACAGACTGTCTTTTTTAACTGCTCTAGACTCTTAACTTCCCTGAGTTCAAGCAGTATGGTTGCCACTGGTGAGCCAACCAGCTGGATCCAACATCTCCCAAAAGCTGTCAGCATGATGAGGGTGAAATGTGATGGTATTTAAAGCCCAGGGCTCTAAAGATAATCTGGTTCTCATGCAGGGTCTGCATCAGAAAGGCTCCTTCCTCTACCTCCTTTGTAGATATGCAGATAAAGGAGAGATCTGCGGATGAATTTAGTGCTGGGAAGAGCTGTTAACATTGCTGTTAACCTCTGATATTACCTACTGCAGGCGTTGCACACACAGTGGTACTAAGTGTCTATGCCTGGAGGTTAGCACTCTGTTGACACTCATTCCTGGATGTTACATCCTCACCTCTATCTGCCTTTCATGCCATGGAGGGTCAACAATTGTAGCCTTGCAAGAAACTCAATGCCTAGTAATTTAACTTCAATGCCTGAATGCCTTCTACTCAAAGAAGCAGAAGGCCTTAAATTAACATCTTTCTTAGGATACAAAAAATCGAACTTTCAAATGCCCAACACCTAGGCAAGGTGAAGTATTTCCAACAGACTTGTGTCAATTCCGTATCTTTCACTTTTTTGTGATTTTAAGAGTACTTAACTTGATATAACTATTTCAAGAGTTCCAGCAATTCCCGAAGGCTAGAAGTTTCACTTACTGAATCAGTGGTGCAGTTTTGGTTGCTGTTCCAATCAAAACAGAAGCTTGCAAATAGATTTTGATGAATTAGAAAGGGCTGCTAGCCATGCTGTTTTATTGTGACAAATCGGTGCTCTTGGTAAAGTTCTGACAGGGGAAGGTGAAAGAAAAAAGCTTCCAGAGGGAGAAGTTTAGACCACAGATATTAATAAATTAGGTTTACTTGCTACCACAGACCATACTACCAGCAAACCCTCAGAAAATCATAACTGCTATTTTAATCAGTAATGTGACAAGGCATGGTCTAGGTCTTCCCAACTGCACTTTGCAGAGGGTTTGTGAAAGCAGCCTTTATTTATTGCCAAACCAGAATTCAAAGGACTCCATCCAAAACTCCCAACCTTGTCAAACAAATAACAGTTCAAAGCATAAAAATAATCAGTGCTTAAAGATCCCATCTTCCAAATAAGGCAGTATCTAATACTGTCTGAAACTGCCAACTGAAGAGGGTTCCTCAATGGAAAATACTGAAAGGCGTGATGACTGTGTCATGAACTGGTTTTCTTCCCATCTCCTTCCCCTTCAGCCTCAAACTAGCATGGAAATGTTCATTTGGAGAGAACTAACCACAGCTCTTCCCCCAAATGAGGCAGGTACTTTTTTCAGAAATGAAACACAATGACAAAATATATGAAAATAATTAAATTTAGTCCTCCTTCAGCCTTCTGAATTCTCATTAGTGTATACCACAAACAAATGGACAAGAAAAGAGACGTCCTATTTTCACATGTGGATAGAGGCAGCCAGAAAAAGGGCAAGGAAAGCTTAGACGGAGAAATTATTTGTCCTGTGAGGACAGTTCCGGTAATGGAAACCTCCTTGGTCATTGATGTCATCTTGCAATAACTACATCTGCTGATGAGACCGTACTTATCTGTGAAGTCATTTGTCTGTTCTTACACTGCATGAGTTGCTCTGATATTTAAAATTTCAATCATTATTCATTCTGTCCGCTCTGAAGAACAGTGGGAGGAACAACTGTTAACTCACATGGACTGTAACTGCGCACTACATTTTAAAGCTGAGAGGTTAAATTTGCATGAATGGAAAAATCTTTTGAGTTAACCCATGGAAAATACATTTTTAATTCCTGACAGGTAGCAACTTGCTAAGTTGTAAGATGCTGTGTGTCCACCACAACTACTGAGCTCAAAGAGGAGCCAAATTTCTCCTCAACTCACTTTTTGTCAGCCAGAAATAAGGGTAGAAGAGCAGATAACATTGCAACCACCAGGCAGTGACATTCTGTTGTAAAGTTACATGGCTTTAAAGCCACGCCATCCTAGAATTTTTTTGCCTTAATGTTCACATTAAAAATACAAATAAAATCTAGAGAGTGAACTTTCTGTCTCTTCTTCCCTCAGAATTACTTGGAAGACAGAATTGTGTTCATTTTCCATCCAGGAGAAAAGATTACCACCCAAGGTTATATGGTGGTGTTAACTGTACATGATTCAATGCTTAAACTTTCTTGCATGAGCGCAGAGATGGGAGTGAGAAGTTTTGCACCTGCTGGTTTTTCTTTTTTTCCACAGCTGAAACAGAAGTGCATTTTTTCCTTGAAAGGCCTTCCTATTGAAATAAAAACTTCCTGGCACTCAGGGGTGCTCCTAAGTCCTTCCACGTGGGAAGCTTCCAGGCAGCTGACATTTGGCTGTCTGCAACCTTTGCACTTCAAAGCCCTTGATCCACTACGTTGGTTAGCAGCTGCAGGTAGCAGCAGAGGCCCATAATTTTCAAAGACTAAATAATAGCAATTTAGGAAAGAATCACAGAGTTAACAGAAGTAGTTGATCCCCTGTGTCTTAGAGAATAAAGCAGATTTTCTTTCATACTGCCTTCAAATTGTGCACCTTCATCTGTGTATATCCTAGTAGTACTGTTGTGAACTCTATGCCAGGGTGCCTCTTCCAGAGGTTAAAAATTACTTTAATGGTCCACATGGGGCCATAAATGTCTTCTGGGAAACATCTGGAACTGCCACTGATTTGTATGAGAATGGTACTGAGCTCACTTCTGCTAACCCAGATACGAAAGCAATATTTGAAATGTACTGATGATTGCAGAGCAAGATAAGCTGACTGCAAGTGCAAAATGCCCCAGGACCTTGCGCATACCCACTTCATGTGCTCTACATTATCACTGCTGTGAATTGCTACTGGGCTCGGCTGTTGCTAGGAATCACCGAGCGTGTCAGAGGGGCTATAGGGCTAAGAAGATATCTGCCTTTCAGAGATGGAACAGGAATGTGAAGTTGGTGCAATGTAAGCTGGCGATTAAGGAGCAGCCTGTTCTTGTTGAGCCGAAGGGCTGAAAGCTGTGATTTTGTGATCAACGCATCCATGGGCAGAAGTGTCCTTGAATCCTCTCTCTACTCATGCAGCAATGCAAACTGATCCATTCCTATTTCTGCAAAATCACAGGCATACACAGAGTTTTATAGATGCAGGACAATTCTCAGAGAAAACTTGTCTCCTGCAGCACAAAGTAAATATTGTGTTTTAGCTGATCTCTTTACTCTTCTTATCATTAAAGAAAATAATATTTCTTGGGTCTAAAGTCCATTTATTTATCCCTGGAGCAATTCCTCTACTAGTGCACCATGAAATCAAGGCCTGCTCAGCTGCTGGATAGACTTCCCCAGCTTTTTCATAATCCCTTTGTTTTTGTCTGAAACCACTATTGAAAATTCAATAACTTTCTCATTTATATACAAAGAGTATGTAAAGCTACCCCCAAATCTAAAGGCAGCATACATATTCCACTTGACTTGACTAAGAGAAATACGAATGGCTGGTGTTGATAAATCGTAACACTGAATCATGCAGACTCCAGCAAAACTGGGCCCAGATGAGGAAAACACAGCATTTCCAGTGCCTCACTGAAGCTAAAGTAGATTTGTTAGGCTGCAGTTTCATTTTGTCATCAAAATGTCTCACCAGTAGCTTAGATGCTAAGCCTCCCTTCCTATTTTACTCATCTGAAAAAACATTGCAGAATATTTTCCCCTACTGTATTTTTGGTGTTTAGTTTTCTATACTGTGAAAGCAGCATTGGAAAGATAAATATTTTGTATACACATATCAAATACTGTATCAGAATGATAGAAATGGTAATAACTTGTTTGTCAAATGAGGAATATGCAGCTTTTCTAAACTTGATTNNNNGTTTGATATATAAATTATTATGACTTTTTCATTTATGCTGCTTTAGGGTCTTGATCAAGTCTCATCCAAAATGAGACCAACAACACAGCAGTCTAAAATGTCCCTTATACTGTGGTTTTCTTAAATGCTGCTTAACGAGGCTAGCATATGTGAGACTCTTGAATTACTCTCATCCTATAAATACTTCAAACTGATCTAAAGCAGTATATCTTTCACATTTCACATTTTATTTGCAAATATAAAGCTCTAATTCTGTATTACCTTAAGTTTCTGTTGTTTACTTAGTATATCAAAATACTTCAACCAGGAAAGACAATTGTCTAAAGAAAATTAAGGCACTAAAAAGGAGAAATGTTATGATGACACATGGCTTGAACTATTTTAATTTTGTTTTGGCATGTCCTAACTAAGAGAACATTGATCTTGAATGAGACTTCATCTTGTTTCAGTGATATTCCCAGTATGTGTCAAACTATGACCAGTAATCTGTGATAACTGGATGTGATTTCTAAATCACATAACTGTTTTATAAGCCAATAACATAACTGTGCAAGAGCATTCTTTTTTATTCTTGCTTGTAAAACCAATTCCCTCATGCTTTTTAGATTAAGCGTATTATTTGTATTTTTATATTCTACACAGAACAACCCCTCATTTTTTCGACTTAAAGACAAAGCAAGTGGCAAACTCAGTTCTCCCTCTCCACAGAATTCCCTTAAATCCAGGTATTTTTAAAGACTCAGCAGGGATGGTAGAAGATTGAGTTCTTACTCTTACCATCACACCAGAGAAGGATTTGAAGGACAGAAAGCTGTCCAACAGATTTTTGATAAAAGTGAGAGCTATAAAGATGCACAATGAGAAACTGAAGGGTCCCTATACCATAGAAGCATAGAAACACAAGATGGTTTGGGTTGGAAGGGTCCTTTAAAGTAAAGGTCATCTGCTCCAACCTCCCTGACGTGGGCAGGGACATCTTACTATATCAGGTTGCACAATGCCCTGTCCAATCTGACCTTGAACGCTTCCAGGGATGGGGCATCCACAACTTCTCTGGGTCTTGTTCCAGTGTCTCAATATCCTCATCAGAAAAAAATCTACTCCCTTTCTGTCTAAAATTATCACCCCCTGTCTTGTCACTACAGGCCTTGGTAAAAAGTCTCTCTCCATCTTTCTTATAAGCTCCCTTTATATACTGAAAGGTCACAATAAGGTTTCCCTGGAGCCTCCTCTTCTCCAGGCTGAACAACCCCAATGCTCTCAGCCTTTCTTCATAGGAGAGTTGTTCCAGTCCTCTGACTATTTTTGCTGTCAGAAAGGTGCTAACAGAATACTTAAAAAATTGCTTTTATTGAGCTTCCTGTTGTGTTTATGTTAGGTTTTGATTTTTGTATGATTGTAAATAATTTCTTCAACAATATACTAACTGTGGATTTACCTGATAATAGATTTGATTTTGACAAAATAGATCATCCCTCTGGATTTTAGTTTTTTTTTTTTTCTGTCTGCCAAAAAACTCCTATTCATTGATAAAACAAAATATTGATTGCCCAGGAACACTAGCAGGGCACTTAGTAGAAGCTAAACTTCCAGTAGCCAGTGTACCTTTGTGAATAGCTTTTGTATGCAACGCTGCCACTGCATCACCTGCTGTGAGACTTTGCAGCCACTTAAAAATAGCCCTAAAACACACCATCTTAAAACATTAAGGAATTAAATCCAAGATCACATTTGCATTCACATCCTGGCACTATTTATCTACTTCAGGAATTTAGAGCACATATTGTTATCAAGCACTGACACTGGTTGACAAAAAGGACTAAGAGCGAAATAAATACACTTTGGGGGCATCACGGAATCATAGAATTATCTAGGTTGGAAATGGACCTTTAAGATCATCTAGTGCAACCATCAACCTAACTCTGATAAAGTCTGATCAGAGTCACACTCTACTAGTATTGACAGCAAGTACCACCCAAATACTTCCCCTTCTCACGAGTGTTAGCAGCCTCCAGGCAGAAGTCACTAGCCTTGGGATTCAGCCACCCCACAGTCCATGGTCAGCAGCAAGCACCCATGTGCACTCAGCACAGCCATGCCATGTTCTCCCTTGCCCACAGCAAGACCTATGTCAGTTCCAAATTTACATCTCAGAGTTCATTTAGGTATGAGTAAACCAGGTTACTGCAGTCCTCTGAAAACATGGTTATCTACTGTTCCCTGTGTATGGGGACATTTTCCCCAGAGTAAGAGAAAATACCAGTAAGCCTTGCTGAAAACCTCAGCAGAGTGACCAGGAAGCCTGGTTTACTTCTCTGCCTCTGAAGGAGCAGAGTTGTGATAGAAACAAAACCTGATTTCTGCTGCCTGGTGATTGCTAAGACAGACAAGCTGCTGCTTCTCTGCAGCAGCATTTGGCTGTAAATCATATAGCCTCTACTGAAGACATTCATTTATATTGCTTGAAATGAGCCAGCTTATGTGAATGGAATAAATCTGAGGATTATGTACATTTAGAAAGGAGAAAAAAGTTTGCCAAAATAAAGTTGGCTAAGAAGGATCTACAGTAATAGAAGTTATATTTTTTTTAACTAGTGATAGTCTTTTTGTACTGGATTTCTTTTTCCAAAAGGAAAAGATCCATTGAAAAACATGGCCACTTGCAAGGTTTTTTTAAACAAAAAAAGCCATTTTGTGACGACACCAAGTAACACCTTTTAAGAAAATGTACTCATTTCCTCTATTAGGAGCAAATTTACCCTCAGAGGTACCATTAGGATTTGCCAATAACTCAAAAGCAGCCAAATGTCATTTCACCTTATCAAACAATAAAAACACCTTTGGTGAGAGCTCTATGCTAGGCTTCATCTCAGAAGAGATGATGACAGATGAGTCAAAGGCACTGTTAAGTGGAAATGCTGACAGATCGTTAGCAGGAGACTCAAATATAGAATTTCTGTGCTGTCAGGTGTATCAGACACATGATGCAGAACATCCTTCTTGTTCTGTCTTGCACAGAGGCTGTGTCCCGAATGTCAGTGCTCCAGAGGGATGTTTACACTCAGACTAATTCCTAACTGAGCGTAGGGCTGCAGTATATTTCGGCAGGTGAAGGATATACACAACCATGCAGAAAGGCATAACAAAGTACTTTGCAAATTATCTAATAATAATGACAGTGCATTTTAGAACTAAAACCATACCAACCTCACCCCAAAGCAAAGAAATTATTAATTAAGTCGACTTCACACTATTCCCATAGAGCTCAGTAGTAGATTATGAACAGTAACTTGAAGCAAAAGAAGGCTAAACAATAAGCCAATTCTTTGCAGATAGCGGACCAGTAATGCTGGTAATAGAACTTGTGGCTGAATTTCTACAACCCCTGACTTAAAAGCAAGCCCCCCAGTAGCTTATTTTTCTGGAGGGAAAAAGTGGTACAGTTTAAACAACTTCAGGCATCTAACTGATCTGAAGTGTCCTATGTAGGCCCTTATCTTTCCCTATTATTATTACTAGATGTTCTACATCCTGACAGGATGCTCTAAGTGCTTAGAATACTGCATAGTAGATGGTGTCACCTGTTTCCTAAGTGGCCTGAATCCTAGTTCCACTAAAGCGGACACACTGTTAATAAAACAATGGCCAGTTCTGTAATTACTGAAATGCACTATAGCCATGCAACAGCAATGAAGAGCTTTGGTGTTCTCAAAGGTGGGTGCTTGTTTTTTGAAAAAGACAGAACTACGCCGTACACAAGATGTTCACTATTTCCATGGATGTGTACAAGTATGGCTAGATGTTTGCCTAGAACATTCTCACAAGTCTACTGCTTCAATAACGAGTATATAAAAAGGTGATCCAAATGCATGTAACTTTTAAAGACTCTTTCTTTTAAAATGCAGTCTTCATTGTCTACAATTAAAGCATTCTGCTTTGGAGAATAGCATCAGTTTATCATTCACTTTTTAAATTAATTGATCCTGTTTCTTGTTTCTTAATACTGCAAAATGGAAATCTACATTTCACACGAAGTGGCAGACTCTTAAGTTATGAGTCCATAAGGGGAAGACTTCTATCCCTCCCCTTCCCCCTGCTCCCAATTCCTTTGCAAAGTTTTGCTAAAGGTCTGAGCTGGGTTTGTTAAAAGAAAATAATGTCAAAGGTTATCATTCCCATGGTGTGCATCCTGTTAGTGCTGTCAGTCCACTTGGCAATGTTTGGAATACTAGGAGCTGCAGAACATAGTAATTGCCCATAGTTTTATATCTAGGACAGATGGACATCAAGTCTGTCAGTTGTGACCAGAGACACTACCTTTTAAAATTCTTTGTCTGCTATGCAGATCATGGTTTGGTGTGACAGTTCTGAGTGCTATTATAATAGAAATTTAAAGCCTAATTTTGTGTTTTGCCTGCTGTTACTCTTGCTTTGGAGCCATTTAATTTACATATTATAACACATGTAAGTTTGACTCACAATATATGACCCTGGAAAAGCAACCAACTGAAACACAAAATGTCAGTCTACTTTTCTTTATATATCCCAGCACTGGCCTGAAGTGTCTGCTTAGACTCTGTTTTACACTCACAGCTCCATATATTGCTTTTCAGAGCCAGCAGAAAAGTGGGTGCTGCAGAGCTGATGAGTAATGAGAAGCTTTGAAAATGAAGAGTGTGAGGCTAGGAGAAGTAACACCACCTCCCTGGCTTCTCTGAGACAATCCCTCTCCTCCTTTGTACATCTCCATCTCTGGAACTATGCAGATCTTAAATGTCTTTCAACTGGAAGCAACATCGTGTGGATTTCAATTTGTGCTAGAGGAAAAAAAAATAAATCTAATAGCCATGATCTAGGCTGCAGAATTCAATATATTTTCCAGCTACCTTCCCCAAATCCCAAGGAGATTTTTTAAGTCTCACTCAAGGCAAGCAGAGTTAAGATACCTAGCAATTTGGCTCAACATATAAAACTGAAAAATTCCTAATGCAATTTTAATATTACATTTAAGAAAACTTTATTTATGGCTGTGAGCTGAATTGTTGCATGTGGGAAGGAAACAGAGCCATCTAGAATGGTTGCAGTGACCATACAATAAAAAGACAATCACTTTAAACTTGTTCCTAAAAAACACATGTTTTTACTCCACTTTTCCTCCACTATTTTAAATTTCCAAATCCCACCCCCAATATTTTTCTAAATACAGCAATGTTTTCTGTATGTAGCGATGATAAAGGTTATGGTATTGACTATGTGATTCCTTTAATATTTAAATGTGGTTTGAGACTCCTGGGTACATAGACTTTTTCCTATCATACACGTTCTGTCACTACTGGAGGAGACACTTCCACTCACTGTTAGACTAGCTATTAATTATAGCTGGTTTGCTTCTCTTCTTTCCTGGTGTTAAAATAAATGCTGCTCTGACTTCAAACAACTTCAAAGTATGGGCTACAAGGCAAAAAGTGTCTGGAGTAATCCAACCAGTTCATCTAGTATAAAATTAATACCTATCTATGTGAGTGAGTGCCAGCATCTATCTCAGACTTTACATCCACCAATCTGTTGAAGACTTGGTCATGTACACATGGCTAGATTGTCTTTTCCAAAAATACACTTGCTTTTCCAGAACTCTTGCTCTCAGCTGCCCACTTAGAATCATGGAATCATTCAGGTTGGAAGAGACCTTTAATATCATCAAGTTCCACCATAAACCTAGCACTGCGAAGTCCACCACTAAACTGTGTCCCTAAGTGACACATCTATATGGCTTTTAAATATCTCCAGGGATGGTCACTCAATCACTTCCCTGGGCAGCCTGTTCCAATGCTTGACAGCTATTTTGGTGAATAAATTTTCCCTAATATCCAATCTAAACCTCCCCTGGTGCAACTTTATGTTGTTTCCTCTCATTGTTTGTTACCTGGGAAAAGAGGTTGACCCCCTCTGGCTACAACCTCCTTTCAGGTAGTTGTAGAGAGCAGTAAGGTCTCTCCTCAGCCTCCTTTTCT
>JAOXJM010000019.1:39230443-39272037 GCA_026413425.1 Tringa solitaria | reverse complement strand
CCCCCAGGTCCTTTTCTGCCAGGCAGCTCCAGCCACTCTTCCCCAAGCCTGTAGCGCTGCATGGAATTGTTGTGACCCAAGTGCAGGACCCGGCACTTAGCCTTGTTGAACTTCATACAATTGACCTTGGACCATCAACCCAGCCTGTCCAGATCCCTCTGTAGAGCCTTCCTACACTCAAGCAAGTCAACACTCTCAGCCAATGTGGTGTCATCTGCAAATTTGCTGAGGGTGCACTTGATCCCCTCATACAGATCATTGATAAAGATGTTAAACAGAACTGACCCCAGTACTGAGCCCTGGGCTCAGTCACACAAGCACTTGTAGCTGGCCAAAAACTGGATTTAATTTCATTCAGTGCAACTCTTTGGGCCCATACATCTCGCCACTTTCTACTCAGTGAACAGTATGTTCATCCAAGCTGTGAGCAGCCAGTTTCTGCAGGAGAATGCTGTGGCAAATGGTGTCAAAGGTTTTACTAAAGTCCAGGTAAACATCATCCACAGCCTTTCCCCTTCCCTCATCCCCTAAGCAGGTCACCTTGTCATAGTTGGACATAAGGTTAGTCAACCAGGACCTGCCTTTCATAAACTCGTGCTGACTGGACTTGATCACCTGGTTGTGTTACATATGCCACATGATGACACCCAAGATGATCTGCTCCATAACCTTCCCCAGCACCGAGGTCAGACTGACAGGCCTGTAGTTCCCCACATCTGTTTTCGGCCCTTCTTGTAGATGGACATCACATTTTCTATCCTCCAGTCAACTGGGACTTCCCCTGTTAGCCAGGAATGATGATAAATGATGGAAAGTGGCTCGGTGAGCACTTCTGCCAGTTTCCCCCATACTCTTCAGTGGATCCTCTGTGATCCTATAGACTCCCTGTCTTCCAGCTCAGAGTGGCTGGGTACCCTGAGAACAACTGTTCTTACTATTAAAGACTGAGGCAAAGAAGGCATTAAATACCTCAGCCTTTTCCTCATCCTTTTTCATTATATTTTCCACCCCATCCAATAAAGGATGGAGATTCTCTGTTGCTCTCCCTTTGTTGCTAATGCTTTTATAGAAACATTTTTATTGTTTTTTACTGCAATAGACAAATTAAGTTCTAGTTGGGCTTTGGCCCTTCTAATTGTCTCCATGGATAACCTCGTGACATCCTTGTAGTCCTCCTGAATTGCCTGCCCACTCTTATGAAGGCCAAAACCTCTTTTTTTTTTTTCTCCTGAGTTCCAGTCAAAGTTGTCTGTTCAGCCAGGCTGGTCTGCTTCCCTGCTTGGCTCCTCTTTTAGCACATGGGGATGGACTTTAAGATTTCCTTCTTGAAGAGTGTCCAGCCTTCCCGGACGCCTTTGCCCTTCAGGACTGACACTCAAGGGACTCTGTCAACCAGGCTCCTAAACTGGCTGAAGTCTGTCCTCCGGAAGTTCAAGGTGGCATTTCTGCTAACTGTCCTCCTTCTACAAGAATGAAAAACTCTGTTATTTTCTGATCTCTGTGCCCAAAACAGCCTCCAGTTGTCACATCACGCAGAAGTTCTTCTCTGTTTACAAACATCAGCTCTGGAGAGGTGCCTTCCCTAGTTGCCTCACTCACCAACTTTGTCAGGAGTTTATCTTCCACACACTCCAGGAACCTCCTAGACTGTTTCCTCTCTGCTGTATTGTATTTCCAGCAGACATCTGGTAAGTTGAATTTCCCCATGAGAATGAGGGCTAGTGATCATGATACTTCTCTCAGCTGCTTATAGAATACTTCATCTGTCTCTTCATCATGGTTGGGTTGTCTGTAACAGACTCCCACTATGATCTTTGCCTTGTTGGTCTTTCCCCTGATTGTTACCTATAAACGCTCGATGCTTTCATCACCATCGTCAGGCTCTAGACAGTCACTCTCTAAAATACAGGGCTACCGCACCACCTTTCCTTCCTTGACTATCCCTTCTGAAGAGTTTATAGCCATCCATTGCAGCACTCCATTTGGGTGAGTCATACCACCATGTCTCCATGACTGCAACTATATAATAGTTCTTGAGCTGTGCAGTGGCTTCCAGCTCCTCCTGTTTGTTGCCCATGCTGCATGCACTGGTATAGATACACTTTCAGCTGGGCTATTGATCCTGCCACCTTTTTTGGAGGGAGAAGTCCTAGTTTCTATGTGACAGTTCTTCAGCACTTCTGTGGTTTCTAACACATTGACAATCCTCTTTGCTGATGTGTGGATCTCTATGCCCTAACTCTACTGACATGGTTAAGGTGTTGCATGCATTAGTGCAGGGACATTTCACATTCAATGTGCTCTAGCATACTCAACACATCATGGAGCAGACCAGAGGAACTCATTAGCACATTGTCTGTCAAACACAGGCATGCTGCCCCCAGGCTCATCTCTAGCGAGCTTGGTTTTATCCCTTCCCTCTTCAATTCTAGTTTAAAGCTCTTTCAATGAGTGCTGCTAACCCCTGCACAAAGATCCTTTTCCCCATTTGAGACAGGTGCACTATGTCTGTTGCCAGCAGACACTCACATGTCATGTACACCAATCGATGATCAAAAAACCCCAAATTCTGCTGGTGATACCCATCTCAGAGCCAGTTACTGATCTGCTGAGTGTTCCTGGTTCTTCTCGCATCATTGCCTGCAACTAGAAGGATAAAGGAGAACACTACTTGTGTTCCTGATCCCTTAAACAGTCGTTAAAGATTCAGACATAAGCTGCATTAGATCTTCATATATAATAGTCATTAATATGTTTCTGTGAAATTCTCATTAGCTGTCATAATTCTTTTCACTCTTAAGTTAGTGTAGACTCATTTTTTCTAGCTTGTGCTTGGCACTGTCTTTTTGTTACAGATACATCTGCAGTGCTGAATATATATACTCATGCCTAGATGGGATGGACATGGTGCTCTAGTACATATTCATCAGTAATGATAACCAAATTAATTCTATAATAGGAAAATGTTCCCTTTGCATATTCCACCAGGGTTAATGTGCTCCTGAACCCTTAGCCAGTCATCTGAAGGCCCTGAAGTCTCTTTTGGTTGCCCTTGGACTTCTCATTACAACTTCATTGCTGCCTACATGAAAAACCTTACTTAGTAATGTTCTTGTTTGTGTGCTTTACATTTGAAAATGGTATGTTATATGCTTGTTTCTTGATAAATGTAATTTCTACAACTTTCAAATTGTGTAGCTTAATGTATGGTAAATAGGACTCCAGATGTCAGATTATTCGGATGATGTTATTACACAGTAGACAATGGCACTACTGAGCTGGAGCCTTTTTCAAGGACTAATGCATCTGGACACAAAATCTAGGTTAAGGAGATGGTGCAGAGCTGCAGAAATGGCTCTGTGTCATGGCTTGGCGATGAAGCCATGGGCTTGCTGAAAAACGCAAGTGGCCAGAGAATGTGGTGCTAGGGGTAATCCTGGTAAGAAAACATTGCCTCATGCCAACCCAGCCCTTGGAGAGTGAGAGAAACAAGTCATGTGTAAGATAGCTTGCATTTGCCCATGTTCATCAATAATTTGTCAAGAAACTTACCACCAGCATTCTAAGTTGTCTGCCTGAAAATATCAGCTTAATCTTTCATGCACAAAAAAATCATTAGTCTAGCTTGCATAGGAAATGGTCTTCCTTACTTCTACAAAGACCAAGGCATGTGTTTTGTGTCAGACTGCCAACTACCCAAAACTGCGATATTATAACAGCCAAAAAAGCTTGTGTTTCACTTGCTGTATGCACTATTTGTATGGGCATTAGGCATGGGTCGGAGTTGATATTGGCTGATAATGGTGTGTGAATATATCAACTAGCATCTGCATGATTGGAAGGTCTTTTGATTGATGAAAAGCTTCAATTGGTTGATATAACTGTTAATGTTTGCTCTTTTTCCAAAGACCTATGCCAGCTTCTAACAATGATTATAAAATATAATTTCAAAGTTACTGAAAATATGCAGCAGGCTGTTAATGAATAGCTTATCTGTCGCCTCTGAAGTGTAGACATTGTTGTGAATATTTTCCTGCTGGTCTCTGAATTTGTGTTTGGTTACCAGTCAACCTACAGGAATTTAAATCTCGCTAATCTAGGTCTCCTACCTAGGAGTCTTGTATCTCTCTCACTCCAAGACTTGTAATGCTCTGTTCACAAAAAGAATAATCACTGGTTTTATTAAATAGTGTAATTAAGCAATTATATTAAATTGTATATTTTATTAAGCAATTATATTAAATTGTATATTAAATTACATTGTTATCAATTCTCTGCAGTGGTCACTTTCTACTGGAAGCAGCAGAAACTTTGGCTAACTCAAAGAGATGTGACATAACGCTGGTAGTCTCTTAGTCCCTGGCAAATGAGACAACTTGGTTTCTGTAGAAATAATACCTCACTGGGACTAGGAATGGCCTGAAAATGAAAAAAGGTGGCTAGAGTTTTGATTTCCTTTTGTCTTTCAGTTGCTTTTTATTTCACTGTACTGAAACATTACTGTCTACACTTTAGAGCCAGAAAGAGTGAAGGATGTTCTCTAAAAATCTCTCTGCAAATTAACAGAATTCCTTCATCGTGAATGGTCTGCTTTCCCAAAGGCAGTATTTGACAGTATTTAGAGCTTCACTTACAGATAAAGAATTGTTCAGATGATTTGATCATTGTTTTTAAAACTGCAGTGTTTCATTCTGTATCTTTCAACCTAGATACAAGTCAGCATTAATGCAGTACTCCCTTTTTATGAATGCAGTTGCATGTGCTGTTGTTGACCAAACAACTGACAGAACAAAGAGCCTTTGCATACCAATGTGCCATACCAAAAACAGATCAACAGTTTTGATATCTTCACAAAAACAGGTGTTCTCTAGTATTTTTCCCATATAATCCATTCATTTACTGCTTTAATTAGGAAAAAACGCTATGATTTTGAAGCATAATTGAACATATCTCTTTATCCAGTGACAAATTATATGTAAAAATGACTAACCAGAGAATATCCCCAAATGAGTTTCTTTTGAGACTACCAGGTAATAATCTCCTGAGGAAAGATGCATGCTGGCTGACAACAAAACAAAAATAACAAAATTACCAAGAAAAAAATTTTGCCCATGTCTGTGTTAATTCTATTGACATGCATTTAACGAATTCTGTTTACTTGCCAGAAAATTAAACAAATAACGAGCACTACTTTAGCAAATCACTAGCTGGCTCAAGTGTTCTTCATGAATTAATCTTTCTTTCTATGAATGTAAGACAGGAAAAAAAGGAGGTCTTGCAACCAGTAATGACATCTGTGAGCTCCTTCTGCGTGTTCTGCAATGGCAAAACACTGCCAGGGACTATAGCGAGGATCAGGGTTGCCATGCAGCCCAGCAAAACAGCCCCCTGAAAAAGCATGCTGACCCACTTTCAACTACCAGCTCTTGCTGACCCTTTGTTGAGTGAGAGGTTCTTCCAAGTTTTTGTTGTTTTCACCCTTTCAGTTCTCATTTCTAAAGGAGCAAGCCTGTCTCTCCCTCCTCGTTTCCTTCTTTCTTCCCCAGTATCCATGGAAGAAAAGCAGATTGTTTCTTGTGACTGTCTTTGCTTAGTTAATTTAAAAAAAAAATAAATCTTCCACCCTTTCCCTTGTTAAGAACGTGCTGTGGAAGAAATATGGGTCTTACCATCAACAAAATTGTGATACAATTCCTTAAGGAACTCAGTCTGATCAGAGTACTTCATCTACGAAAAACCATACTTTAATTGTTACTCTTGGCAACAGTGAAGAATAATAGTGTAATATTATACTAAATATTGCCACGTGCAATAGTAAAAAAACCCAACTGTTTCAGTCTTGCCAGCAGCGGTGTGCAAAACTCCTTTTGAATTCAGGTTTGGATGTTGTGATTTAATCTAAATCTTTTGCTTCTCCTTCTTCCAAAACCAACAGAGGTTTAAAGAGAACTGCATTTTTATTGGAACCATTTGCTCAGCCTAAGTTGCCAAAATAATTTAGTTAAAACTAGTGCTTTTATTTGGGTTAAGGTTGATTCCTGAGCTCCACAGAGGTCAAAGCACTTAGTTTGTCTTCCTCTTTTTCAATTCCACCATGGAGTCTACAGCAGAGCTCTGCCAGCTCAAGTTGTATTTCCTGAATCCCAGTCCTCCAGTCAAGCTTATCTATGTTAGCGAATTTGCTCAAGTGGAAGAGAAACCTTTTTTCAGCCCTTTTCCTTGCTGTTTATCTGCTACAATGCATAGAAAAATATGTGGCTCCAAAGCTTTAGAATAAACAGGCTCCAGTGGTGCAACAATGCAAGTCCTGCTGCCAATGTGGCTACTGCTGGTGTGTTACTGTGACCTCTCCTTTGATCATGAGTGACAGCTGCTGTGGAATGCCTTACAGGGTGTTTGCCTCTCTTGGGCAACAAGTGGAAAAACATAAAAATATAGAATTTTGGAAGTGAGTTATGGAAAAAAATTGCTCTACTTTACGCTACTTGAAAAGTGTTGTTTGAACTTCAGATAGTTCCAACAAAATGATAACACATTTCAGTCACAATACAGTCACAGTCCCCTGCCAATTTTTATTTTTTTTTAATCCTGGGAAATGTTTCACAATAGCAAATACTATACAGTTATTGCAATTAAAGAAGTATCTATTTCTCACTATGTATGTGTTTTGTGTGTGGGCATGCGCCTGTAAATGGGACAAAACCAGGCTCTTGAATGTCAGTACCTTCCTGTGATGAGGGGGTTTGAGTCAAATACCCATTTCTAAATCTGTCCTCTGTAATAAGAGCCTGGTTTGGCTCCAAAAATGAAAGTTTGGTGGGGATTTTTTTGTTTCTATTCCACTGCGGCAGAAATGTCATAGGTCAGAACAATATATTAAAGATACTATATGGTAGCAGTGCCTTGATCTGAAATAGATTACAGTTAGGCTTCAGTTTTAAAGTGAAAACAGGGTAAAGGTTTGATGGTTCTTGTATATTATATTCTTCTCTTAGGAGATCCTAGCACAAAACAGTTCAAATCTCATCTTAAAAGAAATATTGCAGTCTTGGGTGGAATTCTCATGAAAAGAGAACCAGAAATAAGCCATTCTGGGTTGGTTGTTTGTTTTTTTTTAAATGCAATCCAAACTGAAAGCAGTAAGAATTTAGTGAATGGGAATCAGAAGCCAATCTGTGTTGAAATATAACATTGTATGGATTTAAGGTCCTGTTTTAACCCATCCTAAAAATATATATTTTATCTAATGGCACAAATGTTTAACTCTGCTTGCATCACAAAAGAGAAAAAAAGTTAAAAAGATTTAGCTTTAACACAAAATTACAAGACTGTACAAAACGTTAGAACCTTACATGAAAGCTGACCAAATAGTATAATACCCACAAGACAGCTGACTGAAGAGTATGATTTCTGACCCATTAAAAGTCTGGATAGCTCAAGATTTGATTTTATCCTAAATCTCACAGAAATCTTAAATATAAATAATGTAGGGTGAATCATATAAAAAAAAATTTAAAATACTGTTTTGTCATTTTAAAATTGTCAAAAATTCTGAATATGAACATATTTCGAATCCAGAAGTTGCCATATCTTCAACTCTAGACTATTTTATCAGAATACTCGCTATATCAGGAAAAATTAAAAACCACCAATTTACTTAGTTTTCTGCAAGCAGTGTGTGAAATAGGGCTGAAAGGCACTAAAGATCTAGCCAATGCATTCCGTAGCTGCCATTTTTTGCTTCTAGTCATTCTAAGACGTTTTCCTTAAATAAGAGAAGGTAAGTCCTTTGGTTTGAGTCTGAAAGGTCTCAAAACTATGCACAACACAAGGTCTAACAAACTACTTGAGATCATTTCTTCTTCAAAAATATCAAAAAAGATGTTGCCTCTGATGGCAAAGAAGAAAGGAAGCTCTCACCCTTATAACCAGCCGCATTGGTTTTCCAGTCGTTAGCATTCAGATGTCCTGCACGTGAAGTCCTGACAATAATATGCTGTATGTCTCTCCAGGTCAGAAATGGACTATGAAAAAGGGGAAAGACAAAGTCACAGATCAGACATATTTTACCAGAATGCAGGGATACAAGGTCATGTAAGTTAAAAAGTATCCAAACCAAAACAACCCTCATTTGTCTTCTTGGCTTTCCTTTGCTCCATTCAAAAGAACGTGTCCTAATTTTACAGAATTACTTCAGGAAATTATTTATACAAGCAGGGGGGAGGAGGGGGTTGCATTAAGCAGATTATCATGATATATAATAACATTCTATTATTTAAAAACTAAGGGACGATGAAGGATTAAATTTCACAGAGGCAATTTGTTCAACCACCACAACTGTAAGTTATCGACCTTGACCAGCGCAATGGAAAAGAAAGCAAAATGTTGACTTGCTGAAAAACTCTACTAAATCTCACTAACTGCATTTTCAAGACGGCAATTGCTTTAGACTTTCTGCTACTGCTGAAGCTATTTCAGGTGCCTTTGTTGTTATTAATTTGTCTATTACCCTTGGTCTTGGAATTCACTGAAGGTCTATATGTATTCTTCAAGAAGACCAAGCAGCCAGCATTGAATCTGAATACTTACAGAGCAAGCGTCTGATTGCACAGATGTGTATTCCTTTAAGATATTCCTAGTAACCTGTCCACTGGGAAGGTGAAAGAAGATGCTATTTGCATCCTTACTATGACATTAATACCCATTTATGTTTTAGGACTAGAGCAAATCTTCAAGGATTATAATTTTCTTGTTTCTCTTTGATCCAGCCCAAGGACAATTTATTTTCTTAGAAGACAATCTAAAGGTGCATGGCCATCATTGGGCTATTTTTTTTTCTTCCAGTTCCTCAGGTTTTCTATGATCTCTAAGAAGACAAACAGTATTCCATTTAAAAATGCACTTTAGTAGTGAGAATGATAAACTGAGTCACTAAATAACAAAAAGTATTGCGGTGCAGAACACCAGTCACTCAGTATCGTTCTCACAGTATCATTATCTGCCTGTATTGCACACACCAGCCCAACTCAGCTCCACTCGGTTGTAATGATGAAGACATAAGAATTCTTAAGAATGAAGTTTATCAGACCCAGCATTGGTTGTCTACACTGTCCAGACTCGGCAGTCATTGCAACTCTGGGAAACCTTGGTTCAGTTCTTTAACGCACACTCATGTGTCTTGCAGACCAAGAAGGCACTTGGGCTGGTAGACAAGTTATTCTCTACATTTATTTTTAAGGCATGATACTTGGGCTCTGCTTCCACTTGCAGGTAGAAACTCTGCCATAAGACTGTGTGGAAGGTCAGTCCATGGGTGATTGTGAGTGGATGACTTTCTGGGTGAGTGGGACACTGGCATCACATGCACTGATTCTACACTCTTAAACTGACACAGTCAAGTTACTAGAAATTTCAATGAGAAATTTCTTTGGGAAGCAGGCACAAGGTAACAACAAATGCAGAAATATCCTGTTCTTTGCTAAGTCCCCCTGACAATGGAAGACACAGAAAAATCTCATCTCCTGTTTGATGCACACAAATGAATGCTGTGTGGATTTGCACCTTGCACACATTGTTTCACATCTTCCAGAACTTGCTTTGCCACAAGAACATCTTTTTGGAAACACTTGAGTATCAATGCTTTATGGCCCTTAAATACAGAAGTAGAATCCTGCTTATCCTGTGAGCTGAAATCAAGCTATTAGGAAGCAATCAGTGAATAGATGTGATAATCTATTAAAAAATAAGCACTTTCTTTTTCATACGACATGCATTGATTTAGGTTTTCAGGTCACAAATTTCAGATTCCACAAGCTGCAGCTTTAGGAGAAGGCAGAAGGGATGCAGAAGTTATTGCAAACCTGCAGTTAACTTATTTATAGAAAAACCTGCTCCTAACATATCCTCTGCTGGCATGTAGACATATATTCAAGGGTATTAACCAATGGAAGCTCACTTGAGTTGCTGGCATTACTGAAAATTAAAATGAATTTCAGAACCGTGGTCCGTAATTCCATACATGACAGACGAACTTGGACATTCACTCACATACAACTGAATTTTACACATTTTACTTTCCAATAGCCTTATAATGCATATGCTTGAAAACAGGAGTTGCCTCAAAATTAAGAAGATTGTAAGGAATAATGCAAAGACAGTGACCAAAACATTTACCTAGACATTTTTCTCATTTTCTTTGCAGTAATACAATTTTAATTCTGAGTGTATCTGTTCCAATTTCCCAGTGGGTGTGCATGGACCACGGGTATGCTGATGTAGCCTAGCACCTTTCTACCTATAGCTGGGACACCACAGGAAGCATCATGTATCTTAAAGTCAACACAGAAAGGCCTGTCTGTGCTTATTGAAAGAGGAAACGGAATAATCTGAAGAAGGAAGATGATTTTTAAGTGAACCTATTAACTGTAGCCAGAATTTTTTGTGATTTCTTACAAGCCCCATCAATTCATGGCCATTCAATTTCTCTTTGTTTTTGTCTACAAGATATAAGGGTATTCCCGTACTTAAATTAGTCTATTATTTTAGGAGAGCTGCCCCTGAAAATTTATTAAAGCATTAATATACCGTAGATACATTTCTTTTTGTAAAGTGGAATTTCTCACACTAGACAGTTGGACTAGAATGACAGTAATTGTTTATACAGCTGAGCTGGTAAAAATGACTGGAAAAAAAAAAAAAGAAAAAAGTTGTCATGGAATGTAAGGAGCATTAAGGGCTTGTAAGATAGGGTATGCTTGGACAGTCACGTAACATGTTTAAAAAAACCCAAAACAATATGATTTTATACCAGCTCAGGAATTTCACTGGGAGTCTGTGTGAAGTCTTAGAAAAACATGTTTCAAGCCTTCAGGAAGACCTCCAGGAATCCCAAGAGCTTCATTCTTTATAATCTGGAATCTAAACAATCTGTTATTCTATAAAGCAAACTGTCCATGCTACTGGTGAAAAATACGGCACTAAAATACTCCTCTTGGCTTCTAGAGGAGAGATTCAAGGTAGGGCACACTCAACTGTTTATTTAAAGAGGAATGAAGCATCTAATGGTGGTTCTAACTATGTCTAGATGAAGGATCTGAACCTATAGCATTCTTCACTTGATAATACTAACCTGTCATAAATTGGACTTAGTTGCTCAGTCAACAGATAAGATTATGTCTCAGAATCATGTTTTACTTCTAAACCCCAAAATTGTGAGACATTCACTGGTGTATCTACTATCCTTAACTAATCATAAAAAATAATGTAAGAATTTCTGGGGCAGAAAACCTTGATCAGAGATCTGATTTCCAGGACACGCATGATAGTTTAGCATATAGTTTAATCACTCTGTCTCTTATGCAACCTCCAAATCTACTTGCTTACTTTTTAGTTCATAAGATTTTTATGTTTTGTTATCAAGGAATGGCAGTTTGGGCATATTTATTTTTAAGAGATCTAACACCATAAGAACAATATCAAATCAATATCTGTACCCTACTCTAGGACCTTCACTATATTAAGAATTGGGCTATTGCCAGATTGAAATTTTTGCTCTACAGGAGACATGTCCTTTGAAACAAAATAGGTCTGCAATTATTTGCCTACATTTTTTTTCAGAAAATTAAACAAAAAATAAAAAATAAAAAAAAAATGAAAGAAACTGGAATGATGTCAGAATAGCAGTTCATTTGGAGAAAGAATAGGGATTTTTTTGTTCTGTTTTTTTAAACAAGATAGTCTAGCAGCCAGGTTTAAAGCATCTGGAAAAATCACAGAATTGGTCAAATATTTGTAAAACATGTCAAAGTTGGATCCTAAGTGAGTAAACAGTTGTTTGCTGGCCATGTGGGCCCCAGATCCAGACAAGATGTCACTGATGTTAATTGATTTACCACTGGATTAATCTCAGAAGAATTAATGGCTAAACATCTTGAAATGAACAAATGCATTAACAAGAACAGTACTAACTGCTTGATAATGGATTGATTTCAAAAAATGGGCAATTTCCTTCCAGAATTTTTTTTTCAATGTCTCATCTGAAATTGTCTTGGGATTACACATACCAGACAATACTCAAAATCAAACCAGAATAAGCAGAAGTGAGAACAATTACATACAAAAGTGCTTGTACAGCAGCCAAAAAGTAATGAATGTTGTGTCCTTAACCAATCGTTATACTCTAAGGTACAGCCCTCTTCTTTAAGTCTTCTCAAAAAGTTTATGAAACAAGGTAAATGAGAAAAAATGAATTAGGACAGAATTATTAAATCACATTACAGTAATATTCATTTGAGATTTAACAGTATATTTAAGCAGGCTGCTTAGAAATAGTAAATCATCATTTTTGGCCAAATCTGATTTCTTCATTCCACAAGTAGTCTCCCTAGTGACAATTAGGTTAATCCTGGAAATAGTACATAATACAGGCTCTATCCTTTTGCATAATGGTACTGTACCAAAAATAATTGTTCAGAACAAATAATTGGTGCAAAATTAGCAAACTAAAAAATGGGGTGAAAGTTTGGGTTTGTTTTGTTTGTTTGGGTATTTTTTTTTTTAGCAAAATGATATGGTTAGCAATATGAATAATGATTGCTACATTATCTTCACAACCAGCTCTTTGACCATGATAAAGCTGGGCTATCTGAAAAAATATTTCTTGCCAGAACAGCAGAGTCTGATGAGAAACACTGTAAGAATACAATGAACTTTTCTCCAGAGAATCATGGAAAAACACAATGTCACAGAGTGGATTGAGAAGAGGATCACCATTCAATTTGGAAGTATCAAATATCCTTCTTTTGAAATCTTGGCTGTGGGAGAACAGACATGGATAATTACTGCCATAAAAAGGAGTCTCTGTATCCTAGGTGTTTTGCAGAGCAGTAGGAGATCATTTTCATCACTAACTTCTGCATAATGCCACCCTTAAGGGCTTTATGATAAATTTATAAACAAAACATAAGAAATAGTTGCCTGGTTTATTCACACATTCTCATCACTTACAAATCAGCCAAATAGTCCCATGAGATCCACAACGCTACTACATGTCCTAACGACTCCAATATAGAGCCCCATGGACAAGAATACTAGCTATGTTAATGAGAGACATTCTTCTTTCCCAGGTTGCATCGTCAGTCTGAAGATGCCCACTGCAGTACAGAACTTTAAGAGTTCTGTACTGCAGTGAAGACAGCCTCTAATTGTTGGGCTTATTCTGTGCTTAGGTGTCTGAATAGTCTACACCATAACCATATCCTTCCTGAAAATAAGAAGATATAAAAATAGACCCAGTGTTTAACAATCCAGTCATGCATGCACATGGACATACAAAACATGGTTTTGATGTGTCAGACAACCTTATAGGTTCTAATTTTCATATACTCTGCAAATAACCCTGTTAACTTCCTGCTAGAAAAGTAAAGAATATCACGTGCTTGTTGATCAGCATGTAGCTCTTTCCCTGCAAATGTAACTGAAGCTTCTGCTGTAGTAGTCTTTTCATATTCTGATCTTGCAAACCACTGTTAATTCAACAAATATATCAAACAAAACCACTTGGTTACTTCAGAGTTAGCTCTCAGTTCCTTCTTTGCTCACACTTCTTTTCTGGGTTCCAGACTGATTGTCAGAAATTTGCCATTTCTCCTGCTAATTTCTGATTTGCATTCAATTTAAACCAATCAGATCCCTTCGAAAGAAACCCATGCCTGGCTAAAGATGACAATCCCTTAAAAAACTTAATGGCAACTGAAAATACTGTAAGTCAAAGGTCAGTTATTAGTAGTGTTAACAGCATACGCAATAGACCTCTGTCTAATGAAACATGCAATTAATGAAATTTTGGGAAAATATCAAAGGATCAAAGGATCAAAATTGCTGTCAGTAGCCTTTTACAGATATTGTCTTATTCCTCCACTTTTTCCATGAATAGCTTAATTTAGGTACTGGACACAGAGCAGTGATACACATCTAAAAACAAATTGCTGATTAATACTCATTAGGAACACATAATTTAAACTAATTACATTCTGAATTGTCCTGGTATTTGCCAAGTTTCACTGTGGAGACACACTGGATCCGTGTATTTCAACAGTCATTAAGCAACTTCAATACATCACTCATTATTTTAAACATATTAATCTTAAACACCTGAAGCTCACTAATTCTACAATATCAGATTTTTCCATACAAAGGTATAGCTTTTTGAACATCTTTTCAAAGTAATAGCATTTGCCTGTACAACATCCTCTTTATCTGTTTATGTCTGGCTCTACTTTATGTCATTCAGTTTATGTTTGCGCATCATCTCCATAGTTTCTTCAGTGCATCCTAGTCTTTTCATTAGTCAGTGTCTGAAGGCTTTTGCATTGCCTACAAACATCTTTTGTATTATCTTCATATTGTTTTTTAGGATAAAATACAGACAAGTTGTGATACGACACAGCAGATATATTCCTGTAAATGAACACCAGGATAAGCAGTCATATATCCACTAGCAATGATGTTCTGGTGTACCTGTGTCAAATTTGCAGTGCATATAGTGGTGGCAGATTCCAAAGAGTGTTGCGATTTTTCCCAGAGACAGAAAAACCTAAATGCTAAAAAGAAAGCAATCAATGGCCCAGCTGCAGGTTGATAATGATGACTAAGTTGAAAACCCTCGAGAGAGATACCTGAATCACATCCCTTATTGTGCATTCTCCAGAGGAAGAGTGAAATGGGACCACCTACAAGACAGTATGCACAGTCTGCTGAGGGACAATACCGTGAAGCAACAGCAACAAAAACCTTAGTTCAGTATCGAGTTTTAGAACAACTGTGACTGTTCAGGTGGGGAAGCCTTACATTATCTTAGGTTAATGCAGGCAGTTATGATTAGCATGCTACTCAGGCTATTGATTTGACCTATCTGCTAAGTCCAATGGTACTGATCACTTTAACTATAGTTGAGCTATGACAGTGTGGTGCAAGGAATCTCAAAAAAAAAGATTGCAGGGAGACTTCAATTTAGGAAAACTTGCTCCTCTTTCACCTTCCTCATTTTCCTCTCCCTGGAAGAACACAGACAGGGAAAAGCAGATGAGCTCCCTGCTCTCAAGTGAACACCCAGCAGCACACCTAAGAGCAACTTCAGACATCAACGCTAAGAAGTGTCTAAAAACTGAGACTGGAGAACCAAGAAATTACAGGAGACAGAGCTGCCAAACTCTTAAAACTCTCAACTGAGCACATGCCAACTGAGATTTTTGAAAAGCTTATAAAAGTAAAAGGCATTGCCCTGGCACCAGAGCAACAGTTATCCACTTGTTCTATTTCTAGCTGTTGCTTCAAAGTGCAGACACAGTAAAACTCAATGAAAAAGTTAAAAATTATCACAGTCAAACATTTTTTTAACCTAGACTCAGTTTTAGAAATGCCTGGATGGAATTTTCTTAAAACCTTTTTAAAGCAAGTTACATGGAAAATCTCCGACTGAATGATTATTCTTTGGCACAGTTATATGTAACTGAAAACAGGACCTTGAAATGGGAAATATTGAGCATCCTGAACTCAGAAAAGTACTTCCAAGTCAATATCAATATAATAACTGAAATTTCCTGAGTGGCGCAGGTGGTTAAAGCTCAAGAGAAACATGGGTTCTAAATTAAGCCTTTATTTATGTTTACTTTTTTCAAATACTTCACCATCAAAAACATTATTTTAAAACTACTCCAAAGATGCAAAGATTCACAAAAACAGATTTCTAACTCACACACTCTAGCATTCTCTTTTATAATAGGCAGTAAATCAATGGAACAAAGACTTAGCTAAAGCTGATGGACGTAAATGATAACTTCTCCTCTTACACTGGAAGCCCACATACAGAGGTGATCTGACAGCACTACCACAGTTCTCAACTGCCTCACCAACTTTAAGCCCTGACTATATTTATGAACAAGCAAGCCTCTCCTAACTTTAACTTAACAGAAACATGTTTCCTGTATCCAAAACTGCCCCTTGCTAGCAGTATACTACTTTTCTCCTTTCTGTAAGAAAATCAATCAATACGGGAAGTATTACAAGTATCTGATCAGGTTTCAGAAATCCAAAGTATCTTCCTCTGACACTCTTGACCCTTTGCAAGTGAACTGCATTTCCTTTTCATCTCAGTGATTACACTTGTACTGCCTTTTAGAAGAATGTGGTGTATTGTTACTTTTCTGAATGGATGATTGGTATCAGAATTCACTGAAATTCTTTATCTCTTCCCAGCACTACCGGGTTCTGGCCTTGGTTTCATATAATCAAAGACAAATGAAGCATATAGCTCATATGAAGAGAACAATGGAAGAAAACAGACACTCTCCATAGCTATACCACTGAGTACACCACACAGTGGAAATACAGCAGATCAATATTTCCATTTCAAGCGTTACTTCTTACTCATGGAACTACTGCAGTTTGTATTCCATGGGTTGGAAAACATGCATTGACTTATAGATACTGGAGCATGCAGTTCACTTGGGGATGTATAATGCATTCTTCTGTCAGCAATGTAAGATTATTATTTTTTTAATTGGCATTCTCCAAAGGAACATGGCCCAATGCCCACTGGAACAAATGTGAGGATACTGTCCCTCCTCACTCCAATTTACCCAAATCCCAAATTAAAACCTTTCATCAATGAGAAAGGTGATTTCTGATATCAACAGTAGATTGTATTATGCAATGCAAACAGTTTATTTTTAGCAAGAACGTTGCTGCCTCTGATGATTAAATTGTTTATACTTTGTATCCATAATTGCTGGCTTACAGTTAACAAAATTCAACTTTATGTACTAAGTGCAATACACAAGCAAGCATTTATTTATATAGCCTGAACAGGACACTATATACACTAGGAATCACCAGATAAAACAATGAACTACTTGAATACTGTAAGGAAACCATAGAATATGAAGCATAAGAGACATCTTTTTTTGTGTGACAGTTGTTGCATATGTACATTTCTGCATTACACCCTCATGGATTCCAAACAAGCAGTCTGAAACTCGGTTACACTTATTTGGTTCCTGAAGCAAGACATGCCACTTGATCCTCAAATACCAGACCAAAACCAAGAAAAGATGTGTTCACATTATTTGAAATTGGGGTAGTAAGCAGATCACCATCCAAAAAAATTTGCTGCCAGGATTTCAGGAGCAGATCCCAGTTGGAAAAACCAGTCAGTAGGTTCAAATCAGTAGGCAGGTAATGGGCTCTCCATCAGCTATTTGCCAATGCTTCCATATGGGGCTTATCAAAGAAAGAAACTGGCAGGTTGGAGTGGAAATCTGCCTTGCTCATTTTCCATTGGTTTAATGTGCTTTTGCGTGTGAGTTGAAGCAGCGTCTTGGCTGTCCTAACTCATATCCAAGCCAGACAAGTGCTCTGTTCACCTCTTGATGTCTCGCAGGAACAGAACTTGGCTACTGGGGATAACCAATCTCATAGGCTCAAAACCCTCCCACAACATAATTTGTTGTGTTTTCCAGCACAAAGTGGAATGAAACTACACATTATTACAGACATATTCAAGAAGTGTTCAGGACTAAGTGCTCCAATTTTGAAGTAGCTTGCTATATGAGGAGCATAATTAACCTTGCAAAAACCCTTTCCAACTAGTCTTTTTAAAAGATCTCACATTAACACTACTGTTATTAGCTCAGGCACTAATATGGAGTTTAAGGAAGAATCTATGTAAATTCAAACTCTTTTTCAATGCAAACTCGTTCTGGTAAGCCTTTATGCTAAGCCAACATTATCATGTGTCCTTTACATGCCTTATATTTTAAAAGTATTGGAGAAAATACTTAAGATGTCTTCAAAACTTTTTGTATACTTTCATCCTAGTATTTATTTAGGATCTCCTAAATTGTCAGGTATCACAGGTGAAAAATACAACCTGAACTTTCAAATCATACAAATAAGTAAGAATTACCATTCAGAAACTGCTTTAAATAATCTGAATACATTTCATGCAAACAAATCCCAGACAATAAAACAGAATATACTATGATATGATCTCCTTCTAATATTAAAGGCCTTAATTCATAATCTGTAACTTCACAAGACCAAAGGCTTCTCCAGCCATAAGAATGGATTAATTTATGGTAAAACCAGCATAGAAAACCTGGAAATATTTAGCTCATAGTTTCCTTCCCCCCCCTCTCCCCCTTTTTTATTTCTTATCCTTTCTTTTCTTTTTTTTTTGTCCTTTTTCCTTTCATGGCTGTGTTCAGAAAATTGGTTGTAAGTACACATAGGAGAGAAAAGCTAGTGAAGGGAATACAAATGAATAAGACCACATTCATGATATTATTAATACAATTCCTTTGGATCTATTCAAATACACAGGCTAAGATTTGGAAATAAGTACCCTCTATATACTGAAATTGAATAGCATCTGAAAGGAGGCAAAATCAATACATTGCCACTCTTGAATCACTTGCTAGCATCGTGCAACAGAGTACTACAATAGAAGCTTTAGTCACTGGCATGATTTATCTCCATCACCACATGTGAAGCTTTGATATGGTCTTGTCTTTGCTCCTATCATAGCAACTATTAATTCGGAAAAAAGCCAAACTAGTACATAGGCACTAACCTGGATTTCCCATTGGTATAGTCACCAAAGTTCACAGAGAAAGAAGGTTGTATAAAGTGTAAGCTTCTCAGTGTGTTTTAAGATGTCACAACCAGGAACAACTTGGTTGTAGGTATTGTGTGCTATAAGTCTTTGAAACTTCCAATCACAACAATGACTCCTCAGAAAATGCACACAAAATATCATATAAAATACAAACAATAAATTACAAGCAACCTCAATTCATTAAGAAATACTTTGAAAAACTTTAGGCAGAATGAAATTTTGGCACATACAATTTTATCTGCATGTGTAGATTGTTTAGAATGAACTTAAGGATTTTTTAAGCTAAGATTAAAAAGAGACTAAAAACATAGGCTTTTAAAACAATAGCACTATAATAACTTTTCAAGATACCTTTGTTTCTAATGACTGCATTTAGGAAATCTAATTATGACACAAGCGCTGCACTACTTAACAGCTCTTCAATTACTAACTCTTATTCTGATGACTACAACTCAACAGCTAAGAAGTATTTTGTGTTGAATATTGGCCCACGGTTTCTTCAAAAAAGCAACATTAAAGATGGAAACATAATTCTGCTGCTATGAATTGCATACAATTTGAAATGACAATTGTGTGCAAATTTTTTACTTCCTTCAAAGGAACTGGCTTCTCCCAAAGAAAACTGGGTTCCTTCAGAATTTAATACAATCAATCTCCTAGCACTTAGAAACATTTAATTTCAACCAGGATTTGGTGTGGAGAATTCTACCTTAGACCTCCAAATATTATCCAAAACAGTGCAAAGTAATGAAAAAGTTTTTGAAATACAGATATACCTGATAAATCTCCAGTACTTCTGCTGCTCAATAAAGCCTACTAAAGATAGACGTTATACATAAAGAACAAAATCCTGCAGTTGAGAAAATGCTTGTAAAATGGAAACTTTTCTGAGTTATAGGAAAAGGAATATGGAGCTACACTATCTATAAGGAACTTAACCCATTAGAAAGAACACACTTGTGTCAGCATGCAGAAGCTGAGAATTTTTATTTTTCATACTATCTTAATTTTTGTTCGTGGTATCCCAATACTATCTCAAAACTTTCTTCAACATCAAGAATGGACACCGCTAAGAGGACCCTGATGAATGCAAGAGGCAACCTATAGTACCCTGCAGAGTACAGCAGATCTGGGCAGCGCTGTGAGGGTACTCCAAGACATTGTGAGGATGCCATACACCATTTAGTAGAAACTACCTGTGCTCAACACCATTTCAAGTTATTGCAGCACGGAGTACTCTGTTGTCATTTCCACGGTGTCAGCTTTCCTGCATGTGAGATAAACTCACAGATCTTTCCTGACCTTGGAAGGATACTGTGAAGTGCTACAACAAAGTTTCCAAAGCACTTTGAGATCTCTGGATAAATGTGCTGGATGAGTGAGAAAGATGTTTCTGTATGCTTAATTTTTTATTTCAGAGTATAACTCAGATCTTACTTTGCTTCCAGTGCCAGTGCAATGATGCCTGCAGCCATAGGTGCAGAGGCTGAGGTTCCAGTATGGCTGTCTGTGCAACGCTGCCTCAGGTCTGTGGTGATCTGGAAGAAATTGAATGTGTGAAATTTAGAATACAGCTTCAGAAATCAGAACAGGTTTCATTTGCTCAAATGAGTCGCATGTACGTGGAGGGTATTTCCTTCTTTCATTGCAGGGAAAGGAAAATAAAAGGTGTCTGAATACATGATGTCAGATGTTCTGAGCTTGAAGTCACTTGTGAACTTGGAGAATTATTCTCTGCATTGCACTGAAAACATAAGTTAGTCTCCATTTTTTCATGGCATTATTAACAAAAAGACTTGTGAATCAGAAAAACATGCAGAGGGCTTTAAAACTGCACAGTTAGAACTCTGCCCTTCTATTTGCATTTATAGAGCACTTTCAATCCAAGAATCTCAAAGTGCTTTACAAACAGGAAAGAACTAAATCTAACAGTGTTCCCTACATACAGACTGGCTACGCCCATTTTAGAGACTATAGAAGAGGTATAGAAGGGTTAATTAGGTTGCCTGGTGTCACACTGGAAGTATGTGACAGAACAGAATACAGTTGCGCTCATACTAAGTACTGTGTTTAATCCTTCCTTCATGCCTTATGCAATAATTCACATGAAATTAAGCAACAATTCATTGGAAAATCCTGATGTAATCACAAATTTGGCCTAGACATCACCAGCCAGTTAGTTATTTGCAGCTTTAAATTGTTATGTATTGCTTAATTACGTGATGCCACATATTTTTATATGTAATCTAAGTGGTTGTATAAATTCTAACGTGCAATACCAACTAGAGGCACAGCCTTCCACTTAGTGTTAGGATGTTCCAATTTCATGATGGATTTTAGGCAGATCCTTTCTGTACGACAGTAAATCAGACACAAAAATGTGTTTATTCTAAATTCTGCTTCTTTCAGGAAATGTTAATCTAAAGTGATTCAAATCTATGCTCATCTTCCTGAAGACGTGGTTCCTAGCAAGACCACGGCTGTAGAGATAAGACGTCACCGTTGCCTAACAGAAACTCAAGCAGAACCCACACAGACTTGAGAACAGTTACCAGCAGACAGCAGTCCACAGAATGGAAACCTCCATGAAGGTGGCAGAGTGAATGACCTGTGATGCCAAATCTTAATTCTCAGCATTTCAGCTGTTCCCTGAGATTCAGTCACTGTGAGACGTAAAGTATCTGCCTGAGGGGCAGAGAAGTTGCTTGCACAGCTTCTTACCTAGGTATACAGAATTATTGTGTCTCGATTTCCTCTAATTCACTAGTATGATAGTTCATTTACAAAATCAATATGCACAAAGATGGGAGGAAAGGATCAGAGGACCAAAAACCCACCAGAAAAATCACATGTAAAAATGCCTGTCTAGCTTTGAAACTGGAAGATATGCAAAATATGATCTAAAAAACCAGCCACATCCCATCAGGGTAGAACACAAGCAATTTCATGTAGGATGTTTCACACGGTTGCATTAGCTATATTCAGTCATATATGTATTATATAATTGGTATAAGGCTGCTGAAAGTTCTCATGGCATGTAAGCATATGCAAGCTAACACAAAAGACTTCAAACAGAGAAGGAGCTAACTGCACATAGGAAATGATTGCTGAAAGCAAGTAGTGAGCAAGTGAAACAAAATGGAAGCTTCTAGAAGTTGAAAAAGATAGGTCAAAGCATTTATAATGTCATATCCTTAAATTAGTGAGCTTACCAAAGGCCAGATTTCTTGAATAATGAAGTCTAGAAAGAACCTTTTTTTCCCTATAACAATATTGTTTGTAAATGCACACTTTGTTAAATAATTTCTTTTATCTACCATCAGCTAGAAGATGAATCCCATAAATAAAATGTTCATACAATTTCTTTATCTCTTCCCTTCTGTCCTATTGACTGTGTATTAATTTAGACAATGAAAATTAAGTGCAGGAAAAACCTTTATGCATGCACATTCCATAAATGCCCTGACAATATTAAGCGAAGAAACTGTAGCAGGAGCAACCCTCACAGTACATTGCCTATTATGTGCAAATGCAAGTAGTGGTTTTGCAGGTGGAATTAACATGTCCAAAGGACTACAGGGTGTCACGCACCCAAAGAGAGACATACAAGATTCAGGTATTCCGTTTGGAAAAAACACTGGTCAGTGCTGTAGTGAGGAGTGGAAGGGAGGCCAGGAAAAAAAGAGGGTAGAAAAAGAGACTGAGACATGCTAGTCTCTGTTGTAGTTGGGTACCTTGCCCCCTGCAAAAAAGTGGTGCAGCAGGCGCTTTCTTCAAAGCACCGAAGGGTAGGAAAGCCTACAGGAGCTCAGGCAGGGAGAAGTGCCCTCAGAGCAGCTTTCCCCTAAGAGACAGCCTCTCTCAATACAGTGAAAAGCACACTGCATTGCGCTATCTGTATTTCTCATCCTTTGGAAGAACAGGTTTCCAGACAGTTTTTATTGTCCCGTAGCTACAAATACCAAGCACAATAAACCATGAAACCTCTTTATTTGGCAACGTTGTCTCTCGCATTTTAAGCAGACATTGTGGCAGCAGTTTGAACTACAGACCTTTACCTCTCTCTTTCACTCAGCAAATATTTCAGCAGAAAATGTGTAGGGAAAGCTTCCTAAGTGGAAATCCCATATGATTTATCTCAAAGGAAAGCTACTGACAGGAGTTGAAATGTTTAGGTGTAAATTACATCCAAGATCTGAGGTATGTTTTTCAGCCCTATGGATTCACTGTCAGAGAAGTATCATGTCTACCCTGAGAAAAAAAGAGTACGGGACCAGCAACAGGCGAGCTAGTTTCAAGAAGAAAAATGGTGCCCCAAATTCCTGAAACACATGAGGGCAACATCATTAATCACAGTAAGAGGACATGGTATTTGACAGCACCATGAAGCTGTCATTATTGTCTACTAGCTGTCATTCTGATCAATAGCGTGGGGAGAAGCAGAAGGAATTTTTGAATCTTTTGTTAAGTACAACAAGTTTGTATGCTTCAATTACATTTGCAAGCAGTGCTAATCTATGAAAGTGCTGATCAGACTGGCAAAGAGAAGTCCATGCGATATTTCTAGAGCTGTGAGTTATATCCATGTCTAAGTCTTTTGAATCAACTAGATTTGACTGAAGACAATGACAATGTTTCTGGCACAGGCCTAGTTTAATCAACATGAAATTAGCAACCTAGGACAGACAGTCTGATGAAAGGCAGGTAAAAATTATATGAATCACCACAATGCAATGTAATACCTGCCATATGCATAAGTCCAATGGCTTTCAGAAAACCCACACACTTATTAAAGAAATAACTCTAGACACACTGTACTAGTTTTATAGAAGCATCTTGCTATGAAGAATTAAGAAGATACAATTTCTGTACAGTCACTATTAAGGCTGCATTATCAATCTCTGCATAGTTTCGTCGATTGGGGGGTTAATGACTAAGGTCAATAATGGGATTTACCTCAGCAGAGAACATACTCACTCTTCCTCTCACAAGCCCCAGCATTTCTTGCTATTTCATATTTCATGACATGAGCTTTCTGAACTGATCGAACCCTTTTTTACCTTATGCTACAGTTCTTCAAGATATGTTGATTTCTATGAATCTGTGTCCCTAGAAGTAACAAGGGTTTAACAAAGATCTACCGTTCCTTTTCACATCCTTTGCGTATCTGTATCTACCCAAAATTGAAGGTGGCATGTCGTGTATATCTTGATACCCTGAAAGAGTTTCAGAACAAGAGCAGGTTTTTGTCCTAGGAACTGGCAGGAGGTGAATTTTTTTTGTTGTTTTTAAGTTCTTCTTAGAGCAGAAGCTAGTCAGCAACGCACAAGAGAAAGAAACTCAGCAGATGAATTGGCATATTTTAGAAAACAAAGAAATACGTGGAACAGTAAGTTTATTTTCAGAAGGTAAGTCATGTAATAGGTTTATAAATTATATCTGTGAGAGACTTTCATATGTAAATTCCTTGGTGCCTTAAGAAATAATTTGAAAAAGGAATTCAAAGGAAATGCGATGCATTTGTGCAACATGTTTGATAAATGAAAAGCCAATATAGGTAACTATATGAGGTGGTTCTTAACCTATCCTAGCTGCATGGTCTGAAGTGGGGACACTATCTTCCAGCATTGTCCTATAGTATTCAAAAGAGCAGAGAAGAGAATAATAGGAAAAAAATACCTTGACAACTGTATATCATTAGCCAATGCTTCTGCACTCACTCTGTTATGAGAGATAACCTCTATAAAGAAGTATATTTTCATGGTCTTTCCCTACTGTTGTTTTGCCTTTGTCCCAGAAAGTGAGTTTCTGCGCCTACAGTTATGCCAGCACTTTGCAGCTGCTCTTCAAAACACCTAAAAGTAATTATAGCTCTTTTCTCTAAGACTCTGTGTAAAAGGCATACATCCAGCTGCATCTGTGAAACGTTTGTGTGCTTTGGGGTGTGTTAACATATCCTAAGGTTGGAAACTCAGTCCATAATGGGCTAACGGTTACTGCAATAAAATTTGGCATAAAGTCAAGCACACTTCCCTGAGCAATAAGGAATTCATGCAAGATGGTAACATCATTGTGTGTTTAACTGCAATTGTTTGTTAGCTCAAATTATTTCAGGCCAGAATTTGCTTCCATTTTCTTTAGTTCAAAGTCAGTAAAAAAAGCTCTATATGGAAAACAGAGATGTGTAGATGAAATTATATTCTCAAGCTATCGTTGTACAAGACTGAAAAAACCCTCCCGACTAGAAGACCTTCTAAAATTGTATTATGTCCTATATTTGTAACAAATAATTATAAAATTGTGTAGTAATGAAAAGAGAGGGAAAAAAAAGTCTTTTGTGTAGTTATAAAAGTGTTGGTTTTCCTATTTTTTCATATTGAAACCAAAATGTTTTTGTAAGCATTTTTATTCCACACAATGAGTGCTTAACATTTGGTTACTCTTTGTTCATCTAGTTCATAATACCTTCTGCACATATTTGATAGAAGAACAGAAGCAAGAAAAAAATATTAAACTGAAGAACTGCAAGGAAAAATATGAAGAAACTGTGGAACATGACAATAGAATGTTGTAACCATTCATTGTGGCTTAACCATGTACAGGTATTTCTGTGCTACAACGCTGAAGGATCTCATATGACAGCTTGTTCTGAGTTACATAAAAAGAAATAAGAACGAGTTCATTTGATTTTGATAGTAAATCCCATACCAGGGGATGGGATTTACTTCCTGATTTGCTTATTCCTGATTTACTGCAATAGTATTTTTGTTTCCTATTTTGAATATCAGTCTCAATCCAACAAATCAAGTCACCACTTGCCTTGGTAAAATATTGTTACTCTTTTCATGTTATGGCATGAAGTTGAGCCCTTCATTGTTAATTTGGATATTGCATATAAATCTCTATGCACAACAGAATTTGGAGAATTTAAATTTAACAATAATCTTTGTATTATTCTATTGCTATTTTTCCTTTTAAACTTACTGCAAGTTCTAAGCTTTTTTGGGGAAAGATATGAAGACAATCTCTGACTCAAAAGGAGCAGTACTCTAAACAAAAATGTGAGATACGATGCAGTGAAAAGGATGTGTGGTACAACAATGAAAACAAATACGCATCTTTATTCTAGATTCTTGGCACTTTATAAAAAGACTTCTTTCCAAGTTAAATGAAGCTTGATAGGTCTTTAGGAGGATTGGATTTTAGTAGACAAGCTGCAGAAGAGAATAGTGACACTGTCACTTGCGCTCTCAAAATCAGGCTATGAGCAAGGCAGTAAGACAGGCGAGAGCCATGTCCCTGTTCTCACTTTGAAAAGCTGGTTTCACAATTTCTCGTCATTTCTCACCAGGCTGTGGTGTAACAGAACCGTGTCGCTGTTATCCCTTAGGGGGATAAGTGGTTTACACACAACACAAACAGAAGCTATTGACTGCATCTGGTGTACACTGTTCTGCTTTGTCACTGAAGGTGTCTGGAGGCAGAACAGGCTTGCCTGGCTTTAAATGGCAAGTAACAGTAGTAAAACATCCTCAGACAGGTTGTGTGTTTCAGAAGTCTACTGATAAAATACCACTGAAAGAAGAGTCTGGGAGGGAATATTATGGCTCAATATTGAGACATTTGAGATCAGTGAATCTTATGGCACACGCAACATCAATTTTGCTTTGCACAAGATAGTTAAGGGTAAATTAAGTTCTGGTAAACAAAGGATCAACAGCCTTGAGCTAACTCTTATGGCTTCTCATTATACTTATGCTTTTATAATTCACTGTGCAAAATGATGCACTCTGCAGGAATAATCTAAAATTAGTGTATGCAACTGGATTGCTCCAAAAAGAATGAAAGTTCTGTTTAGTAAAAGCAATCAGTGCTCACAGAATTGATGGATTTCAATAAAAAGTTATTTTTACTTATCTCTGATAGACTGTGGAGATCTCTAATGGAGATTCCACATTAAGGAAATTCTTTAAAAGGCATCCCTTTAAATCTTTTCAATAATGGTTATATATCTTCATTATTTCTCTAATTATGGGATAATGTATCTTCATTCTAAATCTAATAATTGATCTATCCCTTGTAAAGTATACCTTTCAAAAATCTTATTATAGAATATAAACCTGCAAGTATTAGCACAGTGCGTAAATTCTAGAAGTGATGGGTACTTTACTTCAGTAAATAAAAAATTATCTATTCTCATGGTTCATAAGAAAGTCTTTAACAATAAAGTTGAGATCACCTCCAGGAGTTTTTGATGCTAGCACAAGTCATAAGGGAGTGACACGCCAGAAATAAGCAATAGTCTCTTACTGAAATAGCAATTTTGTAAAAGCAGAAAGTCCATGCTAATTGAAATGAATGGAAGACAATCATCAAGAAAATTGCAGCTATTAAAAAATCGGAGGAATGCACAAAGAGTAAATCAGCTAAGTAAAAAACGACAAATACAGACTGAGAAACATATAGATATTTTACTAAATGTTTAAAAAATGAGCAAGGATATACTGGTCAAAACAAGTACTGACAAGTGCAAGAACTAATAAATAAATAAATAAATTTAATTGAATAAAAGGCAAAGTGGATAGCAATGAATAAAAATTACAAGGCAGAAGGGGCATAGAGGAAAGACAAAGGTCAAATGGTGAAGCCTCCAAGAACACAATAAAGTATAAGGATGTTTTATTTTCAAATATATCAGAAGCGAAAGAACCCTCAATCCAGTATAGTTTTAATTGTCCAGAAATAATAGAATAGTTAACAGCAGTGTATAGTAAATGGCTATTTCATTGAATGTTCCTTTTTGGAAAATAAATCTAAAGGAAGTTTTCAGAGCATCCAAAGATGATAAATCATCTTCCTATTTATAGGTATTTTAAATAGCAAGCTTAAATCAGAAAGTTTGGAAGCACCAAAGACTTTAGAAGAACTGGAAAGGGAACACGTTAGACTGTACTGTTGATTTTAGCAAGTCTTTGAACACTGGAAAAGTTCCAGAAGATGGAAAGAAAACCCACACAGTGTCAATGTTTTGAAAGGGTGAGCAGTATTGCCCTAATAATTTCATTTTTTGCCAAGTTTTTATCTAGTGTGAAACAACTGATACAGGATTTAAACTAATTTAACTAGTAGTATATTGAATAGTGGATAACAGAAGCTGCTGGAAATGAGAGCTTGCCAAAGTGGTGCAGTATTTTTTTTCTGGCCATCACTTTGGTTGAAAGTAGTGTAGTCAGGATTCTATAAAACACATAATGTGATAATTCACAGTAAAAAAATGAAAAAATATTTATATTTAAGAGATTAAAAATGTACGTAATATACATAATATATAGATTTAAAATATAGTGTCTCAAAATGTAAGCATATGCAAGAAATCAGATGTATACTTAGAAGCAGAGAAATTATATATATGTATATACGTATAGCACATACAAGAAATGAGCCTTGTTTCTAATTAGGCCTTCTACAATTTGGTTCTTGGCCTTAGTATAACCTACATCTTTTATCAAAGACCTGGAAGAAAACACCAGCACCTACTGATGAATGTTGCACTTGGAAAAACTTTGGAGAAAGTGATGATGAGGGCTGGTCTGGACTGAGTATTGCACCAGTACAGTCAGTGGTAAATGGTACAATAAAGAGTCCATAAGTATCCTCCTATCTGTCCTTGGACCACCAACTCCGAGAAGGAGAAGCAGCAGGTCTGAAGGCAGGCTGGGCATCACACAACGATGAACATGTTACATGGCAGTGAAGTTAACAAATCTCAGTCAGGCTGAATGTATAAAGAATGAGCTGGCACTCACAGATACACTTTCTCCTGTGCATTTGGCACTGATGCTGCTACTCCCTGATCGGTATGTCCAGTTTGGGTGCTCGAAGGTCATAAAAGGGAGAGGGTTTATAAGAGAACATGCCTTCCACAGAACAATGAAAGAAGCTTACCTTCATTTATCAACAGGGATTAACTGATCAGTCTACATGGGTAGAGAGAAAGACATGAGACAATTAGAGTGCTCTTTCATACTAGCACTAAAATCTGTGACAGAACCAAATGCCTAGAAATTGAAGCTAGAGGAACTCAGAGAGCAATCAAGAGAAATTTTTTAATAGCAATTGGTAATTTCAACCATTTGTCTTAAATTTAAGTGGATTTTCTGCCACTGGAAACTTTGAAAGCAAGATTGATTGCATTTATAAAAATTACTGTTGAGTTGACAGGAACTGTTGGATTTGAAGGACTTGGGGAAGTTCTACAGACTTGGCTAAACAAGAGGTCAAGCTGGGGAACCGTGATTGCCTCTGCTCACCTTATATTGAATTAGCTTCACTTAAACATGAAGAAGTCAGAGAAGGTCTTTTAAAGGACAGTAAAGGGAATTTAATCACAGAAGTGAAGAGTGCTAGGAGACGGAGTAATTTCTTTTCTTTATTATTATTTATCAGGGAGAACAAGAAACATGCCAGGAAGAGAGATAAGGTTTCACTGGAGAGAAACAAGTTAAGAACAGAAAAATTACTGGAACGAAGAAGTACCTCAGAACAAGTTTAAAACAAAAATTAGATCATCTGTAAATAAGGAAGAATCCAAGAAGGGATGGCCAGCATCCCAGAATCCTGAAAGACAAGGCAGACAGTATTAAAAACACATAGCTGCAAGAATTTTTAACTCCTCACTGACACCAAGAGAGGTATCTGCTAAGGACCAGAAAGAAGGTAATGTTAGGTGGGTTCTTAAGAAAACATCAGGGTGGGGAGTGGGGGGGTGCACGTAAATCCCTAAATTTTATAATCAGGAAGAAATTAAGACCTGTAAGTTACACACTAGAATAAATAAGCAGGGAAGAGGACAGTATCAGCAAACCTGATTAATCCTAGTACAAGGGTTTAAAATGTTAAAAGGAGTAGTATATTGAGTGCTGGAAAGTTAATCGAATGCATTCAATTTGAAAAAGCAGATAAAGCATACAAATACTAATGGCACCAATAGATTATCAAACAGAATTAAAACAATTTTTCAGTTTCCTGCCAAGATGAGGACATAATGGGAAATGGATGCTGGCTGTTTAGGAATGAGATGAGGAACAATACAGGAAAGATGAACACTGAGCTTAACCTTGCTTACAATATATCAGCTAGCTGGAATAGGCAGCAATAAGAGTAATAATTGAACATCACTGAATGTAAAAGAGGAATGATGCTGGATCAAAATAAATTTGAGAGAATACAGAGGTACGTAGGAAAACTGCTTACATCATTTGTGTAAAATATGAAAACTATTGATAACTGGTTTAAAAAAAAAAGCAGCACACATTTTCAGACGTACAGATGGGCTACAAGATGCTGGTAATGAAAGAAATCTGTTCCAGTGGCAATGGCAACAGGATCTTAGAAAGCATCACTTGGAGATGGCAGCAACCAGCTGCGTGGAAAAACCTGCTATGAACCGGGTATACATGCACTGCATTAGGCTGCAACATGCAGAGATACCCATGCTGGTTTGAAAGAGCAGTATGGTGACTCCAACCGAGCAACACACTTGTGCTAAATGAACTTGCCCTCATATGATTTTTTCCTAACATAATCCATTAATTAGTATAAATAAGCTCTCTTTCCCCCCCTCCCTCCAAAGTCATTATGCAAAACACAAACCCATATACATAAAAAATATAAAAACCGTACTATTTTCCTGTCATAGGATTCCCCGCTGCTGTACGTTGTAGCTAGTGTGGATGCACATTCTTCCAGATACCATGGCTTCTTCCCACTTTCAGCTGTGCTGCTTATGGAGATAGTGTAGATGCTATTGGTGTAGCCATCACAGGAGCAGTGGTCTCGACTTCTTCCGCCATTTCCAGATGCCCAAACAAAGACTGAGCCTAAGCCTCTTCGTCCCTGTTTGGAAACAGCACAAAAGATTTGATTAATAATTCTCCTTTTCCCCCTCACCTGCTTAACAAACAGATCTTTCCCCCCAAAAGACATCCGATGAGAGAAAGACAATAAAAGAAACTAGCTCACTGAGAAGCATCTGTAATCAAAACAGGATTTAGTAGAGTTCAGAATCAGACATCAGAAAAATTCAGAAAATGAATGGTATGAACACAGCTTTATAAACAACTTTTATACAGTGTCTGTTCTTTGCTCTGCATCTATGCTACCCAGTTGTACCAAGAAAGAGTTTTGAAGGCTCAGAGGAAGCATTAAAACATCACACTGGGGTCGAAAAGGGAAAGAAATACCATGCTTGAAACTAGAAACCTTTGTAACACACGATACCTTTAATTTATTAGAGGGCTCCCAGCTGTTTCTTCTTGGATTGCCTGGTGGCACTAGATATTGTTTGGGCATTATACACTGTGAACCAAAGCATCTTTGTTTCACAGACTATAAACCATGAATTACAGAATACCTGAGGTGGGAAGGGACCTCAGGTCACCTAGTTCAACCCATTATGAATGTTAAATACTCAATGCAGTATATAAAAAAAAATGGACAAATAGGTTCTTATTGATATATTCTAATGAAGCATTAAAGCATTAGTTTAGCATGATATTTAAAAAATATGACTAGTTGGGCAAGTTACTTAGGCATATTCATAATTTCAAATGAGGACTTAAAATAAGTAACCTCACCTTGACATTTTCTAAATATTCCAAAGTTATATAGTATCCAAATGAATCAAAACATTTTTGGTGGTGCTAAATAGGTGCCTCTTAAATAGGTATTTATATGAAAAGTGAAAATGATCAATAACCTGTATTGCTGATATGTATGAATTAACAATTACTGATGGGCAATTGGGCTTTTCCTTATTTATATTTACATATTTCATGCCAGTGAATGAAATTCAGATTCATGCAACTGTGTGATCTGCATTAATTATCAGCACTCGTTGCCTGGAAGCACTTTACCATTCATATAAGGAAGGTTCACCAAAGCACTAAACTTATCTTTGATTAAGCTAAATTATGTCAGCTGTTCTTACATGACACTGTGTCAAAGCACGGGACATCCCTCTCAGTTAAAATCATGCTAATAGTCTCATTTATACCTCGCTTGCAACTCATCATGCAGTACCTATTTTTTGGGTTGGCCCACCCCTGTGTATGATAAATTAATTAATGTTATAAGGCACAAAACACCACTTTCTATGCATGAATTAATTGCTTGGACATGGGGGGAGTTTGTTTGCTTCTTTGTTTTGTTTTTTTTTTTCTAAAGAGAGTGCAACTGTGTGCCACAGAAAACATAAAGACAGCTGTTGGACATCTGCCAGGTCAACCTTAAACAATTAGCAATTCAAAGATTCATTTAATCCTGATACTCAGAGGGGTTTCACTGGGGCTTTTTGTGTGGAGCATAACTGTAAGACAAAAACCCCTCACAGTTCACAATCCAGGCTTGAGTTCTCAAACACTGATGAATTTCATTTTGTGAGTTTAATAAAAGTACACTACCTGGAGAGACTCTTCTCTCCAGCAAAATAAGTTAAATATCAAATTCTTCTGGCTGGTGTTTACATAAGGTTATGTCTCTAAAATGCAACTTCTCATTAAAAAAACATTTCAAGCAGAGAAAAAAATCCCAGGGTGCCAAGTTAAATGTATTATGAAATCCACATTCTCCAGACAAGATCAGTCTGACCAGCCGGAAAGTGTAACTATTTCAACTTCTTTCCCTTCCTTTAGTTGATTTTAGATGCTACACCAAGAAAAAGATGCAAAATAGCCACATTTTTTGTTGCTTTAAAAACAATCTTTGTAAAGTGTTATAGCTCATCTTCCCCACATCATGAATTCCCCCCCCAATCAAGCCCCCCTTTCTGTTTGGGGTTCTTGTTCTGCCAGTTTTTCTCAGCCAGCAGGGCCTGATTCAGAGCCTTCCAAAGCCAGTGGGATGTGTTTTGCAACTTCATGGGGCTGGAATGGGTTTATGAACAACTCCTCTATCATTCTACGATCTGGTCATCTCCCTTTACATATATTTACTTCTTACCCCTCCATTCTGGAAACATCTGATGAGACAGAGGAAAGGAAGGGTAAACGCAAAGATTATTTCAGGCATATTCACTGATTTATTATCTCAGAAGGTCAGGAAGCCAGAAGTTACGGCCCTCTGTATGTTTGCGGGGAATGGGAGGGAGGATTATGTTAAAGGTATGCTGGTTCTCTACTTTTTAATGTGCTCCTGCCTTATTTTTACTGGTTTTGTTTTGGTTTCACCCCATCATTTCTTGCAATTAGATCATGCTTCCCAGCAGTATTCTATTATTTGCTTTCATCTTCTGTCTCCTCAATGGTCATTTTTGGCTTGTCCGTCAACCCTGACATCTGTTTCAGAGTCATGCAGATTCCTGTCTGGTCCTACATTGCCCTTAAAAAACACCCTCTCTCTCCTACATACACGCAAATCCCAACAACTCTGACATATGCATAGGCAGGTAGAATAGACGGGGAAAAGCATATCATACAGACATACTTCTATCTCAAGAACATGTCAAAATATTCCATAGAAACAGGTTTTTTAATGAATTTTCACAAGTATCTGTGATCTGGATAATATTTTGGTTTTCTTCTTCACTTGTGTTTCTGAAAGCACAGTATGATGTATCTACTTTTGGTCAAATTGATACCTCATGGGAAATTCAGAGTAATCCACCAATACAACTAAGAGAGAAGAAATGAGGATTCAGGGTAATCAAACCACAGATCCAAGAAGAGAAAAATGGAATCTAACTATTTAAGTATTTTGTCTAAAAGTTTACCTTCCACTTTGAAAAACAAAGTTTTGTAAAAAGATTTCTCAAGAACATGTGCACACAGGAAAATTTCCTATCAGTAACAGTCCATCTGTCATTTTTCTGCTGTCATCATCAGCTGGTTTTGTATGCATACAGCAGTATATCATGATTTGTCCCAGTCATGCAATGAAAACCTTTTCACAGCAAGGTAAAACTGTACTTTGTGTAAGTTTTGCAGGAGCAACCCTTGAATTACTAGCCTCTGTACACAGAGAATAAGTCTATACTTCTGAAGATGCATACTTATGCTGCTGTATTAATAATGAAAAATGAGCTGCAAAACCAGGTATGTGAATGTATTTTGGGGCACAAAATGTAGTCCTGATTAAAGCACGTCAATGGATGTCAGAAATTCTGCAATGTTGTATTTAAAAATAATAAATGCCAATTTAGATTTTAATAGTAATGACAGGGCTTTAAGCATAACAGGCATTTGCACCCAAAATTACCTCTCATACTATGTTTTTTGTAAACAAATAATAAGAAATATTTCTTCAAAATCAATGTCTCCTGCAATTATATAAAGTATCAACATCTCTGTGATTGCAATAAAAAAGTAAGTACTGGGTACACTGACTAATGGAGAAGAGTATTTTCTAATACATACAAAGAAAGAATTACCACTCAACTCAGCATTTCACAGAAAAAAACAGCACTACCTTCAGTCTAGAAAACGTGCTAAAGATCTTGTTCCTAGAAGCTATCTGGCAAAGCAAATGCCAGCCTTAAAAAATAAAATAAAATAAGCAAACCCCCAAACTAAATTCAACCTGACTAAATGTGTCAAGTAAATAAGTTCTGGTTTACATTTGCTGCCTATTGTTAAACTACCATTTGGTTTCCTCTTTCTTCCTGTTTCTAAACACTCTGCTTTAATTCAATAGACCCAGTCATGCTCAGGAAATTATAAACTTGCTAGTAACTACACCAAGCAAGTAATTAGAGGAACAGCATCAGCTGTCCTACTCTATGTGAATGCCATTCCCAATTGGTCTCCTTTAAATACATGAAGTTAAATAACATTTGGACCGTGTTATACAGTTAAGGTAAACACACACGCAAGGCAGTCCGTAGCTTTTACTGTTTGTCTAAATCTATCATCTGTCATCTGCCAGATGCCCAAGGGTGTCAAGATGAAAAGTCAAGAGCTGCCAAAGAAGTCATGTGTCATTTATTACTCATAAGCAAAGGTGCATTTACAAACCATATGGGCACAACTTGAGCAAAACCCAGAACAGCAGAGGCATAGACCGGGGTGGAAGGGGTGCTCAGCAAAGTACGCTCACTGCTTGTCCCATGATGTTAAAGACGCGTTCCCTCTCCCCCTAAGCACAGTATTGTTTCTGCTCTTCCATTTGCAATGCTAGCTACCGACTTCCTCTTTACAAACCCTACAAGGCGTTCATCACTCCACTTGTGCTTGTCAGTGCAGATGTCAGACCAGTATGAAATGTTCTCCTTTTGTTTTTTCTACTTTCTTGAATTGAATAAAATGTCAGATAATTAAAACAAAACAAAACAAAACAAGTGTTCCATTATGGAAAAGAAAAAGTCTTTCACTGACAACTAAGACTTACTATTGACCTAGCACGTTTTCTGGGCAAAGTCATTGTGCTCAACAGACAGTTGACCTTGAATGAAACAGACTCGGGTCACTGACAAAAAGGCCCCAAGGCAGAAATCACACCTGTAAAAGCATGGCACAAGCATCTTGGGGCATTCACACTTTTTTTCTGCTTGTGCCTCCTTTTCCCTGGTCAGCAAGATGCAAGCAGGCTAAGTGATATGAAAGCTCTGGGTTGTTTTTTTTTTCCAGTTCAACAGCACGGAAGGATTAGTCTGCCAAGAACCAGAGCCAGTATGAACATGTTCGTAATGACATCTGCAGAATTTCCTAACACTATTAAAAGAACATCCCCTGCTCCAAGTGCGTGTGTTTGTGTATGCATGTGTATACTTATAAACCACATCTTTATGAGTGAATGCCTCAGTGGTACTGACAGGAGCCATTATAAGGTAGAGGTCTTCACACACTCATCTAAGGAAAACCAGCAGCCCCACATACTTTCAAGTTGCTTCCAGCACACTTCCAACTAATAAAAACAGTTTCCATCTATGAGGTGTAGTTTGAGCCAGTGGAGGAAGATTTATTCACATTATTTCACAAAGTTTAGACTGGACATTCATTCACTGCTTTACAAGTCAAGCTGCCTTAATCCAAGTCTGTGAATCCTGATGTTTTCCTGCCCAGGAATCAAATGCTCCAATAACTCTCTCTGCCCATGGAATGAGTCGCTGTCTCTACAGAAGTGATCAAATTTACCAAGAGAGAGGGAAAAAAATGTGAAGGAGCAGGAAACGCAGAGGATAGAACCACTGACCTGGAGTAGCTAGAGGTACAGGGGTTGCAGCCAGGGAGAGGCAATTTGGCACCAATACGCTAGAAATCCCACTTCCATGAACAGAAAACAAATCACAAAAGCATAAAATGGAAAGAGAAGGAGGGACGCTCTACCCACACCTACAGCCTAAACATTTAATTTCCTCTATTCTCCCCAAAACTGTTCTAAAATTACTTAATGCTTTCAAGAACAAAAGTACTGCTGGGAAGTGAAATTGATCCTGATGTGGAAGCTGGGAAAAGTAGCACATGGTATGACCTCTTCCTTAAAAAACTAATTCCTAAAGAGGAAATGTTCACAACTGAATGTGTAGAACAAAGGTGAGTACTCTGCAGACCTAAAAGAAACTACTATGCAGGAAAGATTTTGAGTGCAGCACAGTACAACCACCATAAGGCCAGGCACCAAGGATCCCAGCATCCTGAGAGAAGCACCTGAGAGAGGTAGCATCTCCTTGCTTCCAGCTTCCACCAATTTCTGCACTCCCTGGGAGCTGTATGCTGCTGCCCTGTGTAGAGGCACAGGGCTGCCAGTCTGCTGATTGGCAGCATTTTGCTTTTGAGAAGCAGCATCTCCCAGCTCCTGCTGAGTTTCTAGCAGTCCACTTAACCTCTAATCTGGGAATGAAAAATAGTCTGGCACACCACCCTTAAAAGGCTCTTCTGTAGACTGCACAACAGTCTCACTTGAAAGCAGGCACTTCTCCAAAACAGATAATGGTAAGCTGAAAACCCACACCAGCAATTCTGAAGTGCTATCAGAAGACAGCCAAACAGATTATTTTTTTATTAAAACAGCCTCCTTGGGTATTAGAAGCAAAAATTCATGAACAAATGGAGAAATTTCTCAGGCTATTAATTTTGTCGAGGTATCCATGCTGTCAGAAAAATTCACATTTATGCACCAATCAATTAAAATGTGCACCTATGATATCTATCAAGAGATGAGTAACAAGCCTAACAGGTGTATATAAATAAAGATGCATGTTTAAGGGAATGTCTACAAGCTGAGTCCTGTTTTTTCATACTAGCAGTCACTTCTTTACTCTTAGGAAAACTAGCAGGTCAAGAAAATACTTTCTAGTGCTGGAACAGGCATATGCACAATTCATTTACAAAAATCGGTCACTACTTACAAAAAGCAATGATTACCTTATATTGTTGAAAAGGCAAGTTGTTGCTAATAAAGTTAAGATTTTTTGGTTACTTCTGAATCAGCTTCTTAATTAAGAAAAGGAAAGACAAAATAATTAATCATGACAAAAAGAAGGAAAATGTATTTTATTAGCTCATTTAGAGGATATGATACCTCTAAAATACTGAAGTGTGAAAATATTTTAATGTGTGCATAAGAAAACAATGTATTGAATAAACACAATCACCCATGCATTAACACAGTAATTATTGGGATGTATCAGTGGAACATTTCAGCATGCATCCTTGCATGTGGTGTATTTTTTATTTTACTCTTCACTAGAACAACAGCTTAAACAGCTCCCAGATATTCCCCACAGAGCTATAATTAGTGCTTAAAGTGCAACCAAAAGAAGTGTTGGCTGAAACCTGAAATCTGAACCTGTGGAATGCTGGAATGAATTTCTCATTTTCCTAAACAAAATAGAGCCAGCTACAGAGCTGCATGAATCGTGGTTCTGATTCAGGCCATCTCTCCATATTATCATTACTGTTGTTGTTGCTGATACGGTTGCTGGGATAAAACAAGCTGCGTATTTTAAACACCTGTGATAAAACAAGAACTGAATTTTCCAAAATTTCCGTTGCACAAAGAGTCTCTAGTTAATGATAGCTGAAATTGTCTCTGCCTGCAAAGCCAAAGTAAACAAGCAGTGCACAAGAATGAAATCTGTATTAAGACTGGATACAGGATGGACTTCACACATACAACACCCATTCTATGGACTGGGTTCAGGCAGTTCTCATCACCTTTGTACTACCATCTGATTAAACACTAGAGAGGAATCCATGGCCACCAGATCCACACAGCTGTTGTCTCACTACTTACATCAGACTCTTCCTTACGGAAAACTTCAGGTTTTGAGATGTCTGACAAAATTCTGAGGTTCAACAATGAATCTCAAATTTTCTGCAAATTTAGTTTTTTTCAGTGCATGAGCAAAAAAATAAGTCTGCTCTGCTTTTACTTCTGATGACTGATGACTGCAGTAATCACTTAGTGCGGTTTGTCTCCCAGAGCATTCGTTTAGGAACAAACAACACACTTAGGCTGTGTGCAAAATCATTGCCCTCATGGCTTTGTGCATTAAACTTATGCCAAATCTATGCACAGAAAACTCCTGACACCAAACTTAAGAGTAATTTGCCTTTCAGAAATATTTTTTCCTGCTTGACACACAGAAATACACATATTTTGCTGTTGTTCAAGTATTTGAGTAAAGTGGATATGAGTAAAGTGGATATGTGATTTGCCCAAACAAAGTAACCAGATTCATGTTTCAAAAATGCACGCTCCTAAATGCATATAAGTGTATGGTATATGTAAAGAGAACCATTTGCCAAAGCTGCTTTTCACTATTGGCTTTCCAAATTAAGATTTATCCCAGAACAAGAATGGTGTGGTTTTTTATGTTCAAATATATCACCTGTTTCAGGCTGGGCACCCAAACCCAGAGGCCACTTTTGACAAGAAGTCCAAAAGCAGTAACACCATTCTGGCTTGTTACAACAGTTTCCATATATGTGTGAGATGAGATGAGGTAACCAAACAGTTTTGGTTTCCAGTACACTTTGTGACATTGTAAGGAAACCGGACATTTTGAGGTATATTTTCCTGTAACTGTCATTCCAAATTTTCCTGCCTTTTAGGATTTGTATATTCCATTTAATGTAATGTAAGAACATTTCTGGCATATTATTTCTTTTCCTTTTTTTTTTCTCCTGCCCACTTTTCACAGACAGCAAAGGAGAGAAATTTTAAGCTTAGCTTTGTTTATGTATTTCCAAAACAAAATAAAAGTGAATAATACCAAAGTTCATCCAGGTATCACTGAGCCCAAATTCTGTTTCATTTACTGGAAGGTAATATGCCTAATTCTAACTTGGCTGAATACTGAAAGTTGCTAACTATGTGCAAATGGTAAAGCAAAGAATTACTACTAGCTTGATGATGTGTTAAGGTTGTCACCTAAGCTGATTTTTGCTGGGCAATCTCAGTTTGCAGAAAACTAAATCATACCAAGTATAAACCATATCTGCAAAGGCATTAAGACATCCCGAGATAGGTATATCAGCCAAATGCAAGGTAATAAGACCTAAAATGAAGCTTGTTGGTAAGACACAGAGGAAGGTGGACAAACTCTTGGAAAGTGGTGGCTCTGTAAGGGAGTTTAGGGTCATGGAAGATAACCAACTGGCAACGAGCTACCCTAAAATATATCCTGCTCCTTGGATTGGTAAGCAGCGTGAAGATGAACATGTGCAGGGAATAGGGAAACGCACGCACAGAGAAGGCTACAACTTCCATGCCCCATTGTGGTATCCACACGACAAAATAATGCCAGGAAACACAATATAAAAAACATTACTGTTAAGGCAGTAGAACAGATTTTGAAGGACAGAATAAGAGGCACCAGCACTAATGGAAACAGGTTGAAAGGCAGCACGTACTTTAGATTTCCAGGTAAATCTGCTAAGTTTTTCTCTGATAACTTACTTTATGCAGAGAAATGTATTAAAACCAGTCTGTCTGGTTCCTTCAAAATGCGTGATGAGCCCTCCAAGAAATCAGTAGTGAAACAGAAGAAGTTTAATGCGGAAGTGGAAGTGGTTGCACCAGAGATGATGTGGGCTGTGCTGGAGAAACATGGGGTTTAAGGAAGTTATGAGTAGAGTATTTTAAATAGTATAATAGAGTAGGGTATTTAAAGCCAGGTAAAAAAAGTTATCAGGGGATTTTGACATAAAAAGAAAGAACGTGTTAGTGAATCTAGCAATTACAATCACCTGCATTCAAGAAAAGAATTCAGGCTGGAGGATGTGCAGAGAAGCATCACTATGATAAGCAAGGAGATGGACAGCCTAGTTTTTAAACAACTAATGACTGTGTCTTGTTTATCCTATCAAAATGAAGCCTGAGAAGGTACTGTGTTTTATAAACGTGTCAGAAACAAAAACGAAAGGAGAAAAGGTATTCAAGCATGTTTTGGCCCAAGAACAAATGGGAAAAAAGCTGCACATGAATAAACCTGGCTGTAACTTAAGAGGAAAGTCTCTAAGCAATAGATTAGTGAAGCTATGAAATGGTCTCCCAACAGAAAGAGAGGGGAAACGTTTCCTAATTCATTCTGGAATAGAAATTGCTGAATATGTTTACAGGACATGATGCCTGTGATAGTAGAGAGCTGTAATGGATAACCTATGCAGTCATTTCCTGTCTTATATCCCCATGTTCCAATTTAATTTATCCAAGAGATCACTTGGCCAAATAGTTGGCAATTACTTCCATGTAGAGATTTCTAACACCTTAAGATGGACCACGAGTATAGCAGAAGAGGCATTTTACCATGAAAAGGAAACTAAGAAATTTAGATGAGTAACAAGCTATATATTTTTTCATAGTGAAGGCTGTTAGTGACTTGCACAGCCATGGACATAACAGGTTTCATACAAGACTGGCACATCCCAAAAAAAAACCACAGAAAAAAGAAAATAACAGATGGGTCAAGAAAACAGGGATATTGATGCAGTAACAATTGCATGAAATTTTGCTGATCTGGCTTATGATGAAGGCCAGGGCTAGATCATAATCACCTTTCCTGATGTTAGAACTACAATATTATTTCAAGCCAATGGTGCTACGTCTCATGTTGTCAGAAGGAAGAACTACAATGTTAAAACGCCACATGATTTTTCCAGTTCTGGTACCTAGTCAGCACCCAACTGTAGTACAGAGCCACCCAAAATTGAACTTGGTCTGTTGAAGTAACTGTAACATCACATGTTCAGATATTGCATCATAGATGCAATAGGAATACAGAGTATATATGCAAATCATATAACAGATAAATTCCAGGATCTAACATTTTTGATGTAACCTGTGAGGTCACATCAGCATACCAAAAGTCATGTCTTCTGAGACCTTCCCCAAGCACAGAACTAATTCTTCTGTTAGATCTTCAACAAATAGTTTTTTTGACAACTAACTAGAAATGAGCAGGGGGTCTTGTGCATGCAAAATGTATCTATTTATGATCGGAGATACGCATAGACACATATATGTGTTATTCAGTCTCAAACAGCAGCTGTGCAAGATGAACAAACACAATGGAGAGTTTAAAAAATGTGGTCTTAACCTCTGTGCATCACAATATTTCAATGTACAAAATGACAGCTATTTCGGTAGTTATTTTGACACATTTGACTGGAAGTCTTCTTGCAGTAGCTTGTCTGATTTTTGTATTACAATTCTCTGACAATACAGAAGAGAGTAACCCCTCTTTGTGCAGGCAATACATCCTACTCTGATGCAGAGACGTGATGACAGGACAAATGAATTTAAGAGAAACATCCCTGGTACAATAGAGGCAGCAAGCTTTTGCCTGGACACTTGCAATTTATGAACAATCTCTTCCACCTTTGGAGTGGAAGCATATAGTGATCATGTTTAATCCTTTTTTTTCTTTTCTCCGCCCTTCCCCTCCAAAGGAGAAACTGCCTGTCCCATAAAATTTGGATCCTCC
>JAOXJM010000019.1:39191890-39223078 GCA_026413425.1 Tringa solitaria | reverse complement strand
TCCTTCCTTCCTTCCTTCCTTCCTTCCTTCCTTCCCTCCTTCCCTCCTTCCTTCCTTCCTTCCTTCCTTCCCTCCTTCCTTCCTTCCCCCCTCAAATGTCTACAGTACTTAATACTGCCAATCAAAAAACCTCCAAACTGCATTTGGCATGTGGTGATAGCACAACAAAAGCTGTCCAAAAGGCAATTAACAGGCTGCTTTTGCAGACTGTTCCACCTAAGACTTTAGAGCTCTGTAAACTTTTTCCAATATTTGCAGTAATTGCCAAAATGTAAGTGGCATTTTAGTCAGAACAATTGTTCAGTGAATCCCAGGAAACATGCAAAACTGAGCTGAAAGAAAGTTTTCTTTTAAAATGTTTGTTTTTAATCAGCATCTGACACAAACTTAAAGAAACATCTGAACTAATTCCTCGTCAGCTGAAGACAATCTACATCTGTTGTGCCATAATTCAGAGTAACTGTTTTCCCATCAGGACTTCAGCCCAGCCAAGCAACTAAGCACCCAAATCCCAACAGTTGCTTTGTAACTTCCACAATCAGTCTGCAACAATAACAACACGCTAACCAACCCTTCCTATAAAAAGGCTCACAAGCTCTCGAGGTGGTAATTTGCTATGTGTGATTACTGCAGGGTCACATTTAAACAAAGATCTACCGCTTTGGTGCACTGGTTTGTTGTTCAGTGAAAAGGCCTGTAGCTTAGCTAAGCTAAGCAAAAACTGCAAGCATAGAGCATCTTTTTTTTTTTTTAATATGAAACATCTCACAACCTGTAAAAGAACTGAAGGTCTGGATTGCAATTTTACTCATATCTTCTGCAGATTATGTTCTCACTTACATCATAGTAAGAGAAAGCTCACGCTATCTAAGGATCTGATTTTTGTCTCATTTGTAGTCTGAGGTTCTTAAATGTGTGGAAATGAGACTAGGAGTAAAAACACATTTTTTAGAAAAGTGAGCATTACTGGTGGATATCTTGTTAACGACTTCCCATCACAAAGATCATTAATCGGATTTGTTCAGCTGCTAGTATTTGATGGAATATCAATGGAAAGGATTTCTTTTCTCCTTTGCTTTATCTCCTTACTATCCTTTAAGTGTCCAGAGATGGGTTTTTGGTTTGCAGTAAAGAATACCTGTCTTGGTGCAGCAAATTCAACACCACTATCAGCAGGCACTCCTCTATGTAAGGAGAATGTAATTGCTTTACCTCGACTCTAGTTTCTTCTCCAAGAAGACCCCAGGAGGTTCTTTAAATCCCTGGGAAACAAGCAAGCTCAACACTAGTTCAGCATCATATGATTCAACATTTTTACACTGTATCTGGCTTGTGGAGAGGGAACAGAACCACTGCACATTCACATGTGTAGCTTATGATTTTTCTGAGGGAAGGGAGGGAGGCACACCAAATAGAGGTCAGCAGCAGCAAAACACTTTAGGTATATACACCTAGTGGAAAAGGAAGCTTAACCTCACTTCTCTGTGCCCTGGAATTCCCTCTTGCCTCTGATTTTCAGCAGATTATTTGCTGAGCCCCCTGAAGTCCTATTTTCAAGTGCCAATGCTTTTCAAAGGTGGTACATTACCTCAAGTAAGATTTACACAGTTTTACTTTCCAGCTCTCTTTTAAGAACAGCGTTGGCGATGGCTCTACAGAATCATGGTGACAGAGTGGATAAAATTTTTGTTTCTCTCAGACCAGTGAAATTTCTTGAAGGCTGTTATAGTCTTTGTAGTAAATAAATAAATACATAAATAAGAAGGCACACATATCCAGTCTTCGCTGTTCACATTAACTGCATTCATACTATGTCCATATGAATCAGCTCTTACACTATATTTAGAAAAGGCTGTGTTTCAGCTAATACACTTGGCAGGTTTCTAAAACATTATTATTGCACATTCCTAATGCCTAATAAATAATAAACTATTAGGACCCCACTGTTACTAATGGAGAACTTTTCAGGGACATGCCCAAGCTGTTGCAGGCTGAGTGACTATCCAGCTCACAAATGAAACTTCCCAGAAGCCACCTTTTATCTCTATCAGTGAACTAAGTCTCCTCTCACTCTGGTTTTACAGTGCAATAAGTCTGATTCCACAGCTGCTGGTACATGACCAACTGTCCACATGAGACAACCTGTTCATCTGCCACAAACTCACTCACTTGGCCAGTCCAGATTTTCTGAACTGCTTTGACAGGTTAACTTTGTGCAGGCAGGCTCTCAGAAGGCAACTTCTCTGAAGGGAAATTGTTTTTCTGTATCACTCTAACCTTATGCTGGATCTGGTATTGTCTATCCTTCTTGAAGCCAGCAGGAAAACAGAAAGCTGACATTAGGATGATGTTGTGTGCTTTGGCGAATTTGAAATGCAGCTGTGCTCACATTTGATTTGGATCAAACTTGTACTGATCCAGTAGAGAACAGACACAGTACTATTAATAGTGGAAACACAGCCTCAACTCCGCCTCATATTTTTGAACTGTCCTCTGGTGTACATATAGGTAAACATGTTTCTGTTTTTACAGATGGACTCTATTTTGGGACAGAAAATCAACAATTAATGAGTTTGAGCTATAGGTCTTTCTACTGAAAGCCAATATACCAATTCCATGATTTCATCAACATAACAGGGTAAAACTTCACTTGAAGCATTAAAATCTGGCACAGGCAGGTTAAAGCCTAGGAGACACATACATGAAAGCTTGATAGTCATCTTCACAAATTAAGCCAAAGGTCTTAATTGAGCAGCCATTGACTAAGAATTCAAAGAAACCACTTGGAACCTCTTGGCTGAATGACCAAAAAAGTGCAATAGAATCTTGTGTTTCAGGCAATAATCTGATCACACAGAGGATCAAAAGAACATTTTCTCCAACCACAGCCAAGCAACACAAAAATATGCTGTATTTTTACAGTGTTTTGTTTAGGATCAATATGCAATACAGGGCAATATTCCTGATTTGTACATTTACTTCTGGTTTGTCAAAGTTCATCATTTAGAGCTCTGAATCTGTGAGAAAAAACACATGTCCTAATTCTGGGTTTTGTGTTCTCATCAAAGGTCTTGCTTTCTATTTTCCTGTGTGTACTGAGAGGCAGTGTTCCAGGGAGCACTGGAGAAGTGTCACCACAGACAGACTCCTTCAGTACTGGTATTTAACGACCACTCTACAACTGAGATTTACTTGCTAACACAGCTAGGTTTGTTATCCATACAAATCTCCTGCTCTTGTTGAGAAAGGTCTGAATGCACTATTTAGCACAAATGGCTCTTTGGTTACTTTTTTTTTTTTTTTTTTTTTGTGGGAGATTGTTTCACATACCTCCAATCTTGGCATTAAAGGCGATTCCTACTGTGCAGTGTGAGTTGTTTGCCGTGGCTGCCACTTCTCCAGCACAACGGGTTCCATGCCTGCAGTCAGACAAACATTTTTTCCAAGTAAGCACAGAGCGTTGGGATTAAAGGCTTTGACTTTGCTCATCCTCGAGTGCTAAAAGCACAACTATCCCCAATCTCTTGCACTACTTAATCCCTCATAGTTATTTATACCCATGTTACAATATTCCTCCAAACACATTTTAACATTATTATCACAATCATATTAAAGTCTTCATGGTAGGCTTTCTAGCTACTGGGAACATGCACAGTTTGTATCAAAGACATAGAACAATGATACAAAATCCACAGCAACAGAAAGAAGTCTTGGATGAAATCTTACATTATAGACAGACTTTTGTCCTGCATTCTCCCACAATTCCTCATGTTGTTAGTATGTAGATCTCCATACACCCCCCAGCAGACATAGCCCGTACCACACTTTTCCATGAGGAAGACAAGATTGTGCCAATGCCCACACTGCTGCTTAAGAGACAAACCTAAGGCTGGCTATATGCCGGGTGTACTCAAAGCTTCTGTATAGGCATGCCCTGGTCATTCTTTGGGCCAATGCTGCAAGCCTGCTGCCTTTCTGGGAGCAGAAGAAAACAGCTGCAGTACCCTCCACATCAGAGGTGTACTCTGTGACTGGAAGCAGGGCTGGGCTGCAAGGGTGTAATCTTAAGAAGCTGCTGAAGGAAAACACAAAACCTCCAGCAGTTGCTCACCCCCTTCTGCACTGTGCAAAGCCACCAGTTGGATGCCTTGCCTAGCACTGATCCATGCCCTCTACAAGATGGGCAGCCATATGACCACCATTGCAGGGAAGCTGCCCCTTCTTTTCCTCATTTTTGCCTGCCTTATAGGTTTCACAGGGTGTTTTCTACCAGCAAGTTTTGCCCTCATCCTTCTGCAGTTCGGCAGCTTTGTTGCAGAAATGCAACACAAGCAACAAGGAGCAGACAGGGAACTTGAGAGAGCTGCTGAGGAGAGGATATACGGAGGTTCGGGCCGACAGGAAAAGAGATGGGGAGCTGATGAGATGGAGATAGAAAGATAATATAAGGCTTGGGTAGCCACAAAAAAGAAGTTTAAAAAGTCAAGGCAAAAATAGATAACAACATGGCAAGCAGTTCAGAGAAGGCTAAGTGAGGTCAGTTGTGTACACAGCCACTCTTCTGCTGGTGGTGGTTGACAGACTGCTTACATAGACATCTGGAGAACATGAGTGTTTTTGAATTAAAGTTGACGCCCATATTACAGACAAGAATCACAGTTCCTTTCTCTTGGTACAACTTGTTTTGGGTAGAGTCACTCCTTATTTCCTTGTTATTAGTGCAACTTTTTTCCCGTAACCTTTTGAGACACTTAGATGAGAAACACTAAGATAACTTGTTTGGAATGGATTAATGTAAAACAAGAACAGGAACAAATAGGACTAGGAAAAAAGGAGAGGAAACAAAAAAATAAGCAATAGAAGTGATCAATGCTGACCTGTTATAATTTCAAAGGAGAGCATTCAGTTTATCAGATAAGTAACATATATATCATTTATGAGAAAAGTGTACTCTCTATTCACAAAATCAAAGTCTCAAGTTAGTTGCTGACAAATCCTAAAGCTGGATCAAGGTTTCACAATTATATGCATATTTCAACTAATTTCCTATTCATGTGTTCATAATTCATCACTGGATTGACAAACTTGAGCAGAGATTTTTTCAAGACTGAATTTGTAGTATACTTTTCATATGAAGCCTAATTTTCTTCATTTGAAGAAACCCTATCTAACTCTAATTGATAAGCCAATGTTTTATGCTATTACAGGATTATTTTGAAAAGCCTGAAGTAGATGATTCAGAAATCACAGATGAAAACAGGTTTTAAAAACACCCTTCTTCATTTTCAAGTATTTTCAAATAGTGTTCTAGCTCTGTGTTTGTTTGAAGTTGTGTCTTTTTAAAATGTATTAATATTTATAGGAAAATTCCTGTCGTAAAAAATTTTTAGAAGACACAATATTCCCAAACTTCCCTTTTTCTCCTTATGATTTTGTATATAAGTTTAGAGGCGTTATCACTTAAACATCAAAGCATGGATGACTGTACTCTAGGAATGTAAAAATACCCGCATGCATCACCTCAATGCATATAATTCATTAATAAATCACTGCCTGCCTGGTGAAAGGCATGTGGCTGAGCTGCAGCTTCCCAGAGGGAGACTGCATTGGTAAGAAACCCCTCATGGGTACCAAGTTTGGGAAGTAGTGATAGAAGGAAGGCTTTTCAGTAGAAAAAGGGGACAGATCAAAACCACACCTGAAGGAGGGAGGCTGCCTGAAGAAGAATGGAAGAAAAAGTTTCTCCATGGTTCTCATCAGAGTAAATGGATACTTGCTGCTTTGCTAGCTACATCCACCAAGCACCATCAAAAGGGTTGGGTTTGCACCGGATCACCAAACACACCCTGGTCACCCCAGGGGCACATAATGTTTGTAGAGGGGAAACAGAGGGGACATTTGTGGGTGGTGGTGGGGGAGATCACAGTGTGATTGCATGTCCCAGCAGCAACCCAAAGTAACACGGCATTAACAGCAACATGAAACTGTAGCCTGAAGTCCAGCTGAAGTGGAGGTAGCTGCAGTGGCAGATGTTATTTCTGTAAGAAGTAGTCGAGGCTTTAAAGGACTGGTATGGAGGTATCATGACACATTATATATTGAATTAAAGCACAATAAGAAATTTCTGGTAAATTTCTCCATGAAAAAATCCGTATTCCAGAGAGAATTCGATCTTCATACAGTTTTACGATATGTGAGTTTAGTCAACTTTGCTGAATATTCCCTTAGTCCTCACTTACTTGAAAATCCTTCCTTTTACCACATTTTAAGTCCAGTAATGTTATAAATTTATTTTGTGGGCAGATTTTTATGTTATACCCTTGTTTCTTGGCCAAGATTATTATTCATTGCATTCTACATTTATATGGAAACGACAAAATTAAAAGTTATTTTATTAATTTCAAGGCCATATGTATAAAATTGCATTTCTTACAATCAGTTTCCCCCTGTGTGAATCAATCATATATGCAACTCAATCTGTTTTAATATGTTATCTTTTATAAGTCCTTTAAATAATATTTCAATTATGTTATGAAAGGGAAGACTTTCTAAAAAATCTGCATATAAAAAATTATGTTCTTTCCACACTGCTTTTAATTTTCTCTGTCCTAGATTTTTGCTTGGGGTCTATGGTTTGGAACAGACTCTGAATTCTGCAGTTAAAATAAGAAAAGCCTTCTGATTAATCATTACACTAATTTCTTAACTACCTTGATAAACAAATATGATGAAACTGATGTCTGAAATTGATTAAGTCTGCTGTAAAGCTATGAAAACTTCTACTGAGCATGAAATCCTGAAAACTTCAGACTATAGTTTATGGAAGCAGCATAACCAAGTAGCAAGAGCTGAAACAAAAGGCATTTTCAAGTTAGCATTTTTTGTGAGTGTATATATATATCAAAACACAACAATCTCCTGTCTTTGTGGGATGCCTGCATCACATGCAACTTGTTTTAAAAGTTGATGTAGTCCTAGAAGAAAGCATGACAGCCCTTCTTCGAAGGCCTATCATGATAAACTTTAAGGGTCAATACTTCGTTTCACTGGATCCTTTGCCAGCTTATGTTGAAGGGAAATTAAAGGGCTATTAAATGGCACTTTGAAGAGACACTCAGCTAAAAGGTTTTGCATTTGGCATTTGTGTTAACGTCAAGGGGATGTAATATCACAGAACAGAAACATGATAGAAAGCTTGGTTATAAGCCCACCTACAAATGTGTCTCCTACCTGGATTCTAATAGAAACAAAAGGAATGGAAAGGAAAAAAACCCTTTTTTGTTGTTGTTTGTTTGTCTCATAAGGAGAGGGATGAAAAAGCGCCATTCAAAGACAAATTCAGGCTCAAGAGGCCATCAGGGACTAGAAATGAGATGGCACAAGTGATTTCAAAAAAAAGTTGTACTTAGCTGCCGGTATAGTTGGCCAGCACTTTCCACTATAAAACTATATTTTATGATTTTACATAGATTAGCTGCTTTAGCTAGATTTTCCCTTCCAGGCAAATAAGTACAACTTTTTCAGAAATGTATTTATTTTCATTTTTGCATTTGAGAGAAATAGAACACAAAGAACAAAGCAAATATGCAGGCAATTAAAACTGGTTTTCTTCTCTTTTTATAAGGAGGAAATTTGTCTATCATTAACAGTAAGTCAGTAAGGTGTCAAAGACCTACTCAGGAAGATGTTAGTAAAGGTCATTTTTTTGCCTTATGATGTCCTCACTACTATATGAAGAACTTGAAAAAAATTGTTGAAGAAATACACTTCTATGGAAAGGTGTATGTTACTTTTTTTCTGCTGCATGCATGAACAGTGCTTGAGTGCCCGGATGCTAAGAGTACTGTCTTTTGATGGTTCTTTAAGTATAAGATAAGATAAATTTAGGAGCTACACAGTCTTCAGTTAAACAACGTAACTTTTTTCAGCAATGGGTTTTTTCTGAGACAGAAATGGCTCAGTATTTCAGTCCATGATGGAAAGATAAAAGGTGCAAGTTCTGTGATTAACTATCACTCCCCATCCAACCAACAAAATTTGAACATAAGACCTTTATTTTCAATAATCACTCTTAATTTGCCTTTCAGAAGAGGAAGAAGACACAAGGAATCAGGAACACCCTTAAGATAAAATTAATTAAGCTCACCTCTGAATGTTTATAATAAGGAAATATCCAGAGTTAGTGAAGACAGCTGCTGGTAATTTCAAAAGCCCTTGCTGTGTAAATTGCCTCTGTTATTTCAGAGCTTCCATCTCTGACAGCTATTCTTTGAATTTCACAAACACTCTGACCGTGCATTTCTTTGCCACATTTTACTCTTCTGGAGTTCATGAAGTCTTTCAGAACACAAAGATCTCAGGGGACTGGAGATTTAAAACCCTCCAGCTTTTCAAGACACTAACATTATAGTTAAGCCCACTTCAACCTGTCACCAATGAGTCTTTTCAGAATGGGAACTTAGGTAGAAAAGAGTTTCAGAGTATTTCAATGCAAGCCCGTCACACACATCTCTGGGCATACCAGTAATTTACTGAAGTTTTCTAACAGATAGGCAGTATGGGAATTAGTTTGTAAACAAGGGAAGAAAACAGTAGGGCATTTGGGGGGTTATATCTGTTTGTTTGTTTCGGGTTATTGTTTGTTTGGTTTTCTTTAAATCCAGGGAAATATCTCCAGGAAAGAAGAAAACTTCACGTTTTTTGCAAATTCTATGCTGCATATATTCTAAGAGTGGATATTAAATAATTGTAAAAAGGTTAGAATAAATAGTCTAAAAGTTTACATAAGGTTATAAGCACTTCAATAGGCTGTACTTCAAGAGCCTATTTTTGATAATCACCAACTTCCTTTCTCAGCATAATTACATAATAAACATATTTCCTATTCATAAAGGCAATGTAAATGTTAAGAAAAAAAATTACTTATCTCTGTTATAAATCAGAGTAGAACCCCAGGTGTGGAGCCTGTAACATGAACTAAACTACGTAGTTAGTGGACATTGAAAATTATAGGACTAAAGGAACTTGAAATGTTCAAATAATTTACAAACCTCTATGGGGAGAGGAAGAAGGGAATTTTAGATAGCCATTGTTATATGTAGGCAAATATCTGAGTTGGCATTTATTTCTTTCAAAAATCATCTTTAGTTAAATTTTCAAATGTTTTCAAAGATCTAGCTTAGACTGGAATATACTTGTAAACAGGAAAACATGATATCTGAGACACCACAATGTAGTAACCGCTGGAGAAAATATACATTTTAACAGCAGTCATCAGAAATGCATTTTAACAGAAATGTGTTTTATTGCATCCTAAAATAATGTCTGTGTAATGCAGAAGAAATAATGTTTTACACCTTTTCATACATAAGTGGTCTCTAACAATCTGGAGGATGAAAAATACTTTCCAAACTGGCACTAAGTTGGGATGTTGTTCTAGGAACATCTGAAAAAGGAAGTATAAAGGATCTGTCACAAGTTAAAAGCACAAGCAAGGAAAACCTCAGTCTTTAGCCTTAAAACCATAACCTGCTACAGCTGAAAAACAAGAATAAAGCTATTTCACAAAGGAGAGATATATGGATACTAACAGTAGTAGTCAAAGAGATGACATAGTAAATGTGAAAAACAAGTTACACAAATCTTCAGTGTGAGGTATCAGGAAAAATGCCAAAGACTTGGGTATTACATCACAGACATGATCCTGTTTCTGAGCATAATGGTGTTGTAATGTGGTTACAGCACAGGACTGGAAGCTGTCTGGAATCAAGGCTAATGACTTTTTGCATGATTATGGGAAGTTAGTTAAAGAATAACTTGAAAATATCGCATCTATTTCTCACAAATAAAATCAAAGATGACAGAATTAAAACAAACACATGGAATACTTCACAACTTGGACATCTTAAACTTAATGGTGTGGGTAGCAGTGATGCTGCCTGGCCACTCTCTCTACATTTGTTAGCTGTTAGTAAGCAGCTAATTTGTCACAAGTGTGAAGCTCTGATATGAGGCCAGCAAAGGACTGTGCTTCCATAATATTAATTACCATTTAACAGTTTTGGTTTTGTGAGTGGGCAAATGAATCTTAACGTATAAAACAAATATATCTTTTTTCTGTACTTTCTACCAATGGCAAAACAAACAATGAATAAAAGGTTTGGTGGAGCCAATGAAATATACAATGAGAAATAGCGAACAATATCAGCAAGTAATATATTGAGTGAAGTTTAGAGTTTTATGTATTAAAAAGAATTATTTACTGATGTCTTAATATGTTTTAATCCAAAGAAAAATTTTAACTCAGTCTCTTTTTGGGAGGGAAAAAGGCATTGGTGAGAAGAAATAGAACTGTTCAAAAGCCAGCAAACAGCAAAACTTTCAGCTGAGGTTTTTTTCATGCAGCCATTCGTACTATACAGTAACCTTCTTAAGGCAGGTAATCCAATTCTTGTTCTTATTCATTAAAGCAAAGCACAAATATAAACAGTACAGTTTAGTTCCTGTGCACTGGAATTAAACCTCTTCAGCAGCAACATCAAGGCCAGTATTGCCTTGGAACAGTATATCGCTACCTAGATATACCTCTTCAAAAGGACTATTTCATTTGCTTTTGAAACTGAAGAATATAAGGCTGCTTAGACTTCAAGGCTTCCCTGCCACATAAGCAAAAAGATGTTTTTTTAACCTAATTCAAACTGGTAAGGCTGTAGAAGGGGTGGAAAGGCATAGAACAAGGAGGATGTGCTCCAAGCAGTTCGGGCAATCATTTTATGTATATGAGAGTGGTTGATCCCTTTTTGTGTGCAGCCCGAAGAATAGACTAGCATAAACACTTGGGAAGAATTGAATATCTGTCTATACTTTTCTCATTCTTAATCTGTGAGACTACACACTTTTATCACTTCACTCGTGACGTACAGAAAAAAAATGACAAACGGAAGCCCAATTTCAAATCTTTTTGGAATACAGCTAACAAAATGGTAAGGGGAACTTAAGGGGGGAAGGGGACAGACAAAATCAGGCATGTCTTTTTTCCCCAGAAAAATTGTTATAATCACCTTGTAAAAATGGTTAATTTGTTATTTTTTTTTTTACACTTGGAATTACTGGTTCAATACAATAATTAAACTGCTTCTTACCAGTCTGCAATGGTCTCAGTCAACAGAACACAATCCCAGAACTTAGATTGTGCAGCATCCCAATAACCCTACTTTCCTAACTTTTAGTAACAGTGAAGTAACACTCTACTCTTGCAGAAACAAAGGCATCTTTGAAACTTCCCAAGGCAATCACTAAAAATACCAAACAGAGTAAACGACATTCCCAGCACCACCTGCTTCTTGATTGGGACACTGTCCCTAGATTACAGCAGTAAAGTAACCTACATCGAGTCATTATGCATTTCAGGTATCTCTGGCTGAAATCCATTTTTTCTACACAAAGTAGAAACGCCTTGTTTCTTTGGAGAAAAGAAAGAATAAATGTGGGTCTATGGCTGCCTCTCTGTGGTTTTCTGTGTGAGGCTGGACACAGCTGGCACATGCGTTAGGTCATCTGTTTAGAACCAGTTCATGTCCCCAGCAGTTCCTCCAGGCATATCTTGTTTTTCAGTTCAATATCGGCATATAGATAATGCAAGCAATATATCCAACCAGATAGTGGGAAAAAAACCATCTTTCTGGCAAAAGTCCTGACATCCATCCACTGTCTACAATGGCATTCTTTGCTTTAGCATCAGTTTTCTGCATTTTTTGAACCTTCTGTATGTGAACACAAGCACACTTAATACATACAGTACTGTGCACAACTCTGGAGGACTGTTTCTCCCTTGTCTCAGTTATCGCTATGTTATAAACAGCAGTCATAACCTATGGGAATTAATGAAACGTCTTGAAGCTGTAAACATTAGACACGTTATGCTTTCATATTAATGAGAGTCTAATCACAAAGACATTGCAATCAGATGCTGGACACAGAGAAAAGCAGAGGGAGGGGACACGAGAGAAACACAGGACATACAGCCTTCACGATTCCTTCATCTAAACCAGCCAGTGTCTCAGAGAACACCCGCAAGTTGCTGAGCATTCAACAGTAGTGGGTGAGAGTAATACCTGGAGAGCCAAAAAACTGCCTATGGAAATAATCACAAGACAAAGCCTGAACGTGGAAGCTGCAGAGGAAATAATGCCCCTGACAGTTCATATTCCCATGCTGCAGCCAATGCACTATCTTCTGAAGTCCTTATAATGCTATATGCATATTTAAGCCTGCAAAACGATGCTGCCTCATGCCAAAGAAATGCAGTACAGATACTTACAGGTCCCAACTGACTAGAAAATAACCTCAGTGGGTGCTTTTTCTCTTTCCATCTCTTCCCATCCCCATGCAAGAAAATTCTAGATCCTTGTTAAAAAAATCAGTTCTGACACAAAGGTCATATTGTCATTTTCATAGTCAATGTGCTACCCAGATTTCTAATTGAAAATACAAAACACCCAAAGCAATCAAACAAACACCTAACCCCAAACCACCCATCTGAAAACTTTCATAAAAGATGACTGGAAAAAAATCTGTAAGTCAACAGGAAACCTCACAAAATCACAAGATATGTTTCTAGATTTTGTCAGCAGATGTGTGGCTTAGAAATTTTGCTTAGAAATTGCACTGATTTAGATGGAAAGACATAAAAGTGTTTAAACAAACAAACAAATTTGCAGTCAGCTTCTTATAACATTTTAACAATGTTTTATATCACCTTATTTTACTCTTCTTAATTACAAAAATAAAGTATTTCCACTTGACATAGATTTGTTTAAGACAAGAATTGGAAAGTAAGTCCTGAGACTACTTCTTCTTGTGCAACTATATGATAATGAGCAGTTTAAGGTTTTGTTAATGCTCTAAGAGTCTACAATTAATCCTAATTTGGGAACAAGGCCTCAGAATGCAAAGAAAGTTAGAGTCACTCCCAGTATTAGTTTACACAAATCAGAAACTCTTTATGAACCCTTCCTATTAGCGTAATTGAACTTCAGCTCCAGGTTTATATATTAAGTTTCACTAATGAACCATTGTCAGTGTTTCTGAATATATAGCTATCTAAAGATGATGATATATTATAATTTTCAATATTTTTTAAAAGTTTCAGAGTAAGAAATGGAATATTGACACAATGAGCATTTTTCGCTAGGCCATGCCTTTGTTGTTCCTAGGATAATCCACCCATATTTATCTAAGATAGCCTTGGAAAACACAGACTTGGACACGAGTAAAGCTTGCTAGAAATTTACTGCTGAAAATTCCAAATGTACCACCTACAGTGAACATGCTTGTACTTCAGAAAGCTCACTGTGTACTGGCTACACCATATTATCTATACAACAGGCATAAAGATGAGCTTTGAATGAGATAGCTACAGGTGAAGTAGTCAGTCATCATTTTGAGCAAAGGAAAAAAGTGATTAAATAAAATCTGCAAATTTGCTTTCCCATTTCCTTGCATTTCAGCACCTTTTACTACAATGTTTATGACTTAAAAAGTCATACTGTTGATGTAAGAAAATACTACTATTCTCTTTCTACTGAAGAGGTACCAAGAGGTTAAATTGCATAGCTGAGACTAGAAGGAACACCTCTACTAGAATAGCCACAGCTTATTAATGATAACTTTCCACATAAATATGTAAATTTTACACCCCTTTCTATGCTCTGTAAGCAAATCATCATATCGCATCTGTAAACAAAGCCAGGAATAAAATTTCCAACTGCAATTTCTCAGCATCCCTGCATAAACTAGCAAACTGTGTTTAAGCCAGTGATAGGCAGGAATATTTTTTTCCACATAGTGCGGGCCCACGGTAGAGGTCTACACTGCGAATTAGAAGACTACATCACAATCTGTTCAGTTAATGCTTTTCATCTATTTGATCATACAGCTGGCAAGCTGATTTCTAAGATTTGCAGGGGACCTTCACTTGCTTTTGTGATGTTTCCTATGTATTTGAAGCGTGCTATATTTCTGACATCTGCAGATAGCACAAACTCCTCTGACGAGAGTAACTGCTGCTGCTACACGCCATACCTGAAATAATACGAGTCAAAGGAAGCGAAGAAGCAAAGATGTTTTTCCACTCTTCTTCGATTGTTTTCTATCTACCCCACGCTTCATCCAGTCATTTTCACTGCTACAGGTGTCAGTAAAGTGCTGTTTTTCAGGGACCACTGGTCCAGCAAAGCAGCTGTGGTATCAGCAGCACTGCAACAGCTGCACATTTGGATAGTTCTCTGGCCCGTGTCCCTTATACCAGAACATGCCTACGTATGCAGAGAATGACTTACCTCATCACAGATCTTGTGGTCTACTTCCCCATCGAATCAAGCTCGCAGGGATATTGCTTCAGGTATTTGTTATCATAAGGAACCCTTCCAAAGCTATTAGAATTACTTCTGGGAACTAGCACATTATTAAAAGGCTGGGATATTGACACTGGCAGGCAGCTAACCCTCACCCAGTCACTCACTCACTCCTTCACATTGGGATGAGAGAGAGAAAATGAAAAGCAAATTTGAGAAAAACTTACCAGTTGAGATAAAAACAGTTCAATAAATAAGAAAAAAAAAAAAGGAAAAAAAAAATAAGAAACAATGCAACCAAGTGATGCAAAGACAATTACTCATCACCTCCCACCTGCAGACCAATGCCCAAGCAACAGCTACTTTGGAAAAACTACACCCCAGCTTTAGTCCCAAGCATGATGTTATATGGCATGGGATATCTCTTTGGTCAGTTGGGATCAGCTGTCCCAGCCATGTCCCCTTGCAGACTCTTCTCCACCATCAGCCTCCTTGCTTGAGGGGGCAGTGTGAGAAACAGAGGACGACTTGATGCTGTGGAAGCACAGTTCAACAGTAGCTGAAGCACGGGTTATCAATGCTGTTTGGTCACAAATTTAAAGTACAGCACCATATGGGCTGCTGCGGATAAAAATAACTCCGCCCCAATCAGATCCACTACAACCCAGTAAAACTAGGGAAAAAAAATCCTTTATCAGGACAGCTCATGTTCCTAGACCACCGTGACTAAACCAAAGTAACACTAATGCCTGTGTTCTTTTTCACCTTAAATTCATGTCCAGTCATGTCCTCTGTTACAGGTACATTCTGTACTTAGGTATTTTATCTTCCACTCTTCTCTTTCACAAGCTTTTGTATGACAGCATATTATCAGTCACTATTTATCCCAATTCATGTTTTTTATCCAGACTGACACCTATATATATCAGCTGGATAGATCTCAGATGCTTGAGCAATCTCCTTTTACTTAAAAATCTCCAGATTAGACTCATCATTTCTGTGCAATGAAAAAACAAATGAAAAAGGAAAAAAAAAAAACTTCTCAAAAATATTTTGTATCAGTTCTACTGAAATCCCACCTAAACACAAAAAAAATTAGTCCTATGAATACAAGAATGCAGATCTGAGGTTTCATGTTTAGACTTCCTTGGCAGGAAAAAGCAATCTATTGGACCTCCCCAAAACAGTCTTCCGGAACGCTTTTAGTGAAAAGATATTCATGCTTTCATGCAAGGAAGATAATCACAGATGCAAGGATCCTAAGGTCACAAGAGAAAAAAGAGGAGCAATCCAGTGATGTGCAGACAGGTCACAGATGGGTCTTTACCCATTCTGCATACTCCATTTCTACTACTGGACGACTGCTGTGATGATATTTTAAAGAAGTGAATAATTTATAGTTCTTGGTCTCCACCATATTCTAACTCAGGGACATACTTCCTACCTCTTTTGATTTCGGAGTGCAATTTCAATTGCACTGTGCAAGATATGTGCCATGCTTAATCCTAAATTTCATTTGATGCTGTTCTGCATTAAACAGAACTCCCGTTTCTCTTTAGAGCTGCAGTTCAAAAATGGATTAGGAAACTGTTGAAATAAGTTCAAGTCCTTCTCTTATGTGTGTTGATAATTGTTTTTTAATGAAACGTGTATCATTGATTCCGCAGGAGCAAGGTTTGCTTCTAACTGGAAAAGGGGTTTCTGCGTAAGAAGCCTAACTCTTATGCACTCTCTGCACTGAAGAACAAGTTAGAAGCTGTTCACCTTACGTTTATGGAATGTTAAGAGGACATAAGTTTGGGCTGAAAGGAGAAGTAACACATCATTATACTCTCTTTGACGCCTCTAGCCAACAGCCTCACCATCCCACGTGCTGCAGAAATAAACAGGCCATCTTCTCTACCTCAGTTTGCTGAAATCAGATTTGATGATTGCTTTGGGACCCTATAGCAGTACAATCAGTTTTCAAAGCAGGTTATACTTTTGTAGCATAGAGCCCTTCAACACAGTCTACAACAATAATACCCATTGCTTTACTTCTGCATCTGAGTTTCTCTATCTTGATTGCTTTCTTTCAGGAAAAAAAAAGTAATTTGTCTTCAAGAGAGCAATCTGATTTTGCTTAAAGTGTCAAATGTAATAATTTGACTGTCTCTTTAAGAAAAATTACAAAATCACAGTAATGTAAAACAAGGCTAGAAAATATAAGCCTGTCTACAGCAATAAACCTATACAGACGCATATTTTTTCTTCTGTAAGAAAAAGCAACATCTGAGTTTTATCCTGAAAACATCTTATAAAAACACTTACTAATGCCATTAAGACATTTGCTTACAGCATAACTTTTGCAGAGTTCAACTGTTAATAGCATGTTATTTAGAAAAATGCTTTGATTAAAAAGCTTTTGAGACTGGATTCACAACTGCTTTATCAAACTTGTAATTAGAGGTCTGCTTTATGCCACATGCATTAAAGGAGGAATCTAAACTATACTTTGTGCATGTATGTGCTGGCAGAGAAATCTCAATGAACCACATTTTGCACTGTGTTTGACTGAGCTGACTACTCTGAAATCAGATGGCAAAACCAATTACACATTCACAGTGTGGACCCACTCTTTACCCTTCTCTAATACCTACAATATCTGAAAAGGAGATAACACATAGAAATGTATTTGTGTTCTCAAATTCTATTCAGCTGTAGACCTGTATGTATAAACCTATGGAACTTGAAACCTGTCTGCCATTTTACCAAATCAAAACTTGTCTACTGTAGTTGTAGACTTTCTCCTCTGGAGTTCAAAACCTCAAAATACAGACGCATTCTTAGAGGAAATACCAACTCTGGGAAAAAGACCATCTGAAAAATACCCTTTCATTTTGAACTCTCCATAAAAAAGAATTCAGAAAAGTGAATGCCACAAATACTGTAACTATCAAAGCTTATATACCTTCTATTGTTCACTTTGAATTGGAAGGGAAGATCTGACTCATTGTTATCAATTATTTACATAAAAGAACTAGAAGCAGTTGCATAATGCTTCAGAATTTCATTTTATTTGTGAGCTCATTGTCTGGTACTTCAGTAATTAGAAACAGGAAAAAGGCTTTCCTGTAGTGTTGTGGTTAAATGCTTTGATACCATGAAAGTCTTATACATTATATAAAGGATGAGCACTGCTCCTCAAACACGATTTAGGTAATAAGAAATACCACCCAGCGACTTTTACCAAGGTAGTGAAAAAGGGCTATTTTTTTTTTCATTTTTGAGCCACTGGAATTCTGGCTGAACTTTGTTTTTGTTTATTCCTCTGCTTGACTTCTCTCACTTTCAATGACTACTCAAAGAAATGTCTTTCTTTTGGCTCTCAAAAAAAATATAATTCATACCACTTGTGGACTTCAGAAGGGATTATGTAATGCAGTGTGATAATATAATGAGCAGATTAGAAGAGCTTACCAAAAAGACAATTTTTGGCAGCTTGACAAAATTTTCATTAGGATATTTTCCACTATTGAAGCTGGAACCTGGATTAAACTGCTACTGAATCAAGCCCTGTAGTCCAATGAAATTTTCATTGTCTTGTCCATATGAAATGCTCTCACAAGAGACTGACCATAGATACCAGAGATGAGGGTGCTTGTTGCGGGTGAGTAAATCAGCTTGACAAAGACTGTCTCTCCTCTAGCCTAGCCAATTGTCCTCAGCTACCAGCAATTATGGAGTCACCCTTACTCTCAAAAACTTTCAAATGAACACGCTTTTTATTCTGAAGCAGGAAAACATGGGAATTTCAAAACAACAACACTTAGCTTGTTTTGTGTTCTGTTTTCATGCAGACCTTATCCCATCCCACAGGTTAAAAGTCATTTTTAGATTACAATAAAAACATTAACAAATGCATTATGTGGTGGGAATTCAAGGTCCATGTTTCTACAATATTTTTCTTTCAAGGAAAGAAAGTTTTCCTCCAAAAATTTTACACACATGCCTCAGGTCCTTCAGTCCTTCCCTGAGAGAAACGAAGCATATGTGATGATTGCCCCCGAGGTAAAGCTACCTGAAGGACAGGCATGTTCATTGGGTAACAGCACACAAGGACTCTAAATAACAGTTAAAACAGAAAGTGAAGAAAAATTTGCTTCAAATGAATCTGTAAAATTATCCTACTTAAGCACAGTACAATTCTGCAAGTTGCAATGTTTATTTCCCTTATTTTTAGAATTTTACACTGTAAAGTAAAATTGTACTAAACCAAAATTGGACCTTTAAGTACAGCAACTGGCAAGCAACAGAGATCTAGTATCTCATGATCTCCATGCTGCATCATGCCCCTAGGCACTTGGTTGGGTCACTACATTGTAATCAACTTGGAGACTAGCTGATGAATCACTAACGCTGCTCCTTGTAAAATGTTGCAATCTCACTGTAAACTGACCCAGACTGCACCCTACTTCATTATTAACATCTTCTAAAATTGCAGCACAATAGGATATGGCCAAAAGGCCAACAAGTTTAAAATCAGAATAGAACTAAAACATGATAAATCGGGATTGCAATCTCTGACTGGTTCTTTACCTATGACTTCTGTTTGGTTCAGACCCTGGTTTTCATAAATGAACACTTCACCATTTCAGAGACAATAATCCAAAACCTGCAGTTTCCTAACAATCCTAACCAAAGTCCATTAAATTTGAGGTGAGACTGAGACATTCAGTCTCAATAGACAGTAGACACCTGACATTCAGTCTTTGGTACCTGGAATTAACAATACCACACTCAGTGTAAGCACTTGATCTATTGATCTGAAATACATATACATATAAGTTTATTCTCTACTTTAAATTTTCTTCCTGTTAAGGAAGATTTTTCTGCCACCAAAGATGCTTTGCTGGCACCAGACAGACCACACTCTGCCAGATGACACCCTCAATGAATCCTTTGAGTTTTAAGCATCCAGAGGTGAGAGAAAGTCAAGATGAAATGTCAAAGTACAGAAAAAGAGCAGACACAGTGGAGATTCCCTGTGAAAAAGGCTTTTTCCTGGGAGCTGATTCCCTGCTTCAAGTCCAGCCTCCTTCCACAGTCAAATCACTGGCTTTCCCGGGTCCTCCCTGCAGCTGTGAGCCTTGGGATCTGCAGTTCCATCCTGTATGAAAGCCTTGTGCAAGCACAAGCAAAAAAGGTAGTCACTAGTCTAAAAAAATCGCTAAGGTCTTTTTTTTGTTGTTGTTGTGACTAGCCATCTGACAGCAGGGTTGTTTTTTACACAAAAGATAAAGCACAAGATGGTGCAGCAAGAGCTTCTCAGTACAGCTTATCTTCACTTCAGTTTTGTCTGCAGCACACGATACAGCCAATTTCAAAGCAATAGCAACAGGCACGTACTGGCAATCAAAATGCATAAACTACACAGACAGCCCCAATTGTCAGCACTCCCTTCTATCACACTGCTGCGGTGGGAACCTTTTTGAGATGAGCTTTCAAGCCAGCAATGAGAGACTTCAGGCTCCCCATGTTTGACTGCTCAGTTCTTCAGATATCTGCTCTGAATGGTGTCACAGCAGTCAATGAAGCTTTTTATTTTTACTTTATTGACTATCCAGGAGGCAACAGAAGCTGATCTGCCTGTCAAATATCTAGTACCCATTCTGATTAAATGGCTCAGAACATACTACATGTCTTCACCATAGGCAGACAGTATAAACTAGCAACTTGTTACTCCTGGAAGAAAATTAAATATTCGGCACCTGTTTGAGCATCTACAATAATTTGATCGACAAAGAAAAGTAATAATGAATTGGAATGGGTGCCACAGAAAAACCGTGTCAATATGTTGGATCAAGCAGGACTGAAACTCATTAACTCCTTAACTTTTTTGCTGTAGTGAGAAAGGATGTAAAGCTGTCCAGATACTGCAAAGTTTAGACATAAGTAGCCTGTGTTTCTTATGATTTCTGAACAGCAAAAACTGCTGTCTCCCAAAAATCTTACACTCATTAAAAAAATAATTTAGAAGGTTATTAAAATAAGTTATTTATGTAGTGGGATGCATTGCTGAAGAATGTTGAAGAGGCCTCCAAACAGTGATTCAGTATCTCCAAAACAGAAACAACAGCTTACTTTTACTTTTTCTTACCTAAGTTTATTAAGAACTGCATTATAGTCAACTGGCATTATTCAAAGAGTTTTTTAAAAGGTCCTCTGTTTTATAAAAGTACCTCTCAGCAGAATAAGACCTAAGCTCTGAAATATCATCCCCGAGAAGTTTCTCATGAAACAGAAAACTCATTTTCGTTCGGTCAAAATATCAAAATGTTTTAATACTATGAACATTTCTGTTTTATTTCTGAGGCTATACAATGGGTAAAGTACCATTTCGGTGATCCCAACTGCATTCTAAAGACCTGTGACTGATAATATCTAGTTGTTTCAATACAGATGGTTGCAGGTAATGGTGGAATAACAGAAAAAGAATAAAGCAGCAATATTCAGCAGTAAACCAAAGCAAGATGCTTTGCATAGCAGGAATGACTTCATCCACAGCTGACTGCTGTCTTTAGACTCTGAGCAAAAGGAAGCTCTAGTATAGGCCTGTACCATTTACAAGCTTCATGATTTGCTGCCAATTTGTAGAAACCAAAGTAAACTTCTGGCAGGACTCCTACATACCATAGTAGTTAAAGAAACTATCGTCCCACCCTGATTTTGACTACAAGCCTTGAAAGATTAGTTTAATGTTTCTTTCTACCCTCTATTCTCCTTACCTAATAGAAGACTTAATGGAAAAGTTCAAAAATATAATTTTGGAAAGTGCCACTTTTGTTATCTACAGACGCTTCACAAACCCCCATTTAATTTTTTCTCACTCCTTTTCTCTCACCAATACGCCTCAGCAACAGAAAGCCTTCACTACTAATTAAAAGTGAAAAGCCAGCGAACAGACCCAGTACCCTGATGTTTCACAGCTGTGTGCAAAACTTCCCAGAGACACCTACTTATTTTTATAGCAATTCTTTTTACTCTTTATCATTCCATCCCTTAAGGTTGGTTATAAAATAAGGCAGAATAAACTAGATCATTTCACAGAACGATGGCGCATTTGTACATCCCACCTTTACTGGAAGACACAAATCACCATTATGCAATGTTGTCCAGTTGCTATAGCAGGAAGCAGGAATCAACCAAATTGATCTTGCACATTACAGAGTCTTTGCAAAGCATGGCTTTCAGAATGTTCCCTGGTTGTGATTACCTCAACTGCCAGGCACAACTTGAGTATCTCGTGCCAAATAATTACATATGATGGATAATCAGAACTCCTCCCCCAATTTCTGAAGATCTTTTAGACACAGCAAAATATAGACAGGTTACTAGTCTGTGTAGTCATTTAATTCTTGTTGATTCCGGTGAGAGCTAGGGAAGAAAGGGTGACAGCCCCCAAAGTTGAAGGTGCTCAGGTGCCACTTACCAGACTCAGTGTATCTGCTAATTGGAAATACTGAGCCTCTAAGCGGAGATTAGCCTGCCCAGTAATCTTACACAGTCATCCTCTGTGTCCAAAAGCTGACTCTACACTGATGCTATACCTCCTGATAACACTGAGAAAGCTCAGTTCAGCACAGTATTGGCCCTCTCACCACCACATCCAGAGAAGGGCAACGAAGCTGGTGAGCGGTCTGGAGCACAAGTCTATGAGGAAAGGCTGAGAGAGCTGGGGTTGTTCAGCCTAGAGAAAAGGAGGCTGAAGGGAGACCTTATTGCTGTCTACAACTACCTGAAAGGAGGGTGTAGAGAGGTGGGGGTCGGTTTCTTCTCCCAAGTCACAGGTGACAGGACTAGAGGAAACGGCCCCAAGTTGTGCCAGGGAAGGTTTACGTTGGATATTAAGAAAAATTGTTACACAGAAAGGGTTATGAAGCATTGGAATGGGTTGCCCAGGGAAGTGGCTGAGGCACCATCCCTGGAGGTGTTCAAAAGACGGGTTGACATGGTGCTGGGGGATATGGTTTAGTGATGCTTTTTGTCAGTTAGGTTGATGGCTGGACTAGATGATCTTGAAGGTCCCTTCCAACCTAGACAATTCTATGATTCTATCATCTCACCACAGGACCTTAGGGGTTGGGTTGTGAGAGTATACGCCAGGGAGGCAGGGTACAAAAACTCAAATCCCCCAGACTTAGGAGAGAAAGGAGTCAGTACAGTTTTATATCCCATACAAAACTCCTTACTAGCAACAAAACAGAAAGCAGCCCTGCTTCTCTGAACATTTTGTAAGAAAGTGATGACTTCAGTACCCAGCCAAAGATTCAGCTCTGATTCACAGCTAGAGGTACGTGGCTCCTCGCAGCACCAAAGAGGGTGAATCCCTGAAAGTGCACCTAAACTAGGAGGCCTCAAGTACATTTGTCATGCGCCAACTCCAAGGACAGGAGCATCTTCATGCAGATGAGCCAGGATATGTCCCCAAAGAACATGTGGGGATGGGGGGCGGTGGACAGCAAGAAAGAGGGACATGAGGTGATGTAAACTGGTAGCTCAGCTGAGGAGTATTTGCAAAGGTCCAGGCTGACTGTCACATCTTTTCCCAAAACTTTTTGGAGGCCACTGCTGGCAACTGCATGTCCGTCACATTCAGTTTTGTGGACAACAGTCATAGGCACTTGGGGCGTTGCCATACAGTCACCCTAGTTCACTAAAACTGGCATTGCCAATGCCACTCTCCCCTAGACTTCAAGTGCAGGCTATGCTTTGTCTTCCCCACTTGTGTCTGTCTTGCTTTCCTTTTCCTTTCTTGTTTTTTTTCACTTCAGGCTGAGCTGAATGAGGTACCTGCCTGACCTGTCTGAAAATGCAGTTTGTTGTTGCTGTTGTTGGCAGCACAGTTTCCAGCATGAACCACTCTGGAGAGGTGCACGAAGACTGGGGAAAGGAGGAAAGAGCAAACATGAGGTAAGAAGTGGGGGTGAGAACCCTTTTGTGGTAATCAAGAAGCCACCATCTTGCTCTTCCAACACTTTGTATGGGACTATAGCATAGACACCTACTTCTAAGCTAGGGCTGATGCTGAAGTGGTCAGTCACACAAATTAGTTGTTGCAGCGTGCTGAGTGGCAATGCCTACATAGTCTGGACTGTAGACAATTTATGTTCCAAAGCGCCTATTTATTTTCAGGTAACTAGAATGTTTATAAACCTTGCTTGCAATCCTGAGACCTCTCATAAACCAAACCAAAGATTTCTCTTATTAGCTACCAAAAATTTATAGAACATTTTCTGATTCTGACCTTTCTACACCTGTGACAGGACACCTGTAAAGCAGATAATAATGGCACATGAAATTCCTCAATTGTAAGAAAATTAGGTGTCTTTGGAAGCAGTAAGAATTGATAGACTTTTATTCATTCTTGTGTTTCAATGAGCATGTGTCTTGAGGATACCTCCTAAAACCTTCAGTGTAGTATTTGCATTTTCCATATGAGCATCTAGGTCTGAAATTCTCGGCGTATTACTAACTTAACTGAGGCAATGCAGCCACCAGGCTATCTACCTATTGTTTCACAACAATATTTTCTTTTTGCTTAAACTTGAACTAGCCTGCATATGCAGATTGTTTACATATTTCAAAACAAAGGGGTTTACTGAATTTATCTTTTTGTTGTCTCATGGCACTCTTGCTTTAGAAAATGTCTAGAGAAGAAGAGGCAGATACAATTCAGTAAACTGAGCTTCTGTACAAAAACGGGATGAGAAAGATATGCCTAATGGGCAAAAGTGAAAGAAACAGCTCTTGCATGTACTTGTTTATAGACAAAATATTTGGCAGCATGTAAACAGTAATCAAATAAGAACAACTGAATGAGACCACATGCCAAGATTGCAGTCCCAAATAAATAAACTATTATTATTGAAATTAATGCCAACATAATATGTTTCTATGTCAAACAGTATTTCTAGTCATCACAACTAAGATGTACGTTTATTTATATAGCTTCTAAGAGCTATAATCCTTACATATTTCTCATCTTGGCCTACCAGGCAGCATCAGGCTGACTGATCAAATGAGAATTTGGCAGAATTCACCTCAGTTTTCACAGTTATTTCACCCTATGGCTGAAAGTAGCTATGATAGCTCCTTGAGACTCACTGTAAGACAAGTTGATATATACGTAAGGAGGCCCTGTTTTCAGCCTGTCTGTATATGGTGCCCTGCTGATATGAAGAGGGTGTTGATCAGGAAAGAATTCTCCTGTCAAAGTGTGACCCAAGGTTGCTCCAATTGCTTTCTCCAGTCAAACCAATGTTAAGTTTTGCTGCTGAATCCCAGCTCGCACCTTCTTCTGGAGAAAGTTTGTGGGATGGTAAGGAAGAGACAATACAAACCCAAAGGCATCTCAGTTGTGTAAAGGATGTAGTTTCACCTCTTGTAGTCTCCCTTCTGCAGGCAAACCATACCAAATGCTTTCCACAATAAGACAGCAAACCCAAAACCTCAAGAAAAGAAGATGCAGTCAGCATGTTGACAACTAGTAGGATTCTCCTTCCTCTCATGCAATTCCACAGAAAGGTATTTCTTTCTGCCAAGTACCTAGTTAGAAAAATGTTGCCAACCCAAAACTGCCCTCGGATACCCATGGGGGCAGAAAGGTGGCTTGCTTCCTGAGGTGAGGTGTCCCTCTCACTGTCTTCCCTAGACTTCACCACAGCGTATCCAAAGAGCAGAGTTGGAATGACAAATATCAGGAAGCAGAGCTCCGAAGGAGAAATACGTCATTCATGGAGATATAGCTAACCAGTCACCTGACACAGATATTATAATCCAGTAGAATTGCCAATTCTGGGTTTACAAGGTTTCTATCAAACCTCCACATGTAAAATCTCCATCGCTTTAAGAGACATTATTAGAGAAAATAAAATCTCCATTATCTTGTCTATTTTTTCAATATACAAAGTCTATAAAGTTTAAGAAAGTCATAAGCCAAGACAGTTGTCACACATAACCCCCCAATAAATCAATGAGAAGATATCTTTGAAAAGTAAGAGTCACCCCTTGTATTCTGCATCCTAATGGTTCATTTCACATGCCCAGAACTCTCAAGATTATTTTATGTGGTTTTGGATGGTTCCAAATGCTTTCAAAGAGTAAGTGTCATGAAGTGTGCAAGGAATAGACATAAGTATGTATTTTACAAAGACTTAAATGCAAATCATACTGCTTTATGAGGACTGAAGTTCTCTAGAATTTCATAGAAGAACTGGTACCTTCTACTTGAGAAACTAGTCTGAAAATGTTATAAATGTCATAGTGCCTTACTTGTTCTCGTTGCTGGCATCGTATCGAGGCATAGGGTCAAAATCATTTCCATTGACATCAAAACTGGCCTGTGAGTCCTGTAGCCAACAGGAGAAAGAAAACCAATTTCCCATTAATTAGCCATTGACTCATGTGGCCTATACATTCTTCAGCAGGTTCCTACAAGCGAGCAATTAGGTTAACTAACATACCTGTGGTTTTATGGTGACTGCATGTTTTAGGAAAGGATTACATATTTAATAACTACGGGATTTACATATTTTATTTTCTTTTGGGAAAAGGGAGAAGGATAACAAATGTTCTGAAAAAGCATAGTTCCAGTGTCAGAGAGGAAATAGTGGTGTTTCATTTAACCAGAACACTACATTTCTTCAAAGAAACTTTTGGAATAGAGCTCATTCACAAAATTGGTATTTTACTAAATGTTCAAAGATTTGAGAAATCACCTGCATAATGATGACTGAAATTTCAGTCATAGCTTCAAGGAATAAGAACAATATCATTTTCTTAAGAATATTACTATATACAGCTTCAAATGCAGCATAAACTTCCATTTCCCTGGAAGTGTAACTGTTTCAAATACTTGCAAGATATCTCTGTATTTTTGTTCCATATTCTACATTTACCAGGGTTCTTACAGCTGAAAATAGTTTATAGAGTAAATAGCTGCTGGTTTGTATGGCTCTCATTAATCGATGCGGTAGCATGTGGTGTGTTGACATGAAAAGCAGCTCTTTTTAATCTCTTCTTTGTTCAAAACCAGTTACCACATCCACCTCAAATATTCCTGTTTGCAGCCACACCAGTAATAATCTGACATATAGAAGGCATTTGTCATCAAACAAGCAATGTGTACTGCTTTGGGGGAATTCCTTGTTGGCGTAAGGAAAGGGAGAGAGGAGGTGGTAAGGGAATAAATAGCTGCTTTAAATTTTGTGGAAGGACAGTACTGGGATGAAGTGACATACGATACAATTCGGGTCATTCATTGAAGAGGTAAAATTATATTTGGTTTGTTTAAATAACTTAAGAGATTAAAATGAAATATGTGGCATGCATTAGGGCCAAGCATACACTGACAAATAGGGCAACTGCCTGTCACTTGTGTTTGTGCAGTCCTCCTCATGTATTTCAAAGCTGACCTCCACATACAGCATAGAGAAGGATACGGATGTAAGTGTGGCTGATTTAAAATAAACGTCTTTAAATTGTGCAAACAATTGTAGCTTTTGATGGGTGGTTAAAGATGTTTTTGTGATCTTCATCTCTTCAAAGCTCTGTCAAGATGATATGCTGGCTGGCAAAAAGCATGTGTTCAGGGCTCTTTTACAAGACCTACATCTACAATGCAACTGAAGGTATATGCATGTCTTGTGCTGGTCACCCTCAGTGGTCCGGCTCAATCCAAATATATTTGTTTGTTTTCTTACCTCGTGTGAATGTACATCTTGCACACTTTATTTCAGACAAATGTCGAAGTCATGCGCTTTCAGGTAAGGCCTACTCCCAAAGCACAGGACTAATCACTGCAGCAAAGTGTGGCCTTAATGATCTGAACAACTTCAAACTCTGACACTAACACAAGAAGTCACCCACTAGGCAAGGAGCTTCTTCTCATGTTATACAACCCACCAAGGTATATTAATCCAATCATTTAAATGTGACGAATCACAAGCAAACAGAAACCTCTTGACATGATATGAGACATAGAACACAGAAAACAAAGGATACAGCTATATTACAAATTGTGAGGGGACTCACTGGAGTGATGAGAGATTTACTAGGAAGACCCCAAAATATTCTACACCTGTTCTTAACTGAGTGAATCATAACAAGTCATGTGCTTTTCCTTTAACGTTATTTCTAGCAGAAAGATAAATAGCTTTAAAAATAAATGCATGGAAGAATATGCCTAAAATTACAGTCTTTGAGAAAAGCTACTGTCTTGCTAACTAAATGTATAGGCCAAAAATGGACTTCAGCTGCAGGCGTTAAATGAAAAACAGTGTATTCCATTTCTGAAGAGTGTGAGGATATTAATTAAAATAATTGCAGAAAAAGCAAAAAAGGATCTGATGATTGGTTCCAGTGCTTCAGAAATTCAGGACTCTGCTACAAGACGCATACAGATATTAGATAGGTTCAGATGGAACACAGTCTTAACTAAAATAATACAGATTACCAAAAGCTGTCTTCCTCCTATTCATCAGTGTTAACATTTGAGGAAACCCTCATATGATTGTTCCTCCCTCTCTCCTCCCTCCCTCCATCTCTCCAGGAGCAGCAAATTAATAATAATAAAGCAGCAAAGTAATAATAAAGCAGCAAATCTGGACTCCTTTGGACACTCACATAATTCTGCATCAAGTCTGGATGGTTTCTTTCGATGCCGTCATCCAGGATGGTGACCACAACGTTCTTTCCAGTGTAACCTCTCTTCCAAGCACCTACTATATTCATATCTGATTGGCAATGGTGGGTGTTATCACTGCAGTGCTGGGGAGAGAAGAGGAGATAAAGATGTTGGATGTTGCAGATTAGTGAGCAGTTGAGGGGCTGAGATATTACTCTACTTAGATTAACATCACCTTTTAAATCAGCACATAAGCATATTGATTGGAAAAGCAACTATATCAACACCTTCATTTAGACAGAAAATAATTTTAAAAGAAATGCCAAATTAAATGAAAATTACTAGTCCTGCTTATTTCCCTTTCTAATTACTCGTCATGCTAAACAATAGAAAAGGGAAGCGTCCAGCCATACTAAACCACTAGAAGCCATGAGTAAAACAAAGCAACTATTCCTGGCTGTTAGGCATGCTCATTTGAAATGTACATTTGAATTATGTGATTTTTTTCAGAAAAACAAACCATATGTGGATAAAAGTAGACAAATGCCTGTTCAGAAATGGTCATGGAAAAAAAACCCTTGCTTTTTGGAGCTTATGTGCTGTACAATTTCTTGACAGAATGTCTGGAAACTGATCCAGATTCATTTCTATCTACAAAAGAAGGCTTTTGGCAGGTTTTGTGCAATATCAGCAGGAGATGAGCAGCAGTTAAGAACCTGTAACCAAAACAACACCCTGAAAAACTTGCAGCTTAGGGTGTCTCATGAATTGTAGATAGTTAGATTGAGAACAGCCTGCGGTACAGCTTTCAGAGCAATCAACTTCAGTGTGGTGGAGAAAGAAAGTTTAGGGTACATTAAAACTGAAAGCCTCTTCCTTGACATGAATGCACCCAGTTAATGTGAAGAAATCTGGCTTGCCATGGCAATGAGACATGACCCTCGGGTATTCGTATGCCCCATTAGTGACTCTCTAACCCACACACAGAGCCCTCCCCTGTGAAGTGGGCTTGAGCCCCTCCTCGGTGCTGCTCTCCTCCAGCTCCTCCAGGCACAGACAGAGCACTAGGCAAAAAAATTGAAAAAAAAAAAAGAGAGAGTGCAGGAAAGGGGGAAAAAAAAGAGTGGAAGGAAGGAAAAAGAAATTGAAAAAGAAACTTGTATCATAGCAACAGTGGCTACATGAGCTTGCTCCACCTCACTCCCTGCCCCACTGCCTTGTGTCCCCACTTCAGTCTCATGTTTTGGCACTCTACAATTTGCAAGGAGTATAAATACATTCAGAGGCATGCACTCCTCCCTGATTTAGTCCACCCCTCTCCTCCTGAATGTAAGCACACTGAAGAACCGTTAGCCGTACTGAGTGCAAACTGACATCAAATTACTATTAAATCATAATTTTCTTCCTCCTATTTCTCCAGTTCACCGCCCTGTACTGTCATACTCAAACCAGAGGATTTAAGAGTTGTCATTTGCTGTTACTGTAGCAATATTATATAATTAGGCACCATATATATGTACACATTATGAAGTCTCTCTCATGGTCTTTCCCTTGTGTCTGCAAATATGTGTGCGTCTCTCTCTCTCTGTCCATCTGCACACAAAGGACCTTGAAGGACTTAAGGGACCAGTTCCAAGGAATGTATAGGGCAGGCTTAATGCTTTTGTTCTGTGTATTCCTTGGAAATGCTCACACTGCTGGCTTTATGAAATTAATTACAGTCTAAACTTGCCATCTGGACACTGAATGTAATGGCTGTACACATGAGGGTTTCTAATGTACAAACAAGGGGGTTAAAAGTGTGTAATGTTTCCAAGTGCCTTTGCATTTTTCGAAAGTGTTACTGAATTAAGCATCAGAAAATACCTGCAAAAGCTATTAATATCATTATTCACATTTTGCTGATGTGAAGACAAGGAGACAAAAAGGCAGAAACACCAGCCTTCAGACACAGAGTAATCCCAAGAGAGAGCTGCAATGGGCAATAAGGATTCCTGTCTCTGACCTTCAGTCAAATTTACTGGGCCGGTACTTTATCCCCTTCTCTGAAATGCCAAATGACCCTCTGGCTGCTTTGCTGACTGTCTTGTCCTCTTCTCCTATGGGATGGGCTCGTTGTTTTGCTTCCATGCCAGTCAAACCACTCAGGCTGAGCAAGCATATGGGTTTTTAATTCCCATTCCCTTGCAAGCTCTTAGGCTCTCTGCCAGAAGATCACTGCTTTTTCCCTTAATTACGTTGGCACAGTCAGCTGCCCTCACTTACCTGACCTGAACTTATGCTTTTGTAGAGGTAGCTGGAGGGGGTAGCTGAAGGGGGTAGCTACACACATGTAGACAAACATAAGACAAGAGACACCTCTTTCTTTACCGCGTGCTCTGATTGTTCTCTCAAGAGACATGCCAGGTCAAACAGATGCTTAAATTATCTTGCTCTGCTCCAAGACCGGGCAGAAAACTAGTCTAAACAAAATCTTGCGGCATAAAAGAAAATCCAGGGGTAAAGCAGGTATAACTGCGTGCCCACTGATAACTTTGGATCACAGCATACGTAACATATGGTCCAGCATGCAAAGGCAGCAAAGAAGCATCCCAGTGGGTGTAGGTCAACAGCAGATGAAGGGTTCATTTCTTATGGTTACAAATATAACTAATTCTCAAGTCCTATTAAAAATGGCATCTTTGTTTTCTTTTCACCACTATTCCTTACATTGTTCCTCTCAAATCTTTATCTACACTCCTCTCTCCTTGCTCCTACCCTTGCTCTTTTCTTCCAATACTGTCATTTACCACTTAAATTCCAGTTTTGTTGGGTTCAACATCCGATCTCAGATTCCCATGTTTTATCCACAAACTATGCCTTCCCTCAGATTACTATCCGATTTTCTCCAGATTAATCAGATCATGTACTTCTAAAGCAGTCAGATTTAGCTTTTATCAGGAACACTTTAAATCTTGGAGTGCAATTACTCTTCAAATACTATATAATATGGTATGGATATGCCGTTCCACATCTAACAGCATCTAAGATGCCATCTATTACTTGGTTTAATTTGCACTCTTTCCTGTCCCTTTAAATTCCTCTTTCCATCAAAAACATTCCTTGTGAGGGGTTTTCCACTACTGGGTTCCATTCTATAATTTTTCTTTAACCGTGTGCTGCTTCTTT
>JAOXJM010000019.1:39151960-39185146 GCA_026413425.1 Tringa solitaria | reverse complement strand
TACAGAGCTATAAGGTCACCCCTCAGTCTCCTCTTCCCCAGACTGAACAACCCCACTGAACAAACTAAAGGTAAGAGTTCTTAATTTATGATTGTTTACAATTCTCGTGCAACCCCCACTTTTCCTGGTGCTACAGCTACAAAACACACTTTGTGGCTCCTCTCCTCTGTTGTCTGTATTCTTCCTTGTCATTCCTACTGTCTCTATCCATCTCTTCCGTGATTCCTGTCAGTTGGTCTTCTGACTCTCAGTTTTCTCCATTTTCAAATGTCAGCTGTAAATGGATCTTCTTTTCCCTGTTCACTTTGTTTCTCCTACTGGCTCTGCTGTTTAAGTGGAAATACTATTTTAACATGAACATGTGCCAAAAATACATTGTAGAGCTAAAAAGTGTCTTCCAAGTAAAAGGGGAGATTCTCAAGGAAATGTAATGTACCTCCTGAAAAATAATTGTTTTTTTTCAACTGTTGTGTTCTACCATGGATATGCATGTGGCAGTTACAAAAACGGTTTTATTTACTTAAAAACTGTAATGAGATCTTTGGATCCAATGGAGACACAGTATGAATCTGTAAGCACTGAATAACATAGCCACTCATAAGGAAGCTAACAGAGGATTTAACATGTGAGTTTGTACTTTGAAGCAATTACGATGGCTTAACAGATATAGTTATACACATTTTATTTAAGGAAACATTACTGAGCATGTGCAATTATTAAGTCTCAAATCATATGAGGTTACAATGCTTCCCTGTAGCTCAGAAAAGTTGAAATTACATTCTCCTATAGCATATTCTCAAATCTGATGACACAGAAATTAGTGCAGTGGGAAGTAATGATGGCAATAGAGACAGAGTGATCTGGATCACTTCTGAAGGTGAATCTATTTAAGCCGTGTGTTTGTAATATAATTTTATATTATATCGTACATAAAAGTATGCACAGAGGACTAAGAGTTCAAGGCATAAAATGAAAGTGTCCAGAAACACAGTAATGGTTTCTTACACAGTAAGCTGTAAGACAGTCATCTACAACTTCAAGAAGGTGCTTTATGAAACCATGCATTATTCTTTGATAGTTAAGCAGCGGGATAGTAAGAAAAGTGGGTTAACACACTTTTGTAATCACAGCAATGATACCATTCCTGGAATGATACGTGCATATGCCTAGTATTGATGGTTCAAAAAGGATGCTCTTGGAAAATGAGCAGTGAGTCCTTGCTGCTTGTTTTCTGAACCAAGTGCTAGAAACGCAATTTACAGTGATTCTTAAGAAGCTCAAAGAATTTATGATATCTAAGAGAGGGTGAAGACATGACTTGATTGTAGCATGCAAGTAACACAGATGGTATTTTTGGAGAAGGAACACTTCTTTAAACTAGTAGAGAATGACCTAACAAAGTAAGTACAGAGCAAGAAAAACATGCAACTGCAAGGTGTAAGATTTTTAATAGTTAATTGTTAAGACAATGCACTTACAGATGTGACTCTTTTACAAATCCAATATTTTGTCTAATATATGTATGTTTCACTGAAAATCTACTGCAGCTTAATTAGAAATTCTAGCCTTGTGCTTGTAGATTACCAGTTGTACTGACTGTTAGTCAAACAATCACACAATCTTCTGCCATATCTGTGAAATGAATCAACCAAAGGAGTTCAGATCTTGATGCTGGCTTCTGTGAGACTAAAGCAGCTTTGTGCTGGGAACTCACTCCACAGAAGCCCCAGCTAGGAAGTATAGTCTGGGAGAAATGAACTTTTTCTGCCATTTAACTGCCTTCAAATACTTTGAGAGGGAGTTTCGGTGCCTGCAGTTAAGTGTTACTTTAAATATATGTGTATCCTGAACAACTCCACTCTATATACACACAGAAACATTACTTCCTATGAATAAAACACAATTAAATACACAAAGAAATAATGTCAAAACAGAATTGACATTAAACTTTCAAATGAGGTAATGTTTTGGGTTTTTTTCCTCTTTGACCTTTACATTTAGGAGTGGGTGACAAAAATTTCTGAAAAAAATAATTTTCTATTACTTCTGGAGCAAAATGTAGACATTTTAATTGATGAGCATTTCTGTGCATAGGTATGGATTATTTTTAAACAGGAACATATGACTTTATGTGGACAATCTTCTACTTGTATGAAAGATAAAGATCTTTCAAGGAAAAAAGGTTCTTTAAAAAAACAAGAAGAAAGTTGGTTGTGTTATTATAACCTCGGCACAGTATAAAATAAATAAGGCTTTTGTATTGATTCAACTGAAGATCCATTTCATTGTCTTGTTACAAACACCCTTGCCAATTCCTGTATAGATCTAGGGTTGACATAAAACAATCCACAAAACCAACTAAAAAGTAATCACAATGTAACAGGCTTATTTCAACACAAAGTGGGGTCAGTTAGCAGCCCAAAAACTTGGTCTGGAGGACTCTGAAAAAACTTTTAAGTACATGCTTAAGTTTAGGCTCATGCTTAAACCTATCCTTGACCTGCAAAGCATTCTCATAGATGCCTAATTCCAGTGAGATGCATGAGACCTGATCATGTGGCTGTGTACTTCACTGCACACCATACCATTAGCAGCATCATTGCAAGCAGCCACTTTAATAATAAAGAATTCTCTGTTTTTTTTCCTTATGAACACCCAAAAGAGCTTTTTTCTTCTTTTGTTCAGCCACTTTATCTCAGTTTATCTATTGTCCTTTAACTTATGGATGACAGGATTTAACATGGATACAAAGGGCAAAACAAGAATCTCAGTGGGAACTTTTCAATTCACAGTAAAAGTTTTGTTTGATTGCTCTATATTTTTCTCCATGCCTCTCCCCCAAAACCAGCATGTGAATCAAATGCACAACTTGATGCGGCGTGACTATAATAACAGGGTTGCTATAGAAAGGAGAAATGGATGAAACCTGCTCAGTGTTGTTACTGCATGCTTTACTTTTAATTTCCTATTAAGCCCCCTATTCACAACTGCCTAGAAGAGAAATGGCTATAATTTAGAAATTAGTTTTTTTCTCTAAACACATATGCATACATGTAAATTTTTCCTGTCCTTCTCCATACAACGTAACCGTATCAGGAGATCTCTAATGCTCAGTGCCTGCCTGGAGGCAACAAACACGGGTCATAACCTCTGTTTCATTCACAGTCACATTCATATGTACAACTTCTACCTATTGAGCAGCAAAGAGATGAATGGCTCAGCCTTTGGTTTACTTTTCCTATTAGAATGTGGGGAAAATCTTGCACGTGAGACTTTCAAATGTTGAGACAACATAAGGCTTTTTCTTAGTAACAAACCAAGCTCACAAAGCGGTTTTGGCCACCCTTGTAGATTCTTTCCTTGAGAGTATCTACTGAATTAGTCCGCAAAACGTTTCAGTGGTAATAGTTTACACAATGTATAACATGGTCTCAGGCTATCAGCACTTCTGAAGTTCCAAACAAGATCAAAGCTATTTCACACAGTGTGATCAATACTTGGAACTTTTGGATAGTGGAGAAGAACCAGTAGCCACACATAGTGAAAGCCAGACCATATGCCCAATGTGAGTGGGCTTAAAAGGCAGGAACCTTTCAGAATTTTGTTCTCTCTCACTGGTCACTATCATGCAACTTCCCTGCTAATCAAAAAATGGATCAATGTTATGGTCTCTTTGGGCAAATATTTTCAAAGGACAGACATAAAATAGAAGGATGCTTTCACTTTCACAATACTTTTATCCTCTTACATAGTAGTTTATTGCCAATCTGGAGTGGGTGCAGATGGAAATTGCTGGAGACAATGTTTTAAAAAGGATGCCATGTGAAGGTAGCAAATACACCTAATCGTGAAATCTAAACTACAAAAGTAGATAGTCTAAATTGAGTGTCAAAATCCTCAAGAAAGCTGAACCAATCTAACTGCTCAGTATTGTCAGAAACGTTAATCCTGCTTCATATTTTTTCGTCTCTGATGTTCAGATAGTCACAAGAATGACACAAAGGATGGGGACAGGATTGAGAAGGTGGGGGCAAAGATACTGTAGGTCATAGGATGTGACACACAAAGCCTTGAATCTGTCTTTGGTGTCTTGGGAAACTTCATTGTCAGATGAGGGCTCTGAGGAAGTCAGTGGAATACAGGAATTCAAGCATTTTCCCCAGAATCATGTTTTCTGTAAGCAGGCCAGCTCCTTACCAAGATGTAAGGGCTGTAACACTTTCTAAGTATGCTGTATTAATTCCTCTATCCACATTTCAATTCATGTAGAGGGGGACTTAGTTAATCAAGAATATATGGATTTCAGTGTTTCAGCAGCTGGGATCATATAAAGCCCATTCAAACAGTGCATTTGAAAGCTTGCAGTTAACAAACTTTCCTGAACAGCCTACTCTGCAGCGTACCAGCCTGCAGCAAGACCAGGAGACTTATAAGAAAAAAAACCAGCCAGATTAAACCTCCTGTTGAATCAGGAAGTTCAACGCTAAACCTGGATGTGGAAGAGTACGTGGAAGTTGAACAAAGGAGAAGTTAGTCAACCTCTTTGTAACTTCAGAAACATTTTTTTCTTTGCTTAACTTGTCTTTATTTTTGTTCTAAATGGGATTTCTGGCTCCCAAATATAATCTTGTAACCAGGAGTTAATATTCATAAAACCAGAACACAATCATCCAAGCAGTAGTTTACTGTTTATTAATTCACACTTGCACTTCTTGGGGCTGTCTGATGCTCTTCTCTCCTGCCCATTTCCTTTCTCTGACCACCATGCATTTCTGCTGTTTCCTGGCAATGAGTTTATTTTGAAACAACCAATTTTTAAGTTTTTGCAGAATTTATAAGTTCCACAGCAAAAGAGCAAGCACAGATGTTGCCTGTTTTGCTCCACACCATAGAACTGGTATATTTTCCAAAAAAGCCCTACTGCCTCTCTTTGAGATAACATGGGGTCTTTTGCTGACAGGGTCTCCTGTATTCAGTGACTGAGTTCGAAGTGTTCACTTAATTTATTGAGGTTAATTTTAATTGAAAGTGCATTTAAAAGTCATGCAGATGTGCAAACACTTGCTGGACTTCTCTCCAAAAACAGCACTCAGAGTTTCCTGTAATTTTTGTCTCTGCTGTCTGTTTCTTGTTTGGCTAGAAGAAAACCCTCTTCGCAGGGCTTAAGCAGCAGGTGTAGTTCATAGCAGAGATTTCATGACATTAGAAATAGCTACAAGCAATGCCAAGGATGACCTGCATCTAATGAGTGATGTAGAACACACTTTATTGAAGTCTCTGCCTTCACTGTGTTTGCTTCTGCTATTGGTTTGTTTTTGGTGTGGTTGTTGTTGAGTTTCAGTTTAAACATGGTTGAAAAAGGAGCAAAAATTAACATAAAAAAGGGTCAGCAAGAACTAATGTCTTCTGCATACTTTTAATTTTAGTCATAGCATTTGCTCATGTGATATGCAGAAAGATATGTTAAAGCATGGATGCAGGAATCAGAAAAGCTGGATGGAGTTTTGATGTCCCCATTCTCATGGCATCCTATGTCCTAGGGCATATCTCTTCAGTAAAGAAGAGCAAAATCATATCTAAAGACTGGTAGGAGACCTAACATCCTAAGCCTAAATAGTCATTCTCCAATTTCTCCTTTGCAAAGGGCACTACACAGATCAGGCTCTCCTCTGCACAGAATGGTTAGGAAATTGACTAAAGCACAACACTGATTTTTGCTCCCTGACTGGGAAATAATATAGCTACTGGTTGTGTCAGAAATTTCTGTAAGTCTTATAGGTTATGAGTTCATTCTTTGGCAATCAGACCACAAGACAAGCAATCAGAATCAATTCTTCTGTACTGTGGCTGTGCACTGCTGGTCATTTTGGCTTCCTGGTGTTTGTACAGTGTTCTTTATGTGAAAAAAAAGCTATAAAATATTAGCTAAGTATAATACTTAGCAATCCCTTTCCTGAAGTATGCAAATAGTAGCAAAAAAATACATAAAATGAGTGTTGGAAACAAAGCAGTATTTTTTACAATTAATTATATTACCTCCTCCTTTTTTCAGTAACTCAGTATTGCACAATGAAAGAAATTGTTTTGCTATTTGTTATTACTTGATTTTAATTTTAAAAAATTCTGAAAAATGTGTAGCTAACTAAGAAGTTGCTCTTGGAAAACTGCTCTTAGATACTATTGATAGGCAAATTCCTTCTCCTTTGAGAAGTGTACTTTCAGGTAAGTATGTACCTCTGTACATACATGAATGTTTTTCCTGATGAAATGCTGTGAGAGATAAAAACTAAAATACACCTAATTGTGCCCCAGTATGGCACACCTTACTGTTGTTAATATTAGCAATTTTATATCCGTTTCTATTCCATATAATTTATTGCTAGCTGTTTATTTTGAACTAAAGCTAAAGGCAGATATTTATCATACCTCATTAGAAATTCAGCAAAGATTTTGTGCCACTTTTATTTCCTTACTAATTGCAGAAATCAGTCAGAAAAATGCAGTTCAGAAAAAAAAAATCTATGTATAATATTTAGACACAAATGATATTCCATACACAACATTATACAGAAAAGTACCTGCAGTTTCTTAATGTGACTCAGTTGTTTCCCAGGAAAAAAAAAATTAAATAAGTTATTGAAAGGTAAAATAAAAGTGACTACACTTCCTCTGAAGATAAAATTACTGCAGTAAATAGGCAGAGGAATGTGTGCTATCACTGTATGATATAGTACCAAATCTTTGACACTCAGGAAAATCTATCCCAAAGAAAGTATGAAAATGGTTCCAGTATTGCTGCTTCTTGGTTCAGTGAAAATACTAGCCAACCCTTGAACAGTGCTGGCTTCCATTTTGTGTTTCCTGGGCACTTCCAGGGCTGCTTATCTGGAAGTGAGAACTGAATGTCCCGGAGGAACAGATCATGCAGTCTATCCAGTCGTTCTGTCTTTATTTGCTAATCTTGCTAAACTAGTTGCACTAATAATCTGTTTTCAGCAGATAGGGATAAATCCACTTCTACAGTTTTTTGATTACTTAAAGAACACTATTGTCTTCCAACAGGAAATGAATTTGGGTCAAATTGTGTATAACCTGACCTTATGTTACTAGTTCTACCTTGTCCACAGAAAACAAGAGGTGTGTTTTTTCACATACAGATTTGCAAGGCAATGTTTTGACAAGCAGTTTGATTCTTTCTTGCAGCACTTCCACTGAAGTTAAGTCACAGATTGTCTTCTTAACTTTCTAAAACACCAAAAGCTTGATTTTCTCATGCAATAAAAACCACACACAAATATAAAAAGTGCATGCAGCAACCAAACCAAGTTAAAAAATATGCAAATCACTTACAAGCATGCCATGCCACCTCAGAAAGAACAATGATTTGGCTTCCACTGCACAGAGGGAAAGAGAGAGAGAACAATTCTTGGGAGGGCAATAAAAAGAGAATGAGGTTTTTCCTTAGCTGCCAATGCCTGGCATAGGTGGGTCGTAAACAAATTCTTAGGAGTTTGTAAAGGAGGGTGACATGTATTCTTTTGCTGTGGTGTTAGCACGTGGCAGGTGAAATTCTGTCCTGAATTCTGTCTCCTCTGTACCCGGGCTCACACTCAGACCTAGTGTGACCTCTCCTCCTCCCTCCGCCTCTCTCCAGCCCGTCCCACCAGGCGCCTGTCCCTCCTTCCTTTGTCCCCACTGTCTCCTTTCACAGCCCCACTTGCCTTAGTTGACCTCATTAAGGGCCAGGGCAGGAACACAAAATCCTTTTCTCTGCTCTCCCCCTTGCACTTGGGGTTGGAAGAGGGGCACAAGAGAAGCCAACTTCCCCACAGATCTCATCAGCGGCATAAGGAGACAACCGGCCCATCCAGCTCTTCACCCCCACCTTATTTCAGGGGTACAGGACCTTTGGAGACTCCTATTACTGCTGATAAAGGCTTATTAGCCCAATTCTGGCTGCTGTCCAGAGTCAACTATACCGTGTCAGAGCAGGAGTGCCTGTCCCTGCCTGTGAACACCAGTATAGCTCACCTGGGAGCTCACAAATATAACTGGAGAGCACTATGTGGCATACTGCAGGAGTTTTCTGAAGAAACAAAGTAAACTGGGTTCACCATACCCTTTGCTGAAGCTCAAAGCAATGCTGACTTCACAGTCCTCACTGAAAGTACAAAGTAAGCAGTTTTTCCTGGGTTTTGGTTTCAGCATCAGAGCTCAAGGCAGCCAGCCCTAGCTGCAACTAATTCAGATCTCAGTGGTCTGCATGGACTGCTCTCAATTGGAGTATAAATTATATTTCATTTGTCTATACCAGAAATCCTACAGTGCAAAATAAAAGGATGACTGATAAATATTGGCTGATGAGTTAAGATTCTTAGCATGTCTTTTAACTTCATTTGTAGAGATCAACAGCAAAAACAGGCCTCAAAATTATTTGAGAGGTGAGCCGAACGTCACTGTGAACCAAAGATACATATAAAACAAAGTGAAAGTTCTACTTCAATAAGGCTTTGAATTATACTTTCATGTTGCTGTAGGATGTGTTTAGCGATGACAATTAAAAAGACAGCGGAATTTTTTGACTTATATATGCAATAGGGATGTCCTTCTTCCTCGCAGCTTCTGAATGTGACTATCTGAGAAGCTGACAGGCAAGTCTCCATGGTCCACTTCTTGATGCAGTTTACAACTTCAGTGGTATTGTCAGCTATTTCCCTTCATTCTCAGGTAAATTTCACTGCTGTAAAAATTTTCAGGGTGACCCCTACGTATACATTTTAGAGACCCTGGCTAGCTTCTTCTCTAAGTATAACACAATTTTTAAAGTTATATTATTTGGTTTTGTGAGTAGCTCAGTTATTTTATGCTGTAGTTTCTCAGAGAAATACCATCTCACCCCAGTGATTTACTGCAATCCTGGAACCTCCAGCTTTCCCCTCTTTGCCATACCTTCTCCAGCTATAAGGAGAGCTTAAAACGTATATCTCTGGATACACATTTCCTCTTTCTTTGATGAAGTGGCATCCAGTGAGGACAAACCACTTGGTTTATATGTTTTAACTATCACATTTATTCTTAGGTGCTCTAACAGAACAGTGCCTCTCACTCCAGCCTCACATCTCAAAACACCATACTCCTCCTCCGGTAAATTCTCAGTCCCACAGAAATACCCTATTACATGTTCAATCCCTGCCTAGGGACTAGGACATGCAGAGTGGGAAAAACCTGGTAGGAAGTGGAAGCTTCTCCAAATCAGAGAAGCCTGTCAGCACTAGCAATTATTGTTAACAATAGAAGGGACGATAACTGTACTGGAGAGGATTATCAGTGTTGAAAAAGACTTGTGCCTGTCTGAACTGACTGCAAAAACATAGTCAGTGTCTTTGTAGTCTAATAACGGTTTGTTAAAAAAATAAACAGTGGCTAAATTAATTTCTTGCAGTTACATTCTATTTAAAAAAAAATATATGCAATGGAGCCCACAGAGCTAGATTACAGCTGCAGAAAGCTGTGTGAGTTTGCCTGTGTGATTCCAATTTCAACTGACTGCTACGAAGCCCTTCTAAAGAAGGGAGCAAAAACAAATGGCCAGCAAAGACAGTCTTGTAACTGAAGTCTATTAAAGCCAAAGTAATTGACCACATCCTTGCATATATTTTTAATTTTTTTATATTTACCTTCTCTAGTTTTTATGGCCATTTTTTCATGCAGGCAAGATAAGCAAACTCATTAAACAAACTGGCCGGTACAGTGAAATTGGCTGGGTACAAAGTCCCCTTAGTCATTCCAAAGACACTGTTTGTTGTTATTACAAGTTAAGTAAAACAGTTTCAGATAGCAGTAGGGCTTCGGAGTTGACTTCGACCTCTTTCAGTTATGCAAACTGATTGTATACAGTTCACCCGGTTATTGACAAACAAGTTATTTTGTCAACATCAATGAAAGAGAAGGAAATTATTAAATACAGTCTGATGATACAAAGGTAGCTGAGGAGGGTATATGTGACTTAGCTCTGTCCTGACTTAAAATTTGGAAAGGGATGTTAACCAGGGACCTTCTTTCCTTTTGATTTTATTTCTTTGATATTGGTTCATTCTGAGCAAGCTGGATCCAATTCTGTAGGTCAGTTTTGAAAAAGAGTTGAACAAGTGAAGTTTACATGCTACTTAATCTATAAAAATATTCTATTTTACCCTTAAGCACAGATGCCTCAGGATTCAGAGGCCATGATGAAGCAGCTGGGTTTTTTTCAGCTTTCCCTGCTTTGAAGGACAAAGTCAGAAGAAAATCTCTCTTTTCCTTGTTCTTAGAAAGCATGAAAAGCTGCAATTTCTCAATAGATAATCCACTGGTAATGAAAAGTATGAGTATACTTGTGCAGGTGATGAGTGCCTCTGGAAGCTCTGCCTGCTTCATCTTTCACAGAAACACAAGATGCTAAATAACTCCTCATGTCTCTGCTCTTTCTAGGAATATGATTAGAATAAATGGAGAAAAATAGAGTGATTAAAAAAAGATCTTTTAATTTCTTCACAGAATAGTTCTTGATTGATACTTTCAAACTTTTGTGATGGCACAAAAGACAAAGAAGGCCTGAATCCCCCTTGTAACTTCTTGCCATGGATATCATACAAACAAAAATGAATTATTTCTAGCTCAGGCAATTAAAATTACAAAATTAAAAATTACTCAGACAATTACAATTACCTGCAAAGAAAAAGCTGGGGGAGGGAAAATATCAATCAGACACTGCTTGAAAAAGTCTTTGAATAAAAGGACTTGTGTCAACAAATCTGAACTATATTTACGGTCCTGTTAGAGATTATGCCAGTTCAACGGCCAAAGGTATCAATCTTAACCCACAACGAAGTTACTTATTAATCCAAATGCAAACCTGTACATGATAATACTTCATTACTTTCTCAATAACACATTTGCAGCCAGCAACCTATGTCTTTCTGACATAGCAATGACAGAAACCATTAACTAATCTCAAATTCCTTTTTTCCCTTCAACTTAAGTAAGTAAGATTAAAAAAAGTAGCTATGCCTACAGTCACAAATACAGTCATATGAGGATATCTGGTAATGACCCAAGTCAGTCCTGAAGCCAACTTGTTCATGTATTTTTAGCTATTCTCTCTGCTGAAATAGTGCACTTGCTAATATTTTACTGATGACTTTCAACAAAACAACATCAAACCATTACCATTAAGAATACTGCAAATACACAGAGTCATTCATTAGAGGTAAATACAATCAGTCAGGAACAGCCCCTTCCCAGGGGGTCTGCAAGCGAGGAGTTTCTTCTACAGGTATAGAAATGACAATATTCTGAAAGTTGTACAAGGCAAACAGTAAAGTCCGTTTCCTGCCTAAGGTGCCTTCTGCATTTCACTGGCAATTGTGGGACAGCTGTGAAGGAGTGTGGATAGGCAACACAACTGATTTAAAACCAGGAGACTACTACCTTCCTGAACAAATTAGAGGCAACTGCTAGAAGCACCTACTATCTGTTAACACCTCCTCACCCCCACTAATCTAGTTCCACCAAAAAGCTACAGTGGCACTAAAAACCTTGCATACAAATCTAGGAGCACAAAGGAAAAATTTCATAGAATACCCTACATGATATACAGTGGGCTTTTGCTTGACTATCGTTGTTCTCTTGAAATCTGGCCTCCCTCTTTTTAGTCTATCACAGAGCTGAAAGTCTGTAGCAGTAACAGGAGACTACTTAAACATAAATCACTGTTATTTTCTAGTTTCAATTAAAAATACTGAAATAATTTTTTTAAAAAATGAGAACTGACAGGACACAATATCATGATCTTCTGCAATTTATTGGAATCTGTCACCTTGTGCACATATTTATAGGATAAGCAGACTGAATAAACATACGTATTAGTGGAGACAGACAAGTATACACATTTCAGTAAACCGGGGAAAAGACCTGCCATGATCCCATGATCCAAAATAATACAGCTTTCACAAACAACTGAAAAGCTATTTACAAAGTGGACAATGAACCGCTAAAAAACCTCTTAGCTTCATCAGCCCAAGCTGTGATGAAACAGAAATGAAATAGATTTCTACTGTATGAGGAAAGTTACTTCCTGCAAGACAGATTTCTAATAGCTCAGAAAGAGTAACATGGAACACTTTTTCCATTTGAAAACAAGATTCAGTAGTGCAGTTCTTTAATAAAAATAAGAGGAATTTTGAAAGTGAAGTTATTACTTAGCCTCTCACTAAAACACATGAATTCAAGAAACCGAATAGCAAAGCTAGTAGACTTTCTGACTGACAACATGCTCATATGACATATCTGTGAAGATAAGGACTTCTGACTTAGTTTACTAATAGCAACTATTTACTGTTAGTTACAAATTACCTATGACATTTTTTGTTTTTCAATGTATGCAACAATGAACTACAAGCTAGAATGAAATGAATAAAAATTTTAAAATATTTTTAAAGCTGTGTCAGGACAATCTTGTTCATTCACCTGAAATACTAAACAATGCTTTGAAAGTAACAAAATACCTGAAAAGACAGCATCTACTTACAGGAAAATTATCTTTCATATTGTTGCCAGAAAGGCATGTTCTCCTCCCTGTCTGAAGCAATTCAACCTATCAAGTCGTAAAACCTTCTGAATGTCTTACTGTCAGCAACATAGGTGATGTAGCAAGAAAACAACATGTAGAGATTTAGAACAAAGTCAACAGGAGAGTAGAGAAAGAGACCACATCTTTTATCAGCCAAAATGGAGACATGTCAGCTGGAGTCAGTTGCCTACTAAATACAACTTTTCATTGTACTGGCAGATGAGAAGCTCAACGTGAGCTGACAATGTGTGCTTGCAGCCCAGAAAGTACCCTGGGCTGCATCAAAAGAAGCGTGGCCAGCAAGTCAAGGGAGGTGATTCTGGTTCTCTACTCCACTCTGGTGAGATCCCACCTGGAGTACTGTGTCCACTCTGGGATCCTCAGCACAGCAGGGACATGAACCTGTTGGAGCAGGTCTAGAGGAGGGCCACAAAAATGATCAGAGGGCTGGAGCACCTCTCCTACGAAGAAAGACTGAGAAAGCTGGAGATGAGGCGCCTGGAGAACAGAAGGCTCCAGGGAGACCTTATTGCAGCCTTTCAGTACTTAAAAGGGATTTACAACAAAGATAGGGACAGAATTTTTAGCAGCGCCAGTACTGACGAGACAAGGTGTAATGGTATTAAATTAAAAGAGGGTAGATTCAAATTAGATATAAGGAAGAAATTTTTTACAATGAAGGTGGTGAAACACTGGTACAGGGTTTCACAGAGAGGTGGTTGAAGCTCCATCCCTGTAAACATTCAAGGTCAGGCTGGACGGGGTGATCTAGTTGAAGATGCCCCTGCTCGTTACAGGGGGGTTGGACTGGATTAACTTCAAAGGTTAATTTCTAACCAAAACCATTCTATGATTCGCACCTAGCTAGGCAAAATCAAGACTTTTAAAAAATAGTGTGAATACAGAAGTTTCACTCCAGGCTTTAACTGTAAGTACCAGGGCAAAAAAAAATTTTTTCTTTTCTCAGAAAACATGCAACTCATTGAGCACAAACAATCTATTTCAACAATGCAACTGTTCATTACTAAAAAGTGTGTAACAATAACACTGAAGAGTCAGTATTTGTGACTCCTTTCTCCTGTTTCAGGACATAAGAAATTTACATCCCATTGATGTTGGAGACAGTGAATTAGGTATATTGAACACAAGTGGTTTCACTGCTCTTACAGATTGTAGCTAAGTTCCTTCCCTCCTCATTGCTGAAAGTTTATCCTCTAATAAGTAATTCCCAAGACGTCTTGCAATAGGAAGCATTCATGAATGAATGCATTAATAAATGTTTCCTATTGCAGGGCCCACTGGGAATTCTTTGTAATACTTGTAAGGAGTTTACAGACCTTCATTAGTTACATAAAAAAACCCCAAAATTTGCTTTTTCTGAACATAGTGTTCTGCCCCTTTTCAAAATACCACAGCCAACAACTAAACGCTAGCGTGAAACAGAGCCAATGACCCTGTATGTACTTACCATGTACCACATGCTTGGCCACTTGGGATCATTGAAATAAGTGGATTGGGTACCACCAGGTTTATAATCCCTCTTTATCCTTCTTTTAACCACCTGCTGTTGTATCCACTCCACCTGCCAACCAGGAAAACATATGGAAAGTGTTAGGGTTCCGTGGAGATTATCAAGAAATGTGTGAAATCTTGTGAAGTTTCCCATTACCATAGTCCAAGACATATTTCATGTTAAAGAGCTCATTTTGGCAATGGGAATGCACAGCTCACCTTGGCATACTGTTCACTAAGGAATATGTCCAATTTAGTTAGTGTTACAAATCTCCCTGAACAACTACTTAAATTCCCTGCTAGAAGTACTTCATTGGCTATCATCTTTTGAGTGCTATTATTTTATTATTTTTCATTATTTGACTAGTGTTTCTTTCGCATTTATAAAACCAGTTACTTTTACAAAATGTAACAGTATATTACAACGATAAATTAATTAAATTTCTGACACAGTGGGGTTTTTTTGTGTTTTGGTTTCTTTTTCTAATTTTTATTTAAGTCTTTTCCTGTAAACAAAAACATTCAGAAAAAATAAGGAAAATATTGGTTCTGCTTAATCAATATCTAAATCACCTTCACCACCTGGGAGTGAAAAAACAAAATTAAACTGTATTTTTAGTGAAATGACTCTGTCAAGATTCTCTCAGCCAGGCATTCTGGAACTTTATTTTATACTAAGTTCTCCCCAAGGAGAAACAGCTGGCTACTAAGCAACAGGTCAAATTAAAACAACAAGAACCAACAAAGTGCTTGAAACAGGAAAATAAGTATAAGGGTTAAAAAACTAGTTCTGATTGTTGTAGTTCTTGTCTGTCTGACACCTCTTCAAAGATTCATGATACATCCAGAAAGGGCAACACCAAAAGTGACATCAACCTAAGAGCAAACAGGACTCGACAGTTATTTCTGCATTAGCTATTCTAAATGGGAGCTAGTTTCTATAAATGTAAATAATATAAACTATCCACAGAGAAAAATCAAGTTATATTTACACACATCTAGCTTCCTGACAGCTCATATTTCTGCTGAATTGTTTAATGGGATATAACTATAAAAATTCAATTCACCTCTCTTCAACCAAGACAGCCATTTCCTACTAGCAGGCAACTCTGCAACTTTTATTTGTGCTGTTTATGACTATCTGCGTATGCACACAAACATACAAATATATAAAAGAAATCTACTTTCACCTCACATATTTCTTTGTCACTTGTCAGAGTTGGTGTTAATGTTTTCCCTCACCAGGCTGATCTCTCAACTGTGCATCCACAACTCAACTTCAAATCCTTAGACACACAGGTCCATTGACATCAACAGAAATTTTGTTTGAGATCCGTACCATGCCTTTCTCTACCATCTCTACCACACCACCTCTGCCCTCTACTTCTTGGTCAGATGAAAATACAAGAAGACATCCCTGAACTCAGGATGACAGGGTTCCTAGGACATTCCTAGGAGGTTGACTCATGGTTTTCTTTATAAAGAAGAAATTAATTTTTCCCCTTCCCATGAATTAACTTCAGGGTCAAGAGTATTTTTCTAGAAGGACAGAAATTATGCAGTTTAAGAATACAGCCTCTCAGCTAGTGTTGACACTGAAATCCATTTCTCTGTCAAATTTTCTAGGAACAAGCATAGATCCCTTTCTGCTTCTAAGTGAATTGAGAAATTTGATAGTGTGCCTTTCTCTCCTAGTTACTGTGCTCCTCTTTCAGCTGAGGCTGAAATCCATCTTGGTGGATGCACTCTTGAGAAGCCAACAGCTGACTGCCTCCTTCAGATCGTACAGGATCCAGAGGTCCCTTCAGCAGGAGTTGACAGCTAATCAGTCTTGGGCGCCATTTGATGAAACAAAGTCTGGAGGCCTGTAAGATGCACAGAGCATACCTGGGCAAAGACCAAAGGAGGGAGAGCCAGAAGACTTTGATAAGCACTAAGCTTTATGGCTCTTTAAAGTGGGATCAACAAAAGTCTTAACTAGATCTCTCCACAAAAAAAGGCTGATTTATAATGAACGTTACCTCGTTGTCACTTGCTGCTAATATATGCTTTCTTTTCCAGACCCTCACAACAGAAACTTGTTTTTCTTCAAAGTTTCTTTCCTTGCAGGTATCCTAGACATCCCAACACATCTGAAGCCAACTGAGAGGGTTCCTAGGTACTATTTGATCTCTGGCTCTGCAGCTGCCTGGATTGCCATAGACCATGGACCTCTCTTCTTCTATTATTAGTGTTTAGCAGTCAGTAACGAAAAGGCTTCAACAGGTCTGAATAAGCAACTGTGGTTTTATATAGATCCCCTTTCCAAGCTTTATTATGAGATTTTGGTCTCAGTGCTAGAAACGTTTTCAACTGAGTGAGAGGCCTCAGGCTTCTATGCTGCAGGAGCATTTACTGTCATCTTGACTCATCCTTAGCTGCAGGAATTAATCACATGAGTATGCTACCATGTTGAGAAAGTTGTTTAAGTCAACAAATTTCTACATTTCACAGGCCAAGAGCACACAGAGCATACCATGCCATGCAAGGTAACTCATTACAAAAACTCATTTGTATCTTCAGGAAGTCTTCAGGAAGGAGTTACAAATGCCTACTACCAACAAAATCTGATGATCTAATAGTTTTGTAAAAGTTTCCACAAAATAAAAAAACAATGAGATAGACTCAGCAGAATAAGATTAAACTTTCTACTACTGCTACCTCTGATTTACATGCATGAACATTAATGGATAAGTTAGTGACCAACACTTCTGTCCCTAGAGGAGCTGTAAATCAGTGACGCAGGTCATCCACTTTGGCACTAAGGACTCATGTGCATCAAGGCTCATATAAGAACTACCATTAACAACTGTGAGAAGTTTTTGAAAAACACCTTTCTTTTGTAACTGGAGACAGAGTATTGTAAAACAGTCCTGGAGCCTGCGCAACACACAAGTTTAACCAGAACATCTAATACCATTTCTATACAGACAAACGAAAGGGTTTTTCCTGACAAGACAAATTCCAAAACAGTTTACTATTCACTGTGAAAATATGTTGTCTCCATTTATTTACTGCCTGTTCAGCTGGAGGTATCTGCTGACCATTAAAAACACTGAAACATAGAGGGAACATAGTTCTTGTGGAGACTGATATATGCATACATTGATGCCTCAAAAAATGCCCACCACTAATTCCTTTTCCCTGTTTCCTTTACTCCAGGCAATATTATTGAGAACATTTATCAGATAGTTATTTAGTCCAAGCAATCATAAACACTGTGTCACTGCACAATTCCAGTTTATTAGAACAACAATTTGATACATAAAGAATTCTGTATTCATGTGGGAATTTATGTACGTGCATGTATTTGTACAAGTGCCTGTATCAACTGAGTTAATCTGCAAGGCTGTAGCATAGCAGGTAGTTAGATTTTAGTGAGGTATGGATAACTATTTTTCTGTGTCTCATCTACCGCTTTTTCACAAAAAAAGTAAGTGACTGTGCTTCAGATTATGTATCTGTTGCAGGGCCTGCCCCTATTACATGCTGCATGTGGTCCATAATTCCTACCTCAGCTCCTAGCAATGTTAGGGAAAAACATATGAAAGAGTAATTTTGCAGAGGGGCTATGCAGCCTGCATGATTAGACCCAATAGCATACAATTAAAAGCATCACAGGAAGACAATTTTCTGATCTGAGAAGTCAGCGCCTAAAATCTGGTCTACAGAAAATATCATTGCTATATAAAAAGAAGAGTTTACTCCACTGAACCATAGGGTCTGGGGTTTTTCTCTAATAAGTGAACAGAAAAACTTGCCAGTTTAAGCTAAATTGTAACAAATACATGGTCAAGACTCAGGAGTTATTTCAGTATGCTGACATATACTTCCAGAAGTATTTTATGGGTATTCATCCACGTCACTGACAAATGCCTGATATATCTTGGATTTGTTTAATTCTGTATAAAAAGAGCTCATTTGTACAAAAATATTTTTTAAAAAACTGTCCACACTTCCTAACCCAAAGGCCTTGAAGGAAAGTCTCCAGAGTAATTGATTATACAGATTCCTGTTTCTTGCCAAAAGGAGACTCTATGCAAACTATGAGGTGCATTTTAACGTTTCCATAAAGTCACACTTACTGAGGGGGAACACTGCACATTTTCCCATTGACTTCAGCTTCAAAAGTTCCATTTCCTGAATGTCTAGAAATCAAAGCCAAGCCAGATTGGAGACCAAACTATTTTACAAAAATCACCATTTCCAGTCTCCTCACTTCAGCACTCACAGGGCTGTTCTGTGCATGATGCAGCTCTTCTTCACAGACCTGCATGGAACACTGCTATGGCATAAAAGCTGCTCTGATCTAATTCAAGCATACCACTCTTTTACTCTCTTTAAGTGCTAAAAATTATATTGAAATGTTATCTCTGTGTGAAACAAAACTACTTTCTACCATTTTCACTCTCACTGATTCAAGAGAACTCTTGGGAAAGGAGTCCCATGTAAGTATGCTGTTATAATACCTCCTCCAGTGTAATAAACTGTGAAAAAGTTTTAGATATGGAAAAAAATTAACATCCTGAAAAAAATAATCCGGCATTTTATCAAAGTGGTGTGATTTTTAACATACAAACACTAGACACTCTTGTGGTAGAGTACTTTCTCAAATATATGATTAGAGAGTCTGCTTGAATAAAGATTTTCAAATTGATTAAAAATGTGTCAAGTCCTGTATGTGAAAATCCCATTACTATAAAGCAGAAGTTACAGGGAAGCTGAAGGTGTAATCCTTTCCATTTTGAGGAGAATATGCATGGGATAAAAAACCAGCCTAGTTCTGAAGCAGGTTAGACATTTCTTATCATAATATATGATTTTTATATTGCAGAATTAAACAGGAAGGTGTGGGTGCTTCAGTTTGTGCAAAAGAGCTGTTGAAGGTGGACTCCCAAATGTAATTGTGGCTTTATCCCTTGTACTGCCATCATTCACCTCAATCTGCCCTATGCCCATAAGAAGAAATTAGAAATTCCTACTTAGAAAACAAGAAAGCAGGTGCCACAGAAACATTGTTGATTAAAGAGAAAAAGAGAGCAAAAACTCAGACAGGGGACGGGGAAAGTATTGCCAAGCAAGCAGTGAATCTGTATGGAGTCAGGACGGATCACCAAAAGGCGCAACATTCATATGTGGAAAGCTGACACCGGACAGCATTGCAGCACTTATACTTGGAGTGTGTCTACAGAGGAGTTGATCTGGGTGAGCATCCTCCCTCCCTCTGCAGATGGTCTCATGCTGCACCTGGCACACTTCATTCTTCACTCTCCTGAAGACCCTCAACACCCACATACATATGAGTTCTTGTAGACTCAACTGGTGAAGGACAAGATTGAGGACGGCGCTCTCCAAGACAGAACACAAAACTGTACTTGTCCCACAATAGGCCACAGGAGAAAAATTATTCTTACAGTTCCTGCTATAGAAGAAAGGGATGCCATCCAGAGGGAACCTGACAGGCTAAAGAGGTGATCCCATGCACATGAAGATCAACCAAGCCAATTGTAAGGTCCTGCACCTGGGTTGGGGCAATCACAAACATGGATATAGGCTAGGAAATGAGAAGATCAAGAGCAGTCCTGTGGAGGATTTAGAATCATAGAATCATTTAGGTTGGAAAAGACCTTTAATATCATCAAGTCCAACCATTAATGTAGCACTGCCAAGTCCACCACCAAACCATGTCCCTATGTGCCACATCTACTCATCTTTAAAATACCTCCAGGGATGGTCACTCAACCCCTTTCCCTGAGCAGCCCGTTCCAATGCTTGAAAACCCTTTTGGTGAATAACTTTTTCATAATGTTTTATCTAAACCTCCACTGGTGCAACTTGAGGCTGTTTACTCTTGTCCTAATACCCACCTTGCTACACCCTTCTTTCAAGGAGTTAAGGTGACAAGGTCAAGGAGATAAGGTCTCCTCTCAGACTCCTTTTCTCCAGGCTAACTAACCCCAATTCCCTCAGCCACTCTCCATGAAACTTGTGCTCTAGACCCTTCACCAGCCTTGGTGCCCTTCTTTGCATTTGCTTCAGTGTTTCAAATGTCCTTTTTGGGGTGAGGGGCCCAAAACTTAACACAGTATTTGAGGAACAGCCTCACCTATGCTGAGTACACAGAGATGATCACTTCCTTAGTCCTGCTGGCCACACTATTTCTGAGACAGGCCAGGATGCTGTTGGCCTTCTTGGCCACCTGGGCACACTGCTGGCTCATATTCAGCTGGCCATCAATCAACACCCCCAGGTCCTTTCCTGCCAGGCAGCTCTCCAGCCACTCTGCCTCAAGCCTGTAGCCCTGCATGGGATTGTTGTGACTCAAGTGCAGGACCCAGCACTTGTTGAACCTCATACCATTGGTGTTGGCCCATCGGTCCAGCCTGTCCAGATGCCTCTGTAGAGCCAGCCTGCCTGCTCTCCAGCAGGTCAACACTCCTGCCCAACTTGGTGTCATCTGCAAACTTACTGAGGGTGTACTTGGTCCCCTTGTCCAGATCATTGATAAAGATATTGAAGAGAACCAGCCCCAGTACTGAGCCTGGCCTGTGGGGAACATCGATTGTGGCTAGCGACCAACTGGATTTAACTCCATTCACCACCAGTCTTTGTGCCCAGCCACTGAGCCAGTTTTTCACCCAGAGAAGCATATGCCCATCCAAGCCATAAGCAGGCAGTTTCTGCAGGAATATGCTGTGGGAAACAGTGTTGAAGGCTTTGCTAGAGTCAAGGTAAACAATATCCACAGCCTTTACTTCATACACTAAGCAGGTCACCTTGTCATAGAAGTTCATCAGGTTAGTTAAGCAGCACCTGCCTTTCTTGAACCCATGCTGACAAAGCATGATCACCTGGTTGTGTCGTACATGATGTGTAATGACACTCAGGATGATCTGTTCCAAGACCTTCCCAGGCACCGAGGTCAGACCGACAGGCCTGTAGTTCCCCAGATCCCCCTTCTGGCCCTTCTTGTAGACGGGCATCACATTTGCTAGCCTCCAGTCAACTGGGACCTTCCTGGTTACCCAGCACTGCTGATAAAGGATGGGAAACGGCCTGGTGAGTACTTCCACCAGGTCCCTTAGTACCCTTAGGTGGATCTCATCCGGCCCCATAGACCTGCGTGTGTCTACATGGTGTAGCAGTTTGCTAACCATTTCCCTTTGGATTATGGGGGCTTCATTCTGCTCCCCACCCCTGTCTACTAGCTCAGGGGGCTGGGTACTCAGGGAACAACTGGTCTTACTGTTGAAGGCAGAGGCTGTGTATGACCTGTCCTTAGAAGTGTTCAAGGACAGGCTGGGTAGGGCTTTGAGCAACCTGATCTAGTAGAAGGCGTCCCTGCCCGTGTCAGGGGAGTTGGAACTACATAATCTTTAATGTCCGTTCCAACCCAAGCCATTCTATGATTCTAAGATTCTTACAAAAATGGTATGTTATCTTAGTTGTCCCATCATGAAATTTTCCTCTACATAAGTATATCATTTGGCAACACTCTTTTTGCATTTCACACTGTAAGGAAAACAAAAAGTCAATAAATTTAGGATTAAAGTGTGTAGGAGGATATAACAATAACCAAGGGTCATATCCTGGTTACTGAACAACGGAGTCCTAAGCCATTACTCAGGAATGCAGGAGGGGTGACTAAGAGTGCTGGCACACCTTCTGCCGTCCATGTGCAGTCACAAAAGTGAGACCCCCGTCAAAAGTTGGACTGTTCAGCTTAACAAGAATTTTGTGCGTTTTTTAAACTATAATTTAGCACCAGGCTATTTTCCTAACCTATCAGTATTCTCTGACTTGTAGTAGCAGCAGCCAGTTTGCACCATAAAAATAGATGAAGACAGTTGGGTAAAGTAGCTGTTGACATAGGTCAAGAGCATGGAAAATTATTGCAGATACCGTTTCACAAACTGTAGGGGTCTAAAGTTGTATAAAAAGTCAGTGAATCCAGCAGCGTTAAGTGATGCATTCTTGCTGATTGACAAAGCGCTTCTTCAACAAGGGTCAATGACAATCCACAATCAAAGCAGTTGTCATAATTATGCTACACATTCTGAAAAAAGGCAAGACAAAAAAAGAAACAGATGTTAGGACAGGCTGGGGAGAAAAAAGAAAAGCAGAGGAGGAAAGAAGGCAGCAAAGAATGCTTGAAATTACCACTTAAGCCCAAAGAAACACATCTTGCACAACAGCAGGGCAAGCTACTGCAGTCTCATCCACAAAACAAAGCTGAAAGTCAGTGCACATTTTTCTGCAAAAAAGCCAGTCAATTCTGATATGAATTAAGTGGTTTCCACCTACGTTGCTACATACAAGTGATCCATTGTAGCACTAAAGCTATACTTCCACATCCATGAGATACAATGATCTACAGCTGTGTATTTTAACACATCCGAAACATCCTTTGCCTTCCCACCCCCAGAGCTCAAAGCTCTTCACAAATATCAATATGTATCAGCCTACAACTATGGGTAGCAGCAAAGTCTTCTTCCTGCTTTAGGAGCAAGACTGTAGAGGAATAAGTTGGGAAGAGAAAAGGCCACAGCTCGGCTGGAGATGGAGATGCCAAGTCTCTGTCCCAAGGCAGTTTATTACCAGCCAGAGCTGCTGGGAAGGACAAGCATCACACTGAAATTCTGGAGAAGTTCAGCGTGTCTGCTGCTGGCCAGGACTCTTGTCCCACTGGAAAAGCAGGGAACAATGAAAGGCAAAAAGACCCACATTTTCTCTCCTTGGGGAAGTTTCAGCAGCTTTTCTATTCATAGGTGTGACTGTAGCAACTGCTGAGTGAATGCGGCCACGGTCTCTGCCCAACCTCCCCTCTTGCATGCTGTACCACAGCAGACCACAGAGCAGTTCAAAATTACAGGATGAAAATTCACACAGCAGCTTTGTGGCAGAGCTGAGAACAAGTTCCAGGGAGCCTGGGCTCCCGCCCGGTGGCTTCCAGCAGCACCAGCCCCAGCTGTTGTAGGCAAAGCGTGTCTTAAGCAGTTGGGGATTTTTCCCTTCCTCAGACCTGAAGTGCCCTAACCAGCTCAGATGTTCTGATTCAGTTTCTAAAATAACTCAGCCTTGGAAAAGTGAGTGAAAATCTTTACTGCACCAGCTTAAAAGCTCTTATGTTTATACAAGGTACTTTATCATTAATAGCCACAGGTTATACAACTCACCTTGTAACAACTCAAGAGCTACAAGGCAACGCAATTTTAAAAAAAGACCTCTAATTGACACATCTGCTTGGTACAGTACCTAAGGTGCTCCTTACACCATTACATACAATGTCAGTATACCTACAGTTGGCTAGTGTAATCATCTTGGGACAGTGTAATCATCCAGAATTTCAATACATCATGAAGATTAGTATTAATAACACTCCAAACTCAAATGTTATGTCATAACTCCATTTAACTTAGACCTAAACTTGCATCTTCTTAATAAACTGAAAGGCTGATGCTAGATCCAGTATTCACTAGGGGATAAAACTTTAAACTCTCTAAACTTAATTAGCTTTGCAGTCTAACATCTGGCAGTTGAAATATCTTGCGTTGTATATTACTGTAGCAATGGTGATATATATTAAAAAAAAAACCTGTAGAAGTTTCTGATGGATTTTTTCTTTCCTTAGGCTAGTCCACAACTCTTGTTATAAATCATTTAAGTCCTTCAGACATCTGCACGTGCTAATGTAAGATGGCCTTAAATCATTTACTAAATGACTTCTTAGGAAGACAGACTTCTCCCACAGGGTCAAATTGAAATATCAAAAATACCACTGTAATTCCAAAGGTGTTGATTCAGTCAAGGGTTTGCCATGGCTTCTGTTGCCATAGATGTTCACAGCAGCCCAACAAATCCACTGAGAATTAGTGAGACACTAAAAAGTATTTCATAATTAAGTGATATACAATATCCAACAGTGGTATACTGGTCTTGCCAAAGCAAATACTTCCTCTTGAGTAGTCTCCTCACTGACCAAAAACCCCTTGAAATTGTCCTTATATAATGTTTCTCTCTACAAGGGAAGAAACTATCACCTACTACTTAGTGTAGTTCCACCACTTTTGCTTAATGATGCTTTACCAACATGGAAATTTTTGACATAAATTCACCATGGAAAAATTCAACCACAAAGCACATACAAAATATCAAATCAAGCATCTTTGTGATCAGAATACTTTAAACCACAGGAAAATCTGGTCCCATTTGGGTTTTTTGGGTTCGGCCTGTATCACTACTGTTTAGTATATTTCTAATCATGAGAAAAGGACCAATATATTTTTCCAAATCTACCCTTTTTATATCATATATTTAGATGTAGGTAACACTTCAAATCAAGAGAGCGGAATCATTAGCATTGCCTCCTCTGGCACAAGCTATAGTGAAAAAAAAAAAAAAAACAAAACCAACCAACCCCAAAAAAGGGAAAAGGGAAAAAATTTGTGTCCTTTTAAGTCATTGCTATCCTAATCTTTCTTTTTCTCAGCCTGTGACCCAAGCTGCAGTATACCTCTTTCTGTCCTGAACTCCAGTCTTGCAGCTGGCAGTAAAGTTTGCTGCTATTAAAACACTGATTGTTGCAGCTCTTAAACACCATCATCACCACCATCTGAAAAAATCTGCGAAGACCCAGCTGTGAAAGACACATACAGCCAGCCTGAGGAAACATTGCAGTCCATCCCCAGGCAAATGAAAAAGGACTGAAGTTCCTTTTCCTACAGTCAGTATACGCTGAAGAATAGCAAATGTTTTTTCAACTGAAGTACTATTCTCACACCTCGCAAATTGCTGACAGTGCTTCCAGCAAAGTAGTATCTCTTAATTTGTGCAAGACCACACGAAAGCTGGAGTGATGCTTGACTAATGAACCTGCTGGTTACTGCTTTTACTTATTTTAAAGTCCTGGCTGAAACAAGGGCAACATCTCAGCTTGGCAACTCCCAGACAGTTTCTGTGCACATTCTGACATTAGAAGGGTGCCAAAAACAGTCACTTAGTTATGAATTCATTTCTCTGGACTCATCATTCACAAGACTCATCAAATTATAAATTGAGAAAAAAAATAAAGAGCATTATTTCCACGGCTATCATTTATGGGATAGACTTTTCAATGGCATGTAGCTTTTCAGTCTCCAATCAAACCTCATTTATATGAGGTTGCAGTGTGGTCTCTACAGTCTTGCCAAATTTTTTGTTATCTATGTTTATGTCATTTGATAGCAATCTTTATGAGCTATTTCTACTTTGTCTTCTATTGGGATAAAAGGACTTTAAAACGGCCTAATATAAATGTGGTTCTTTATGGATTACTGGCTATGAATACTCTCTGTGCCAACAAAACCTTTTTTCTTCTGATCAAGACAATCTTCAAATATGTAAACATGTATCTTCTGAAATGCACAAACATAAGCTTTGTTTGATAAAATCTGAGATGTGCTACAGAGTTGTCTGCTCTTGCCGGGGAATTCAGAACTTTGGAAATTATAATTGGTATCATAAACTTTCCTATTAGAACTAATATCTCTAATCATCCGTTCAGTTCCTTTATCTGCTCATGGGAGGGAATGAAAGACAAAATTGGATTCTGGTGCATTAACAACACATATATTATCATCAGACAACAGCTTAGAACCACCTGACTGCATTACTACTATTTGACAGGACAGCATGAAAGTCAAAAGAGATGGTAAGAAATCTCAGGCTTTCACAAAGGTGACGGTACTAAATTACCCAAATGCCTTCTTCAGACTACCTCATCAAAGCATATTTGGGCTTATAACACAACAAATAAGTTTACCACACATCTGCACAGAGCAAATCTCACTGCTAGCTTCCTGCATTGAAGGCAAGGGAAGCATGTTGACACAGCAAGGACCCAGGAAATATGCCTAAAAATGATGAAGAAAAAAAACAGATCCACAAGGAAGCTCTTCTAGGAGTTGTTCCTAGAAGAGGAAAGGGAAGTTTATGAGCATTTAGGTCACAGTGTCCAAACACATTTGCTGGTCATCAAACTGCTATAGAGGAGCATTCTTCAAACTCACAGACAGTTATAGCAATGTGAAATGGCTAGAAGTTGAAGCTATATAACCTCAGATAAAGCAAAAAAAGAACATACTAAAGCCTTCTGGAAACTCTCCATTGTTGACAGTGTTTTAATTAAAATTGGAAGATCTCTAAAAGCTACACTTTGTTTCAAATAGAAATTAATGCCGGTGAGCCATATGACATCTGGTCAAAGATGGTTTCACTGGATGACCACGATGGTTCCTTTTGGTCTTACAGACTATGAGTCTACTGGCAACTGTATTTTGGGGAAATAGTTTCTTAGGAACACCCTGCAAAACAGAAAACTGTTTAGAATTCAGAAATTTTATTATACAATCACACAAAGCTGTTATAATAGCTACTGATGAAACAGTGGATTGAGTCTCAGTTTGGTAAACATACTTAAAAAGAAATTTTTTATTTGGAACCTTTAGAAAAACAAAGTTAAACTGATATTCTGGCATTTATATTTATTTAGAACTTCAGTGTCAATGGAAGTGACAGCATTTACTCCCCCTCAAAAAATAGGAAAATAATATCAAACCATAATCTAGGTTAAACACAGCTTATGTAAGCAACAGTCAACACACCAATGGATATGACTCCTTTAAGTGGATTATATGGGAAGGATTTAAAATGAGTGTTTTATTTGGCTAAAATGTTGTTTGTATTCATAAAATGTTCTGTGTGACACCAAAAGAAATACAATTCCACAGGATAAAATACATAGTACTTGTTGTGCATTTGCCATTTGCAGAAGTTTTTATTCAACTGTCAGCATTGTTCCCATTTCACAGGTAAGGGTGTAAGAAACATGAAGGAGCGAAATCGTACGGCGAAAGCCACACACATTTAAGCAGCACAGCTGTGAACAGGACATAGCTGCTTGGCACATCCTCTGAGCCGTTAAAACTTGCAGCTCACCGGATGGTGAGGATCTGCTACAGTGAAACAGATCAGCCAAGGAAAATGAGCAGCTTTCCAATGACATTAACTTTTTAAAACAGTCCTAAAAGAAAGAAGGTTGTTACACACAAAAAGTTGGGCAAGGGGGCAGACTCTTACGCTATGTTTTGTGGATGGATATCTTTCCAGCTCCCTGTCCCTGCCTCTAATTACCCATTAATAATACTAGTTATGAGAAATTATCTATGTATATCATGATTTCTTGCTGTTCACAATTTAGAATAGCTGAGTGAGATAACAACCAACAGCATTAAACATGATTGTCTTGCCTGTCAGAAGCAGGCTGACAGATGCATAAAAATGTTGACACATTACAACCAGGCTACACAGTGCTCCCAGAAATTTTTCCAAATGAAAGAGGGGCAAAGAAAAAAAAATAAAAAAACCTTTAATCCATTTTTCTATGAATATCCTACATTATAACCAATACCATCAGCATCAGATGAAGCTGGATCCTCTCAGGAAATATGTGTAGAAGCTGTTCTGTCACATTCCTAGACAGTCTGCTCTGAGATGCTCCTTTCCAAAATGTGTTTTCTTTCAATCTCTTTGTCTGTCTGTCTGTCTGCCTTTATCTCTCTCTCCTGATACTCTGGCATTTGGCCCTGCAGGATCAACTTCTTCCAGACTGGTGCATTTTTCCTCCTTCAGAACTAGGATGTCTCTGCTTCCTCCTCTTATAGCCCAGTAGCCAAAACAGCAGTTTGCTATCTCTCTGCCACTTGCAACGCAAACTGACTCTAATAACAGCAAAAGCACACTTAGTATTAACACCATTGCAGCTGTCAGAGCTCCTGCTGTCCCTGGCAAGCTCTTGGAACACAGATTAGAAATGAAAGCAGTAATTCTCCCTTACCATTTTTTTTAAACATTTAGTTGCACTATCATTTTTCACCTATAAACCTGCTTTGCTGTTAAAAAAAAACAGGAACAAGTACTACTTTACTGGTACTGTAAAGAAACTCAAATGTTATTAACACCTACTAGCACCTATGGGCTAAGGACTGCAAAGCTGTTTCATTTTTAAACCTCTGCTTTTACATGTTTATAACTGCTATGATGAAACAGTCATCTTGCGGGTTTAAATTTCCCACACACAGATTTGCTTTAAGTGCTTTTGTCATCATTAAGGCTGAGCAAAATCGTTTACCGGTTCCTGAATCATGAGAGGAATGTATCACACTTTTCAGGCTGCAAATGGATTTTCTTTAGGCCTTTTTTAATGTATCATTCGTTCTTACCAAATAAAGGTGCACAGGCCAGTGTGATCCAGCTTATGCGTGGTTATGTCCCCTGTTAACGGTCTCACTTTGAATGGCAATGAGCGCTCCCAGCTTGCATGAGTCCCTGCTCTAATCAATCGCCAAATGAAGACTCCCACAGCAGGCTGCACCGTACTGGAGTGCGTGCTGTCCACACCATTTCTCCAACCTTTCCCTCCAATGGCCGTGACGCTGAAGCTCTGATGAAGCAGTGGATGGACAGAGATTTTTTCCTCTTTTTTTTTTGTTATTTCATTAATGCACAGTCAACTTTGCAATTATGATATCCTGAAATGTTCTAATACCTACAGAATATAAGGTAGGAACCAAAACAAGTATTCACAACTAATTATCTGTATCCTAAGTGCTTCTATTTTCTAAAGTAAGATAACAGCTCCTAAACTCAATGTTAAATTTGCAGTTCGGTCTAGTAAGACATTTTTCTGAATTTATGCATTGGTGGGATTAGCACTGCAGCTCCAGTAAAAAATTGTGACCACTATCACATATGAACTGGTTTGATTTAGGCTTTAAGACACATAAATACAGGGTTTTTGTTGAAGTTCCACTACTGACAGTACGAAAACATGTACAAAATTCTTTTCGCTAATGTTGTATTTTGTATCTTAAAATTGTGAATGCAGCCCTGTGTAACATTCACTTTCAGAAGTATTTGTTCCCTTCACAGCAGAAATATCCCCTGAAGGGAGTTTTCCTCTCCGTCACTCCTAAAGAACACTTCTGTGTATTTTTGAAGTTTCCTAAACAAATTTCTGTAACAAGATCTAGACTACAGTCACAAGTATTGCCACTGATCTTAACTTTTTCTCAACATGTTTACTGGAAAGATAGTATGTTTTAACAGCAGAACACACACCATGAAGCAAAAGCCAAGGAGTCTCATTGGCACAACCCTTAAATTCACCAAGTGCAGAGAGGTCAAAGAACATAAGTTCTCAAGAGAAAAATTGTCCGTGATTTTAAACAGCTCCAAGCTACAATCCAGGTACAATCCATCTAACTTTTTAAAGTCTTTAAAACATTATATTCAAAACACATATTCTGAAAAATTCAGAATGTGTTACTTCTTTTTGTTTTGTCTCTTGATAGAGTGAGTCTCTTGCAAAGTCCCAGGCCACTGCATATGCATAGGGTCTTTTGCTTCTACCTCTCCAAAACCGGAAGGGCCCAGATACATCAAACTCAAGAGACCGATGAGATCTGCCTCATTTTGAATATTCTAGTCTCAGAAGATTTTAGCTACTTCTCTGAGAGACGGCTGAGCCCTTTCCTGCCTCTTTAGATCAGTCAATGCTTTTGTCATTGACTATGAAGTTCAGAGACCACTATAGCAGCTCTACTGCAATCCACTACAACAATCCACTCAATGCTGTTGAGTGCCAGAACAGGATATTTGACAGCTGGTCTCACACGGGGCATCCATGATGTTGTGATAACTTGATTAAAATGGTGGGGCACTGAAGTTTTTCACAGCATACTACCAGTCAAAATCTTGACCCCACTCCTTGCCATCCTGTGGTCTTTCAATTTCCCTGCCCATCTCATTACCAGCTAAGAAAATAACTATATGAAAACAGCAAGAGAATGCAATCCTGCTGAATAATGTTTTTTTCATTCCTCAAACATTTGCTACACTAATTAGGAAGTAAGCCAGTTAAAACCTCTTGACTAATCTCCAATTCCTGCCCAAAAGTTAACAGTGAGATTGCCTTTGCCAAGGAGTCCTGTAAAATGACCTGGAAACCAACGTTCTGAATGTTCTGAAATCTAGTATTTCTTTTTAATGCACATGCAGTTAGTGATATTGAGGGGACAAAACCCCCTTGAGGCAGATGCTAACAACTGGGATAATCAGTGGGATAATCATGATGAAACAGAAATTTAAGTGTGGATAATCAAACACGGTAATTTATTTCAAGAAACACTTCCATACTCCCTGACAGTAGATGTTTTTCTTTTCTAAAATTATGTTACACTGAAATCCTACTGGCCATTTTTCTGCTTTTAGTAGAAAACATCAAAAGATAATTCCACTAGGAAGCTTCAGTGATTATTTTTTGAGGGTCTCTTTAAGTACTAACAGAAAAAGTCAGTTATCTCATTAATATAGTAATGGAATTAAGCATTAACAAGGCTTTTATTCTTCATAATAAACCTCAGTCCCATTAGTGTTACAATTAACTTAATTAAATATTTCTACCTATTGTAGATAAATGAAGAGAAATTACCATTATATGACAAAATGTTCTGACTGATGAACTATTATACCCTGTTAGACCAGCACTGGATCTGGCCCATACACTACAAGGGAAAGGCCACGTATATTCACAGTACTGTCTGAATATGCTCTGGATTAAGCTTTTCATCTGTAGGTTACAGTCACCCAGGATTCTGCTTTGAGCTGGTTTTGTATCATCCACACACCAAACACCATTCCAGATGCCTCAAAGGAACACCAAATTTTAGGTGGCCATTCCAAACACTGTTCCAGCCACCTCAAAGGAACACCAAATTTTAGGTGGCCATTCCTCAGAACAACTGGATGTTTCACCCTACCTTCTCAAGTGTTTCAGGCACTGGGTTGGTGCAAACAAGGGAGACACCTACTACAAAATGCAGCTGCAATTCCACTCCACTATTGCTCTCCTCACTGGGGTTTATCACTGTGGTTGTCCTCTAGCTCTAAGTATATAATAAACTGCAGCCTAGTCCATAGTTGGTCACAAATGAAAGTAAGTTTGATGCAGCCTCACCACAGTAGAATTATTCTTGATTCCTGCTGAAGCAACACAGACTTCCCAGGGATTTTTGCTGACAGAGAATGTAGTTCAAGCTAAAACTAATATTCCAGGCACCCCTGTAAGTACAGATTTCAATCACCATTAAGCAAAAAAAAATAGCAACCAACTTGTCCAAACTTTACAACTACATGATAAGCAGCTAGAACAACACTAATTACAGCTGGACCTAATGCAGTTCTTTGTCAGTGAACAGCAACTTCGTATCTCAAAAATCTCCGAAAAAGGATCCAAGTTGTAGGACTATTTGCTCATGACTACATGAAACTTTTTAATACTCCAGAGGCAGGTACTAAAGGGAGATGTTGCTATGCCCTCTCACACATTGTGATTCAGCTCATGTTCTAACTCACCCAGCAACAGGCTCCTTGGAAATAGCAAGTCTGATTCTTGATTTTGACTAAGCTAACAATGGAAGGATTGCTCATGTAAAAGCTTTTTGAGGCAATTAAATAAAGGGTCCACAGTGGTAAATATTGCATTACTTAATAACTAACTTAAATCTCCAGTCAAACTCTGAACATGGAAAACAGCATGACAGTTCCTATTATTTTGCAACCAAGTAGAGCAGTATTGATTCTTTGTCCTCTGAGTGCTTGTACAGATTATGGCTAACCAGTCAGACATCAGTATCTCACCTTGTCCCAGTGTTTAACTGTTGTGTTATTCTATTTGGCTAACAAAATCTTTTTGTTCACTGATGAGGTTTAACAACTTAACACTCAGCGTTGCCAATATGAAACAGCCTTACTCAAAACAACATTCTCACCTGAATTTCTCTAAGTCCACGATGCCAGTTTTTAAAAGCCTGGGGTTTTAGTAGTGTAACAACATTCTTTATTCCTGCTGAATTTTGTGCCCTCTACATTAAATCAAAATTGTTCAAAGTTTTATTTTCTCCTTACTCAACCTCATACTGCAAGTTTGGAACATTTAAGTTCATAAATAATTGGAAAACACAAGTTGACAATGATCTTCTTAGCACTGACAATTTTAACTCTACTCGCTCTTCGCAATGAACACTCTGATCCAGAGTGATCAAATGTATGTTTCCCAAAGGCATGCTCCACAAGTAGTGGCACACTCCTTGCCAAAGCAAGACCATCACTTTGCGGTGAAATCCATCTTTTCCCCCACTCTTGAGACAGCTATCTCCCATATCAACCCACGATTATTATTTACCCATGGCTGCTACAATTCTGCTCCCCTCTGCTCTCTTATGAACATCTACAATATCCTACCAGTAACAAGGACAGGATTCTGGCATTAGTTTTCTATCCTCTGAAGACAGCCCAAATCGTTGGGTGTTGTCTCATCAAAGATACACTTGCCAGCGCCTCACATGCTCCTTCCAACTGCTAATTATGTTCAGCTTATTACGGCAAAGGAAAAGCTCCCCCTTCCTCCTCTCCACCCCAGTACTAACTTTTTTTTTATCACCAGGTCATACAAATCTCTGTATGTGGTTAGGTCAGGCTGGGTAAAATGTAAATGTCAGGAGTAATGCTTCCCCAGGTATCCTGATCCTGGAATAGAGGGATAAAGGCATGACACTTCCGCAAAAACCCGCTCAAGCTGGGTACCTTGCTGAAATTAGGTAGCTATACTTCTTATTTCAGTGGAAGTGAGACTGGAAATCTTTCCATTTCTCAAAGACGAGTGAACCTGACCCATCAACCAGGAGTTCAAACCCCAAATAAACCTACTTTAAATTAATTAAAATTAAAAAAAGATGCCATCTTAGTTGAGATTGATAAACAAACACTAATGCTATACATTTTTTTCCCATTAGTAAATGTGACACCTTTGACCACTAAGTATGGTTTGAGGGAGGATGGAGCTGGAGACGCTTTTCAGTGGTTCCCAGTGACAGGACGAGGGGCAACGGGCACAAGCTGGAACACAGGAAGTTCCATTCAAATATGAG
>JAOXJM010000019.1:39127117-39147000 GCA_026413425.1 Tringa solitaria | reverse complement strand
AAAAAAGAAAGAAACTTTTTTTTCTCATCATTGTACCATCCCACATTGCTCATCTTCATTCTGAAAGGTTGATTTACAGAAGGAGATCTGCAGACATGAATGTTACACATTGCAGAGAAGCACAGCACAGTGATTAGTGCATTAACAAAATTCCTGTACTCCTCCATGAATAATGTTAGACCTTATGTTCCAAGAATAGCACATACTTAATGGCATGGTATTGTCTTCACTTTATTTTAATGAGAAGCAGAACCTTAGAGAACAGATAGTGTGTCAGTTCTTGTAATGCTATATGCCATTCAGGTGAATGTCCGCTGGTATGATATTTCATATAAAAAATGCAAAGGCTTTTGCCTCAGACACATAGGTGGATTTTCTTACCTTTGGTTCCATGGAAATGAAGCTGTGTGTACCTCTACTTGAGAGAACTGACCTTTTAATTGTTTTACTATGGTAGAAGTGGTAGTAATCCTTCAGTGTTCCAATCTGTCAGAGGAACGAAGAAAAAAAGAGAGCAAGATTCAATTTATGAAAACCAGTTTTCTGTTTTTCATTTTTAAAAGTCTATAAATTATGTAATTTCCTGTGTGCTGAAATGTTACTTGAATCCACTGATCATCTTTCAAAAGAAGGACATACGATATGAAATGGATGGAGTGTCCTTGAGGCAGTAACTGCATAACCAAAGATTATAATTGAGCTGCTTAGTCTGGCTGTATCTACCTTTTTAATGTTTAATTTATATGCAATACTTTAAGTAATTCTATATTAATCTATATTGAAACTGTCTTCAAATGGCAAGTACAAAAATCACCAAATGGCTATATGGTTATTAAAAAGCACTCCATCTAGTTTGCTTAAGGAAATGTACTGTAAAATGCACTAGATTTGGTTATTTTTATAATTAAGTTATAAAAAGCACATTCACAGCATCAGACTATACAACAGGAATAGGTTACTCTTCCTGCCAAATGTGGGCAAGAAAGAAGTAGAAGAAAGATGGAAACAGTAACTTCATAGGATAATGACTAGCTTGAAGTACAAAATCAATTAATGCAAAATTGCAAATTTCACAATGGTAAAATAAAAATACTACTTGTTCATCCCATCAGTACACAGTAGCAATAAGTATTAAACAAAGACAGCCTTTACAATTTGACAAATTTTCCTTTCCAGAGTCTTTAAACATTCATAACTTGAAACTTTAGTTTCACGCCCTTATAAACAAACATTCAGCCTCCTTATCTTTAGGGAGAATGTCTCTACAACTCATTTGGAATTTGACCTTCTATTACACTGCAGATCTTGTAAGACACAATAGTTTAGTTAATAGTTCCTTAATGATGAGCAAAAAAGGGACAAATAAGCTTAGTGTCATTTCAAGTTGAAAATCAAAATGACTTCAGAAAACAGGGTTGGTTTGGCAAATAAATCTGAATGAAATCATCAGAGAGGATGGAGCAACACTCAAAAACTCTGATTTAAAAAAAACAATCATACAGTATTGTGAATTTACACCTGTAAGAATACACACATAGGAAACTTGAGAGTTCAACAGCAACAGTTAAAAAGGAACTGGAAATACACCACTAAAAAAAAATCCAAGAATATGCTTTTATAATATTAGAAAACAAAAATCTTAAGAAAATGTCAAAGTATACTAAGAATAAATATTGATAGAAAACTATTATTCTCAAGGAGCACTTGAAATATTTTAGCTTAAATTTAAATATGTAGACAGCACAGGGGAATAAAGGAGAACATTTTGGGGGGAAAAAAATTGAAGTCAACAATTTAAATTAATTCACTTAATGGGGAAAACCGCAATAGGGTCTAAGATATCAATCCCAATCTGTGCAGTTGGTCCACTGACATTTTTGTTTCAGGAAGAATGACATGTTTAGTTGAATGACAGGTTTAGTTAAATACCGAAACATACAGTTAAACCAAGTTAGTTTACCATAAATTAAACCGGACTAGGTTTGACTAAACCTAATTAAAGTCCATTAGCACTGTGATAATAATTTTCTTGCTTCCTTCTCTTTGAAAGGCAACTCCAGCTGAAGTGATGCAACTCTGTAGCATGGATGAAAGCCTGGTCTCACATCTCCACACGCCTGCTTATAAACAAACCCTCCTTAAACACATACAGGGAAGTGTTCTTGTGGAAAACTCTAAGAGCTGCAGGACCCCAGGCCTTCTGGGGAGGTCCTTGCTGACTGGAAGCTAGCCAACATTATTCCAATTTACAAGAAGGGCATAAGGGAAGACCCAGAAAACTACAGACGTGTTAGTCTAACCTCATTTCCTGGAAAAATTATGGAGATTACACTGGGTTCTATTGAAAAGCATTTAAAGTACAATGCAATTATCAGGCATAGTCAACACGGGTTCACAAAGGGAAAATTCTGCTTAACTTAACTAGATATCCTTCTATGATAAGGTCACCCATCTAGTGGATGAAGAGAAGGCAGTGGGTGTAGTTTTTCTGGATTTTATTAAGGCTTTTTATCTCTTTTGAGGTTGTCGCTCACATTTTCCTTCTGGACAAGTAGGCCAGCTGTGGGATGAGCAGGTTCATGGTGTGGTGGGTGAAGAACTGGCTGAAGTGGAGGGCTTAAAGAGTGGTGATGAATAGGGCTATACAGCACAACCAGCCAGTCAAAAGAGGGGATTATCCCGCTGTATTCAGCACTGGTGCAGCCTCACCTCGAGCACTGTGTGCAGCTCTGGGCCCCACAGTTTAAGAAGAGCATGAAGGTCTTTGAATGCCTCCAGAGGGGAGCAACAAAGCCGGTAAAAGAACTGGAAGGAATGTCCTATGGAGGAGCAGCTGAGGACTTTGGACTCATCTAGTTTGGAGGAAAGGATGCTGAGGGTGACTTCATTGCTCTCTACAGCTTCCTGAAGAGAGGAAGCGGAGAGGGAGGTGCTGATCCCTGCTCCCTGGGATCCAGTCACGAGATGCATAGGAATGCTTCAAAGCTGCATCAGAAGAGGTTCAAACTGGTCGTTAGGAACCATATCTTTACCGAGAAGGTGGTCAAACACTAACAGGCTTCCTAGAGAGGTGGTCGATGTCCCAAGCCTGTCAGTGTTTAAGAGGCAATGCTCTTAATAACATGCTTTACCTTGGTCAATCCAGAATTGGTCAGGCAGTTGGACTAGATAATCATTGTAGGTCCCTTCCAACTGAAATAGTCCTATTCTATTCTATTGCATCAATTTTTATTGCATTAACTAGAGGAGTTTATTCTGAGTTTAACAGCCTCTAGCACATTGACTAGCCCTTAGCATCAGGTTACTGTTGTGCCCTTTTTGAATTATTATTATTTATATCAGACATTGAAATTTGGTGCCAGGGTTAGCACCAGTGCAGGTGATAGCATGCTTCCCTAAGACAAAAGGGTGTAATCAATCACTTCCTGGACACTTCCTGGATTCATCCATAGCCTCAAACAGCATTGAAGTTCTAACTACTAGTAGGAAAGTGACACTACCCTGGCTCCTTAAGTCCTCAGAGACCAGCAAAGTGCATATTCACCATACCAGAGTACTCTACAAAGGTTACAGACCTTTTATGGAACTTGCTGTCTTCAGAATGAATTAGAAACCTAATACTTTGTGTGTGTGTGTCTGCACAAGCACACACATTACTGAAATGACACAGCTCTAACAGGTAACTGTATTTTACCACTGCACAGAACTGCATAAATGGAAAGGCCATATTTTAGGGAAAACAAACATATGTCCTGTTTTGTGCTACACAGATCTCAACATCAATCATCCAGTTCTCTGTGTCTTGCCTTGCAGTAGTTTTGAGGATATTTTATTTTATTTTATTAAAATAAATTCTAGCTGACGTCTCTGAGGGCATCCAAAACAGCAAATTTAGAAGATGACCTAATTGCACTCCTGCAGGTCTTACAGTTTAGCAGCACTAGCCACCCACAGAAAAGAGGGTGGGGGGATCTGCATGCTCTACCTTCCAGCAAAAGGGGGACAGCCTGAGGCTTTGTAATGCTTGACAGCTCTGCTCCCTCTGGAACTTTGGGCTCACGAGACAGAATTAAGCCCTTAGAATTGTAGTGGCAACTGTAACACCATGTCTTCCATGCATCATCAGTTTTCACATAACAATTATTAATAATAATAACAATTAATTAAAATTGTGAGATCTACAGCTTTAGTTCATAACTGCCAATGAAATGAAAGGATCCCAAATCTTTTAAATGTAATTTAATTCATACTTACTAACTGCCAGTGCCTCTCACAGTAAGGTAACACCAGTATTATTAAAAATTTTATTGCCCTTTTTTCCCTTAATGGGAATTTACTTAGACCTTCCAAATCCTTGGACCACTTGGAGAACAGTTAAACGATGGAAATATAACACAATAAAACTTATCATTATGGATGTTCTTATTGAATTGTTTTTTATACTTTTAACTACCAGGTCTTAGAGTCACTCTCAGAGGAAAAGCAATGCAAAGACAGAAACACCAGACTGCAGAGCTAACTACCTTAGAGACTGATGGCAATTTAACTATTTTATCCTTGGGAAATCTTTGTAATCTCCGTTTTGACCTGGAGGACCTGACTTATTTAAAAAGAAATAGAGAAACATTCCTGAGGAATTGCCTAGCCAAAAGCAAGGAAAATGGATGGTGGGGGAGGGGGAGACTTACTCTGTCTAGCAGTAGTCTAGAAGTAATCTACATCACTGAACATTTTAAATAGATATATATATACTTTTTAACAGTACCATACAATGTTTATTCAAGGACAATAATTCCTGGAAGTAACAAACCTACAATATCACAGTAGAATCCCAGAAAACCAGAGCATCTGCATATTTACATTACTTCTATATTTATTAGGTCTTATTTCCTACTTAGAGTTGAGAAAATGTGTGAATTTTAAAGATAATCTGGACCAAGAGCCAAACTTTCTAGTTTCTTTCTTCTAGATAAAAGTTGTATACTCTAAGGCAATATTAAAACAATTTAGGATAATTACTGAATTCATCTACATCCACATTGTGTCCTCATAAACTATAAGGAAATACAGATGCTAAAGCTTCATGCTAAATATATGTTAAATATTTATGGGATCACCAAACTAACATATCTGACAAAGCTCTGAAACTATAACTGAAACAGTCAGTCAATGTAATAGGAAGAAACCCAAGAGACGCTTTCCAAATGGTGTCTTAACTAGTAAATAACTACTATTAAATAGCTTTTGCTTTTTTTTTTTTTTTTTTTTTACTTAAGAGAATAATCATCTAGACATCTTGCTGCAAAGTACACTTCTCTGAATTGAAAATATGATGTTGAGTTGGTGAATATATTGTAAGGTTTCCTGTTTCTCCAGTCTTTAATGACTTTGGTCCTAAATGCACTGGGAAAGGAAGGCAGATCAGGTCCAAATCTGGTTCTGAATTCTATAAAGCGCTAGAAGAGCCAAAGAAGCACAGACGTGCTACCCCTGTGCAGACCTGAAACATAAACCATTATAAATAGGTATGGCAATGTGTTTCACATGGGGCTGAAGATCTGACCACTTCTTTCAGAATGGCAACAAATTTCCAAAGTGCTGAAGTCCTTCACAGAAGGAACTACTAAGAACAGGGAGATGAAAAAAGTTTATCAGGTTTACTACCATCATCTTGTTTTGACAAAATCACTTCAACTATATTTCAAACGTTTGTTTAAAACTTTGTCACATTATACAAAGTACACTGGAAATGATGCTTCAGAGCAAAAATGAAAACCTTTCAGTCTGAAAAGGTTGAAACAGAATATCTTGGTATTACCAGAGGTTTCTTCCCTGCATTAAATACAGTGAAGCCAACCTAATGTTACAAAGCGTTTTGACAGAACCAAATGTTGACACAGGTTACAATACTGCTTGTGTACCTTTGATGCACACCACTCTAATGAACGTGAAGGAGGTGAGCCCATAGCCCTCAATTCTCATCCCTGGTGGTCCCTTGTTATCCACAGGTGGAAGACAAGTTAGTTTATGCCACAGAGAACTGCTGCTCCCTTTCCTTCTTGTGTCCCTCCAGAGTTAGGAAGTCTAAAACATCTTAAAAGCAGGGATATCAGCATTTAGGGGCAAGAAAACCCCGCAGAGGCTATTAGTCATTTTCTGCCCTACTCAGACTAAAGCACCCATATCTGGAAAGGGCATGTTCAACCAAAACCTGGAACCTGAACTTGACTTGTATTCTAAACAGCAAAAGCATCTACTGGAGTTTTTTGTGGGGTGGTGAGGGTTTTTTCTTCTATAGGATACTGCAATAGTGACCACACTTCCCTAACCTCCAGCTTTCTTGCCCAAAAACCCCAATGTTGGGTCAGCACTGACAGATCTCCATCACGCTGAGGCTGGAGAACCAACCACCATGAAGACAGCTGCAGAGCTCCTCCCCTATCTGACCTGCCCCCTGAGCTGGGGCCTCTTTTTCTCCCACGTATACCCTCTAATCAAAAGCTTTTTCACTGGTTTTTGTTTGTCATCAGAATGGGGAATTTCACCTACTATGTGTCATTCACAAGAAATAACAGCAAAATTTGCCCATATATGGCACACTGCAGTGAAGTGAAAGACTGGACCACTTCCAGGTTTGGACAATTTGGGGCTCTCACAAAGGCCAGTTTATGAGATACTTAGGAGAGAGACGCACAGGCCCTACAGACCTTACTCAGCCTCAAACCTAAAATTCCTACTCCTAAGAAGAGGCTTCTATCCAAATATTTAGGCTTTGCTAATCCACTGTTGGGCTGATAGGCTACACTAGCCTACATGAGTAAAAGTTTCTTGGATTACTACCAAACGAAGCCACTGGGACTACTGAACACTAGTCTTAGTCTTGAGCTGCAGTAGCAAGATAATACTGCTCTGACAACCAGTCTAAAGGATGGAAAGAGTGATGTTTAGTCCCTGTATTAGAGAGGCTCTGAATCTGTAGGTAACAGGAATATCTACTGGGGTGGGGGGAAAAAATGCACTTCTGATGTGCCCAAACTTAGTTAACTAAAAGAATTTGAAGCAATAGCAGAACTAAAGTGATGGGAGTATGAACACAGATTGTTGCCTCAGATGCAACCCAGACTACTCTGAAAGCCTGAATTCCGGCTATGCTCAAATGCCCAAGTATCCCAGTGCTCAGCTCTACTTTAAACCCAATTAGCTAACAGAAATCCAACAGGCCATATTGCAAAAGCTTCTCTGTATGTGCTTGAGGTAGGAATAGCCTAACTTGGCAGTTCGTATCTTTGCTCCTCTCATGTCCCTTTCACTTCAGGTTTGTTTTAAAGGGAAGTGGTACGTTTGCAGAGCATTGCTGTCCCTGAACAGTGATACTCAGAACAAGCTGGGCACCCCTCCTTCTTGAAAGATTTTTTGAGTCTCCTAGATGGAAAAAAAAAACCACCCTATACTGTAATCAAGAGTTCTTGCTCAGTTTGTTAAATCTTTGGTTTGGAGGACAGGACAGTTCGGCCAGAAAAAGGAGATTCCATTCTGAACCTCCTGCATATAAAAAACAAATAAAACCCCCAAACCAGCAGATAAATCAAACCACACGGCTATTACAGCAGAAATCTCACAATTTCCACATAAATATATCAGGTTGCATCTCTTCACATAGTAGAAACATGCTAACACTTTACCATCTTTGACATTCCCTTTCCTTCTGTTTAAATGGGGAGAAAAACATATCACCTTACTGAATTAACATATGCCACTCTGGGCTTCTTTTGTATTTGTCCCTTGTGTTTCAACTATTTGAAAGGAGAAATTTTGTCTGGGCACTTCCCTTGAGCTCAAAAAGTACAGCTGGCTTTTTAAACAGCTTATGTCAAAAATTAATAACAGAGCCTTTAAAATAAAGTACCTCTGCATTATACTCTTTCAGACAACATCACGGCAGTTGCTTACAAGCTACTGTATTTTGCCTTAAAGTAGCACATTGACTCTTTCACTGTAAAAATAAACATAAGCTTTCTAGTCTTTAAAATGTTTCATGTGCCTTTGTTAATAGGATTAAAAAAGAACAATATCTGGAGATCAGTTATAATTCTTGGTATCATTCTAATTCAGTAGCACGGCTGAGATTTTTTTAAAGTCACTTCATAAATTTTAATGTGACTTTGAATTCTTATGTATCTGTTAGGAAGCTTTAAAATTCTCAGAAAATACTACTGTAGCTAAACTCAGTAAAAATGCAGTTTAAAAAAAAAATAAAAATTTGCAGGGGAAATTCTTTACATTTGTCCACATATTTAATTTTGGATTACCGCTATTAAAAAACTTTTCTAATAGGTTTTAATTTCATGGCTTTCTACTGCATTTCAGAATATAATCTAAATGTAATTAAATTCTCAATTCTAAACTGTAATTAAAATTTAATTCGAATTAAAATCTAAGTTTAAATGTAGAAATATGAATTCCTAGTTTGATTAATTTTAAAATCTTTTTAGAATTCAAAATTCTACTACTATAAATGGAGAAGTGCTCTATTCTAAATATTTTATAAAATATACTTAGCAATATAAACCAAACTAAATTTCCTCTGAGATTGATAATTGGTCTATAATTTTCACAAAGTTCGGGTAAATTAGGAAAGGTTCCTAGATGATACCTTCTGCATACAGCTTATTTTGTACAGTTAAAACAAACATTGCCAAACAAAATTCTGCTTTTTGAGATTCCAGTACTTTAGTGCTCTCTTGGTAACCTTATTTAACATGTGGAATTACTTGGGGAGAAAAAACCTAACAACTAAGCAGCAATATAGAATGTTTTGTTTCATCAAAAAAATAAATGTTTTGTCATGTAACACAACTAAGTTTTAGTACGCCTATTTTTGCAAGAATGGGAAAGCATGAAATCATAAAAGAGGTCACAGGTATCAGGAGGTAATATGAATTTAGATATTAGAAAGATATAAATTAGAACTGTATCATAGTTTTATTCTAATACATGCCAAATCACACTAAGATTTATTAATTTAATCTACCCTACTATTCAGGATAAACAATCCTTCCAAAGAGGATTGCAGCATCTTTTTTGGATTGTATATTCATATAAATCCTGTGGATATTGGAACGAAGATCTTTTGGCCTTATTAATTGGTTCTGAAAGGAGGGACAGGCCAGCTGATTTTCTTTAAAATAAAAATACACTTTGATCATATTTAAATACAAACAATGCTACTTCTAAAAGTGCAGTGGAAAAAAAATAAAAATACTCAAGTCAAATCGTAAAAAGATAAAATCCCGAAGACACCTATCAGGTAAATAAAGCCAATAAAAAGCTGCTTGAATAAAGACGAGGTGAAAATGTTTGAGTCTAACATGGATGAGTAAGTAGTGAAGAGAATTGTACCTTATATACCACAGGTCATATGAGACCACAGTAAATACATACTCCTTCCAAAAATTACAACAGAAGCAGAGCCTGAGCCTGGCCCCTACCTTTCTCTCTTGCAGGCATGAGAACAAGAACGTGCACTAGGATCTACAGGAGGGGCAAAAGCTGGTACCCCCCTTGAATCTGAACTGTGCTGTGCATCGGCACCCTCTGAACGTGTGCTATGTGGTACCACTTCTCCAGAGAAGGGCCATACATATGTGCCCTCAGTGAAAGTAAGAATGGATAAAATGTGACTAGTGAAAGACGCCTGGACACTACATTAATTGTTCAAACATTAAAATGAAACAGACCTCACTCTAGTATTTGAAGTCTTTCTTTTAAAGTCAGTAAGGGTTTCCTTCTCTCTAGGACTGATGAACAGGTTGTGACTATAAGAAGAACATTCAAAAAAGTAGCTAAAAATTAATGAACACAGAGTCCTTAATTACAGGGGGGGGAGTGGGGGGGCATGTGGCAGGAGAGAGGGGGAAAGTTTTTGTATGAAGTGCAGGTTTGGTCTTCCAACAGATATATTAGCCTAAAAGAGTTGGTGGGAGATGGCAAAGGAAGCCATTTCCACAGCTGTCATGTGAAACGTGACAATTCAAGTACAATGACGTGCGTTAATAACTGCAACCGCAGTGTCACTGCGAGCTTCACTTAAGGAGGCATCGCAGGAATTGGCAAGTTCATGTCCCTATCAAATAAAGCAATGCAAGGTTGCTCAGCAACCTGTGACCGTGGGTTTGCAGTTGCAGGGTAACGTTACACATTTCATGACAATTCTCAAAAGGAAATCAATTACCGCTTTCATTCCCATTAATCTTTTCTATTGTTTCTTTTCACTACAGAAAGCAGTTCAATGTAAACTGGTAGTTCATGCTCCTTTTTGTGAAGCCCAATGAGTCACCACCTTATTTCTGCAAGTAAAAATGAGTGCAACAAAGTGTATTTATTTTCTGCTGTATGAACAAACTTAACGTCTGCAATATTTCAAGTGACTTCAACACATCATGCATTGCGAGTTCAGGCCATAACAAACGTTGTTTGTATCTGCAAAGAAGCTGTTAGGCAATATGGTAATGTTTGTTTCAGTAAACAGCCCTCATAATGAAGCCATCGAAGAGGAAACAAATACCTTTAACATTTTGAGGGGTCAACTACATTGCCACTGCTTTCTGAAATCTTTTTTTCCCTTTCCTAAATCACTACTCTGCAATTTAAAATATCTAGATGATATAGTGCATCGCCTGAAATGAGCTTTATCACTATTAAATTGACTTCCAATCCTATTTCTTGTTGTATCACTGAACAAATGCAAAATGATGAGAGAATGAGGATGGGTACTCATGCAGTACCACAAGTTTTTATTTTATTTAAGTAGCAAACAGAACTGCCATATTCCATACGTTATTAGCTACTCCAGAGTCTAAGGATTATTGTTTCTTTGTAATCTGTACTCTCTGATAAATAATTATAATAAAGCGTAAGAATGAGTCTTGACAAAGTTCTGACACTACTATTTCAATCATGCAAACAGTATAAAGGGAAGTTAAGAAACGTTTTATTTTTTAACAAATGTTCACATTCATTTCCTTCTAAATCTCAATCATGAAATATTTAACAGCCATCATCCCTTGTCCTGAAACTTGTAAATATCTACTTAGTCCCAGTGGGACCAAGTCCCTTCTCATTTACAAAACTATAAATCAGAAATACCTCTGTTGAAGCTAATGGAATTTAAGAGGCATAAATCAAGGGCAATCAAATCTAATGGGTTACTTGAATGAGTAAAAGATTTAAGAACTAGGCACCAAGTTAGATATACTGTTATATCTTTATCCAGTTATTTAAACATCAGTATAAAACTCTTAAGCACATTAATAGCAAGGGAGTTTATAACATTCAAAATGACTAATGCACTGACCTACAGTAGTCATATTGTTTCCAGTGAACATTTATATTGCCAGCAATAAACCTTTTCACGCTGTACTTTGTCTTACAAATCTGAATTCAGCTCTTATTGGCCATAGTAAATACTGTGTTTTCATTTAACTGACTTTCTCATGAGACTTGATTTAAGCAATTTCCTCCTCTATCACCAATATAATTTACTGAAGAGTAATAAAGAAGTGACTCATAGGAATATCTAGGGCTGAGTTAAGTTCATCTACGTGGTATGTGCAGGCACTAAATTCAACGCTCTTTTACAGGGGACCTAGATGGTATGTCCTCAACTTTGTACTTTATCAAAGTCTGATGATCTTCTACTCTGTACAACATGCTTAAGTAAATACAGAGAAGCATGCAACTTGTCCAGAACTAGTCATGATGCTCATACAGTCACCTATCTTACTTGGCTAACACCAGAGTTAACCAAAGTTTATACTTTTTTTTTACGTAAAAGGTTTGCCAGAAACCATTATTTATATAAACAGTCTCCACAACTACATGTTATCTCATTGATTTGATAAGAAAACTTGTACAACAATTATTCATATGAATAACAGTTTCTGGAGAGGATCTTATCGTTTCCTAATTTTAATAGCATGAAAACAAAAAAATTTCTCTTTTTGACAGGATCTAAAGCAAGTAAGTAAGCAAACAAGACCAAAAGATAATGCCCAAAACGATTGCATAATGTACCATTCATACCTAGTGAGAAAGGAAACACCAACATCATTATAACTAACATTTAGCAAGGATTCAAAAAAAATATTACAGCACACCAAGAGACTGCTAATTCTAGCATAGTAATATGATATTCCCCTTAATGTAGCTATTTGCAATCACAACAACAAAAAACTGTGATGTATTAATTCAGAGGTACACAGGTTTCTCCTGCTGTACAAACTTCCATAGTGCCCAAAGAGAGACTACGGTTCGATTCAGCTTCCACTGGAATCAGTGGGCTCTTCCACTGTATTTAATGGGAGCTGCAATAAGCATGTAATGAAGAAACAGTTATTTTTTTCTTTAATCTGGACCTCCATGAGGCCTACATTTTAGATTAAGTTAGTCTCCTAATGTCTAGATTCATATACCAGATTCCCTTCAGACTACAGGGAAAAGTCAAGAAGAACTGGTATCTAACTCATGATGAAATAGTTAAATTTACTAAAACCAAAGAAAAACAGGTCACAGATTTCATATACTCTCCATTTCACACGTTTCAAGAATATTCCTTGGTGGCATTCTTGTTTGGAGAGCAGAATCTTACAATCTGAGGGCTGAGTGAATGCTTAACTGCACACCTGAAGGTAGATTTTCTTGAAAAAAGGAGAAACATTTCTACTTTATATTTGTTTAATACCTTAGAAAAAAAACCACTGAAATAGGGAAAAGTTGGTCAGTTAGAACGGCAGCAATGCATTGGATAAAACTATGTATTCTTCTTTATAAATGGTTTTGCATTTCCATTTTGAAACATATGTTCTCATATAAAATGAGTCCGACAAGATCAGAAACATCAGGAAATCAACATAGATTTCAGCCACCACTGGAATTGCTTATTGTGCAGTTAAGCATGTCAGATTAATATTTGTAGTTGGCAGGCAAGAAATGGAAATTACTCAAATTTTGCAAGATGGGAATGGTATTTATCTACAATAAAGCTTCCAAAAGAGCAGTCTGTTTCAACAGTAGAACCATGTATTGGCAACATCTGTGATGCCAACGTAGTCCAGAGCCCCATTAGGTCACGGGATGGTTAACTCTTTCAGAAAGCAAGGCTCAGCAACCCTGTTTAACCACAGTAACCGTTTTTCCAGGCGATGGCTTTGTGATTTATTAGTTGGCCACAATCATCATGCACTAGCCTAAGAATTATCAGGAGGAGTCCATTCACTGACGATGGATATTTAAACTTCTCTGAGCTGAAGCAAAGGTGTCACTTCATTAGACAGGCAGAAAGGAGTAATAACAATAATGCAGAGATGGACATGTGTCAAGAGTGTCAAGGAAATCTCATTGTCATACACGTCCTCTCTGGATATGACCTTCTACTTCAAACAGATGTGAATAAAATCATACTAATGTTGTGCTTCCAACCCAAGAAAGAGGAATGATTTGGCTTAAAGGAGCAAAAGGGAATCCTTCCAGAGGAAAACTGAAAAAAACTATTATAGTTAATACTGTCATGCTAGTTAGGGATGGAGCTTTTCTTGTGTGGCGATGGGACACACCTGGTTTGTCAGACATTCCGATACAATCAGGGTACCTGCAAATGCAGTATATTCATACTAAAAGGCTATTGAGGCCCTTACAAACTACAACTGAATACTTTTCTGAGCTAAATTTCAGAGACCCTCTTTGAGGTCCAGTGTTTCTCTTTAAAAGCAGAAAGAGCTAATCTGACCTGTAAATCCACTGTTCAGGTATCTACGTCGGCTCCCAACTGGTAGAACTACTGCTTCTCACGCAGGACAGGGCTTGGCTGCTCAAGAGAAAACAGCTTATTCTGCAGTCTATTCCTGCGGGGAAGCGGTGCTATTCATTTCCAAGAGGGGGAGGGGAACTTTCTCAGCTTAAAGCCCTGCCGTTGCTGCCCGTTCGTGCTTGGCTCACTGGAGCCCAGCATGCTCACAAAAGCATCGAATTTTTTTCAAAGTTTAGCATTTGATTGATTTGTTTGCTTCAGTTCAGCTCAGATGGGTTACTCGAGATATGATACTTGACGTACAAACATTCTACAGTTCTGAGTGTGAAAGGAATATGGATGAAACAGCTGAAGAAAAACACTCAGTAAATTAAAGTAATTGAAAGCAATAGGAGCAGTGGCATGAAATCTCTCACTTAAAAACAGTTTTCACATTCACATTTCAGAACAGCTGGGTGACAAATGTGATGTCAATTTTTAAAAGCAGATCTGAAGCACTATGAACTTGCAAGTCATTTCTAGGCAAAGGAGTAGAAACTAAGAAATAAGATAGTTAATGGACACTAGAATAAAGAAGGACTGGTTTGGAAGTAGTTAAATAGAGGAAAATTCTGCTTTACAAATTTATTAGTGTTCTTTGAAGAGGTCAAGCATATAGATAAAGACATGTAGATAGATATACTATGGTTGGACTTCCAAAAGCCTTTTGACAATGTTTTTTTTCAACAGCTTTTAAGAATTTAAGAAGCCATAAGGCATAAGGTCTTTGCAGAAGTAAGCAATCGGTTAAAAGACTGAAACCAAAGCTTAGGAGTAATTAGTTATTTGTTTATTAAAAAGCAATTAGCTTTTCAAAATGAGTAGAGGTCCCTGCTGGATTTCTGCTGGGGTCCATGGCAGAATTTCTTCTGGGACCTACACTATTACATGGAAAAGGGAGTAAGCAATGAGGTGTATGTGTCAGATATTGTTAACAATCACAGATGTAAAGACTGTAGCTAATTGTGTGAGCTGCAGGACCCTGCAAAATTGAGTGATGACATTAAAATGGCAAGTGAAATCTAATGTAGACAAATGTGGATGAACTGGTATAAAAACCTAACCTCACGCAAAAACGAACTGTTTTGAGCTGCCCAGTACCACTGAGGGGCGATACTCCCGGGGTTAAGGCATACTAATCCAAGGAAACTCAGCTTGGCAGGAGTCCCAACAGCAAATGACATAGCAGACATGACCACTAAAAATGTCAAGAATAAAGCAGAGAACATGGCCCTCTAAGGTGTTGCCACACTTTAAGTATTGTGTGCAGTTCTAGGCCCCACTATTCAAAGACATAGTACAGCTGAAAAGGTTTCCAAGAGGGAGCGGAAGAATGGAGAAAGGTATGGTACACCCTCTGTATGGGGAACAGTTAGGTGAACCGAGACTCTTCACTCTAGATATGACACAATTTAGGGGAAAATATTGGAAAAATAAAAAATCATGTATGGCATAAGACTGGACAGAGACTGACTTTCTCCATCTCTTTCAGTAGCCATCAAATGAAGCTAATAAGTAACAAGCAAAAGAGAGGTGGTTCTTCATGCAGTGAAGTAGAAAACTTTTAAAACCCTTGCCAAAGAATATTATGGATGCTGAAAGCTGACTTCTATTTGAAAGACTGGACAACTGTCCAGACAAAAAAACATCAACAATTTCTAAGTACGCAGAAACCATATCCAGCTGAGGTAGCCTTCTGAGCTAAAAACAGACAAAGGGAGTGTTAAGGAGAAGCATCAGATGCTTGTTTTGTTCATTCTCTCCCACAGACAGTAACTTAACACCACTGTAATATGCAGGTAGGATAGATGGATCTTCTAACTAACCCAGAATGGTCTTGCATCCTTATGGGTCTATTTGAATAAAGGCTGTTCATGTGAACAAAAATGTTACAGGAACTACTCTTCTATGCCCTAGATGTCATATTACTGGCTTTAGACATGTGACACAGCATGCACTTTGATTCCGGTTTATCCAATTCATTATCCAATTCTAGGCTTGAATTTCAGCGGCATAGCACCACTCAGTAACTTTCACTGCCCACCAAGCACTCTTGGACAAAGTAGTTTTATTTCAGTTCAAACAAGAATAAATACAAGAATGTAGCAAAGGTTTTAACTGTGTCTTGTAACATCTCTACAGATTCAGTTTGGCCCTGGAAAACAACCATAAATGACTCCTACTCTCTCAACATCTCTAAAAATTAAAAAAATGGGAGAAAAACTGTAACTTCACAAAAATGGTGCCTTGTTGATGGCTATACCTCATTTGAAAGCATGCTGCCCTGTGGGATCAGATCTCCTCTATACAGAAGAATCCGTGCTGAGGATTTTTTTCTTTCTTAATTTGTATAAAACTAGATAATCCATGATCATGCCCAGATAACGTGCCTTTTACAATCTCATCTCCATTATACACTATCATGTAATCCACAAGAATTTCCACTACAAGCTACGCTGGCAAGATTTCATGGTGTAACTCTGATGCTCTTCTGGACTTGCCAACATTTCAATCCAAAGAGTTTTTCATTCTGCAAATATCAATCAAATTGGGTCCAGCATGTTGTCAAATAATCACTTACTGTCTTAAGCTATATATCTCTGGCAAGTAGGATTCTGTTTGATCATATTTTTTCCTGTGTTTGGCAGGTGGCAAAGAGCACTACAGCTCCTCACTAGGGACCATATGATTTATTCACATCCATGGCTGACATATATATCTCCCCACTTTGTGATTTTACAATTCATCATTTGGAGAGGAAGAGAAATCTGGCCAATCACAGAACAACAGAACATAGCTGCAAAACATGCAAATGTGATACTGGAAATATCTTGCCTGACAACATCTAGAGAATTATTTATGACATTGTACAAAGCAATGGAGAGGATGTATACAAGCTGGCCACCTCTTTTGGTCAAGGCAAACAGACATCAAACAAAACACAGCAACTGGGATGACTGTGGGAGTGGGAAGCCTATCTTCTAATAGGAAACCAGAAGCTACAGAAGCAAAAGTGAAGGCTGGTTCCCCCTGCAAATGTGCTGGAGAAACAGACAAGCCATTTAAGCACAAAAACAGATATATACTGTCCATGACTAAATTTGGTCTATAATTCAGAAGCCAGTGGGGAAAAAAGCCAACTTTCCAGACTGATGACAAGTAACAAAACCACTTCTAAAACTTATTAGACTTGTTTAAAACTGGTGTAAAAAATCCACTTATGACCACCCTAAGGTACTTATGACCACCCTAAGGTATATATTTGCAGTCACTGATGATCCAGCCCAATCCAGTATCCTTGTGATTTTTGATTTTATTTTGAGCAGATACTTTGCAAATTAAAAACTGTATCTATCTTCAAGTACTACTTGAATGACAGTCCCCTTCAAATTCCTGAAGTAGGGCACAAAATTAGCTATGGAATAGTAGGTCAAAACTATGTAAGCAACATAGTTGCTTACAGCAGGCCTGTGAATGACTACCTGCCAAAGTTCCTCTAAAAACTGTTTTGTTCTTATTTCAACTAGTGATCTGAATATTGGTGTAAGAAAGACACCTATTAAACTTAACATATGTGAAGAAGCAGAAAGGATCTGAAAGCACATTGAGAGGCAGGAACAGAATTCAAGCTTATGGCTTGGATGGGCATATGCTTCTCCGGGTGAAAAACTGGCTCAGTGGCTGGGCACAAAGACTGGTGGTGAATGGAGTTAAATCCAGTTGGTTGCTGGTCACAATTGATGCTCCCCACGGGCCAGGCTCAGTACCGGGGCTGGTTCTCTTCAATATCTTTATCAATGATCTCGACAAGGGGACCAAGTGCACCCTCAGTAAGTTTGCAGATGACACCAAGTTGGGCAGGAGTGTCGACCTGCTTGAGGGTAGGAAGGCTCTACAGAGGGATTTGGACAGGCTAGACCGATGGGCCAAGGCCAATGGTATGAGGTTCAAGAAGGACAAGTGCCGGGTCCTGCACTTGGGTCACAATAACATGTGTGCAATGCTACATGGAGTGCAGTACAGGCTTGGGGAAGAGCATCTGGAAAGTTGTCTGGCAGAAAAAGACTTGGGGAGCTGAATATGAACCAGCAGTGTGCCCAGGTGGCCAAGAAGGCCAACAGCATCCTGGCCTGCATCAGAAATAGTGTGGCGAGAAGGATTAGAGAATGATCGTCTCCCTGTTCCCAGCACTGGTGAGGCCACTCCTCAAATACCATGTTCAGTTTTGGGCCCCTTATGACAAGAAAGACATTGACATGCATGTCTGAAGAAGAGCAACAAAGCAGGTGAGGGGTCTACAGAACAAGTCTGGGAACTGGGGTTGTTTAGCCTGGAGAAAAGGAGTCTGAGGGGAGACCTTATTGCTCCGTACAACTGCCTGGAAGGAGGCTGTAGAGAGGTGGAGGTCGGTCTCTTCTCCCAGGTAACTGGCAATAGGAGAAGTGGAAATGGCTTCAAGCTGCACCAGAAGAGGTTGAGATTGGATATTAGGAAAACTTTCTTCACTGAATGGATTGTCAAGTATTGAAACAGGGTGCCCAGGGAAACGATTGAGTCATCATCTCTGGGAGTATTTAAAAGACATGTAGATGCTGTGCTGAAGGACACAGTTTAGTGGTAACTTGGCAGTGTTAGGTTAATGGTTGGACTTGATGATCTTAAAAGTCTATTCCAACCAAAATGATTCAATTCAATTCGATTCTATTTTACTCTGTTCTGTTCTACTCTATCCTAAGCACTACTGATTTGCCTCAGTACGTTTTACAGATTTCTTCTGGTTCTTGCATTTTAATCTAGCCTGGTCCACTTCTCTATATATTTTGTTTCAGAGGAACAGTTCCCACAAGCATTGCCATTTGTAAGTTGGGCTTGCAACTAATTGTTATTCTTAAAAGTATAATTTAGTGTGTGTTTGCCTAAGGGCTTTAAATAAAAAATCATCACATAATTTGTAGCTTGACTGCTATGTTGTTAAACAAGAGTCTCATCTTCCCTCATTTTGTAACAACACTCAAAGACTACTAGATTGCCTCTATTACCGAAACCCATTTGGCACATCCTTTTTTTCATCCAATTCCTAATGAAAGCTCACATTTAATAGTAGTACGCTCTTCTCCCTCTCCCTCCTCTCTCTCATTTTTAACTGCACAGACAAGAGAACTATTGCTAAGTATGAAATAATCAGCCACGCCATGCCCTTTGTGTTCTCCAATGTGTGCTGGTTTTCTGTTTTTCTGGCACCTGAGCATTTGCAAGAATGTTGTTTCAGTGCTTATATTTTCCAAACATCTTTCTATCTTGTGGTTATTCTCTACCAGTTCCTAAATGTACCTTTTTTTTTTCTGCCAAGAATAAGAGCAAATTCAATTTTGCTTGGTGTATCTGTGCAACACCACTACATATGCAGGTGCATAGAGCTTAGAGTACACCTAGCTTTGATTCTTTTAGTAATATAGTCCTCATGCTTGCATCTTTAATACCCAGGACTTCATTAAACTCATCTGAGGTATTAAATTTTAGTAAGAGCACATTCTGTTTCAATGCTGTGACCACACAGGCTCTTAAGGGGCATTTCTTTTCTATTAACTGTCTATATATTATTCTGGGGTAGCTGAACTTCTTTGCACACAGAGGAGCACCATCCTGCTTTTTTGAGTCATCCATGTAAGGTGGTGGACATTATGGTAACAAAGTCCTTCCTTTGCTGAGGACACTAACCTTACTTTAGGCTCTTCATCTTAAAAAAGCTCCTTTTTCTCTAAATGGAATGCTTTTTTTTCTAGTCTTCCAATTTCAGCTACTTAGTTTGCAAAATTTTCTTTTGCCTCCCATCAGGAACAGATTTGGAAAATGGAAAACAGTCATTCCTCCCATTCTTTCTGATCAATTGATCTTATTACACAAGAACATCTCTGTGCCATCACTGAAACCTCAGGTTTGAAATGAACTAGTATTTATTAACTCCTTGAATGATTTGCTGGCTTTAAACCTGTAAAATCCTAATAAATAAAAAACCCCAAATACCCCCCACACAACAAAA
>JAOXJM010000019.1:39101565-39114919 GCA_026413425.1 Tringa solitaria | reverse complement strand
TTTCTTTTTCTTTTTCTTTTTCTTTTTCTTTTTCTTTTTCTTTTTCTTTTTCTTGGATTTCAGAGATCTAATTGACAGTGTGAATAGCTGTACTAACTTTACTGGCAACCCCCAGTGTGTAGCTAGGATGAATGGCTGAGGCCTGGAGAGAAAAGAAGGATGATGGAAGAAGGAATCTTTTTCAGCTGGCTTCAGTGCCTGACCCAGCATCCTGTGACACTAAATCCTGAGTTCTTTTCAGAACAACTGCACATTTTCCCTCTTCAACTTCTCATTGGATTGTAAAGTTTAAATTATAGAATTCAAATACACTCAGAAAGTAAGCATCAAAATGACATTTGTAATGTTTGGCTATGAATTTTAGCTATGGAAATTATCTTGAGCCCCTTCAGTATGATGGTGGAAAGATCATTTATCTGAAATGACTCATCTGAGTGAATTCATCCACGTGGAAGAAGTTGGTTTTTTTCACCCAAGTTCACTTGAGTTAACATTCCAGTTACTTGTTTCTCGGTCATCCCCTGAGTCAGAATTATTATAGCCACCCGTTTCTGTAAAACTGACTCAGCTATATTTTCCTATCGGATTTTCCTTTCCTATCATAGTATCGTAGAAACCATCAAATGCAAACCCGCTGTTTATTTCACTGTTATTTTCTTAGGCTAATATGTTGCTGCTAGCATACAGCTGGGTTAATATTCTTGCTAAAAGAGTAATCCAGCAGCGAGAATCCAACCCAATTTTCAAACTATAAACATTTAAAAATAGTAGCCAAATATCCTCACCTGAAGAGAGAAAATATAATCCCACATATTCCAGCATGGCCCGTCCTCATTTCATGAGCTCTAGTTGGCTTAGTTCCATTCGTGCCCAGACCCCTCTCAGAGACTACTGTAGACCCTTCACTAGGGGAGCTGGTATTCAACTGCTTCACAGGCACCTTTGCTACCTTCTTTAGTCATAGGACTGTCTTCTCAGTTCTTGTTCCCTTATCTTTGTACAGGTGCTTCCATGAGACATAACCTTGAGATGATTTTCATGTACATGCCTCAGAAACTAACTTTGTGATGACTGGGTGATCATGCTTTATCTTCTTTGCCCTCTTCTTGTTGGGTGAGGAAGTACAAGTCACGTCTTTCAATCTGATCACCTTTCCCACTGAATAATATGTAGAAATAATACTTTCAGAGCATTCCTTTTAACTTGAGACTCTCCGCTGCTCCCAGTAGAACTCCTGTGAATTATATTGATGCCATTTCTTTGCATGGAACTTGTTTAGTGCAATTTCTTGGGCCTTGAAATGAAAAAGAGCTTCTTTACTACAATCTGCGTCCAACAAGATATGACATGGAAGCGTCAAGAAGAATTCCAACCTATTGTTTAGGAAGCATGACATTTTTTTGAACACTTTCTTTCCCTTTTTTTTTGGAAAGGGGTATTTTAGGACACACAACCTGCATTTGTTTTTGATTGAAGAAGAAATAATTCTGTTATAATTCTGTAATAATTCAGGGAGTTCAAGGTCACAGCTGTGGAACATCCTTTTCTCCTAAGATACAGTTCACACACTTTCTTGCTCCTGAATAGTGAAGAAGTCAAAGGGTTTACCAAACAGAAGGGTAGTATGATGACTGGAGGAACTGTATTTGCTCTTGTTGTAGTAGTAATTATACCAATGCCAAGCATGCAAAAATTTAACTTCCCATTCATCATTTATTAGTTTTAAACAAAACTGGAAAAAGATTCAGCTATGTCTGGCAGCTTTGAAGTCTGAAAGGAGGTGGAGGGCAGAAACACAGACACCCAGTAAGAATGACCCAGCTGCAAAGAAAGATACTGTGTGTGCAAAGTGTTTTATTCCAAGGGGATCCAAGTGATCTCTTAACTCAGAAACTTATTTTGCTGGATTCGTTAAGGAGACAATTTTGGCATTTCTGTTAAAAAGGATAGAGAAAATGCACATCTCTGCAGATGCCTCTGCATGCTGCCTGCTGAAGAGCAGAGGCGCACTGACAGTTTCTGTCAGAGCCTCTTTGGTGTTTGATTTGGCACAAAGGACAAAGTAATACATTGATGAGAACTCTTTCCCAAATTCTCTTCTTCGTATCCTTTTCTTCATTTTTTTTCCCTCCTTTCTGCATTCTGGCTGCCTTTCCTTCCCTGCTCATCTTTCTGCAACTGGGAAGTTTTTTCTCTTCCTTCTTTGTCCATGCCATCATTTCTTCATTCTTCATTCTCACCAAGACATCTATTCTGAATGTCCTACTTATGGGATGTTAATCTCTGTGCTCACCTCTGTTTATCATGAAAAACAAAGGACATCATAGCTGAAAGTTTTCATGAATGGTAAGACCATGATGATGTGTGTCTAGTACATCATTGCTGAGAGATCCTTGCTAAGGTATCATATATTCATGACAGACAATAGTGCTCTGTAGCTGATAGTCCCTGTTGAAAGTGCAGAGTCCTACAGTGGTGGTTAATGGTAAGTCTGAATCAGAAGTTATAGCATTGGTGAGTCTTCTGCACAGCAACGTGTTAAGCAGCACTGGAGAAAGTAACCTGTGGGAGAAGAAGAGGGATCTGGATGTGTGTAGCTGCTCACCTAATTCAGACAACTCATTTCTTCCAGAAAGATACAGGAATGTTGCATTTTATGTAAGCCTCCTATGTGTTCTGTTGTGCATTTACAGTCTCAACTGAAGCGTCTGGAGAATGATGATAACAAGTGAAATTAAGACATCTATATTCACAATGCGTCATCTGAGTCTTAAGTTTAGCTAGTTGTCCATCTACAGATCATTTTTAGATGGACTTTTGATTCTGTTACATCACGTTATATAAAAAGAGTAAGAGAGAAGGGCACAGGAGAGAGAAAGGTAAGGAAGGAACAAAAGAAGGAATAATAAAAGGAAATAATTATGTACCCAAATGAGGCTAGAAATGTTAAGTCCCTGGTCAGAGTTAAGGCTGAAATAGATATTTTTTATAACTGATAAGAATACTGTGCAACTTTACTATGTGGCTAATATATGATTTACGATCTCCTTAAATATTAATTTCCTTGCTGTTAAATGCCCCAACATTTTCTATGGGGGCTTAACTGTTTTTTAAAATGAAAGTGATTTTGGTTTGGATTTATATTGTGAGTGATGCAAAAGACAGTTTTTGCCACCTTTCTCTGCTGTTAGGAAATTAAACTTCCACAGTTTGCAAGGAAATTAGTTCACTCCTGGAAAAGTTTCACTCATTCTGGAAGAAATATAAACCAATAGTTCTAAATTACATCGAGTTCTTCTGGACCCATAAGCACTCCACTTTTTCTTCCCTTCTGTTTCAGGCTTACTTTCCCTTTGTCTCTTCTGTGTTGATTCCTCAGTTGGATAATTCAGAGATAAATATTTGTATTTTTAAATTTCTGGTTCAGCAAATACCAAGCAAACAAAACAAGTGATAACATTTGCCAAGATAACTGATAAAAGTCTGACACTTCTCTTTGGCCCTTTGTATTTACTCTGGTTTTCTTCATGCTGTAAAATGCAGATTATTCTATGAAATAAATATGATATATTTATTTCATAGATATTAGGGACCTGTTTAATGCACAGAATGCATATTTATGATAGTTAGCAGTTCCAAAAAAACACTGCCAAAATCATCATTAAAAAGAGAAGAGCATCTGTGGAGAGCCACCCTGAAAGTGGTGTCGTTTGCATGTTGGAAAGCTTTAACTTTCTTATAATCTGAAGGATTGTTTCCTCAGCAAGAGGTATGTACATTACCATGTAGCTATCTGGAAATGCAAGAAATGATTTGGTTTTGTCTGTTACGTGGATCATAGCCCTAAACTTGAATATTCATAGTGTAAGAAGTGTGTCTATAGTATATAGATTATCACCACCACTGATGCACCAGCTCATTAAGTTCCCTGAACCTTTCATGAGATTCTCATGAATGCAACAAAATCATGCTCACAGACACACACAGGATGTGAATGTGACATTTTAAAATCACATTTTGAAGCTCTACCCAGCAAAGAGATCTTATAATCGTCAATTGTTTTTCTCTAGGAATGCTGCCCTGAGCAATGTGACCTTGAGAGACAGCAACTTAAAATGTTCAATGCATGCTAGCTTTTCCTGAGAAATAAAAAGACTGGACTTTCTGAAGACCTCCTTCTGACCAGAAGATTCACACTTCCACCATCAGGGAGAGAAGCTATACACTCTGATTTGCATGATCATTTAGGAGGTGCCAACACAGTGGGACTGTGATGTATCCTGTGTCACTTAATTCACTTTTTACCTCATCTATCAATCCATGAAGTAAGCAAAACCAAAGGAAATATAATCCCTCCCAGCACTAAAAGAATGAATAAGAAGTGACTATCTTTGATAGGCATTCAATAAAAAGTAAAAGGAACTGAATCCTCAGTCTTGTTACCTCCAGCGAGGCAGAGGAAACCAGCAGCACACAACGGACTCCCAGGACAGTGTCCTGTGCTCTCTTAGTCAGTTGTGGTCTGAGTAGTTTGGTCAGCTCTAGTTCTGGCCGGTTTTCTGGTCAGCTCCACAGCTGTATGTCACTCTCTGTTGTCATCAGAAGAAATACTCCAGCTTCACGCTACTGTAACAGTGAACAGGATGTGGCTCACCAAATTGGGGTGATGTGTTTCCAGAATATTTGGGAAAGGGCACGGATTCTGTAACTATACGATGCCAGCTGACTATCTCTGGAGTGAGTCCAAATGTGTATTTATTCCTGATTTGGATTCTCTACATGCACAGACAAATGTTGCTAACTTGGCTGTGAGATGGTCTCAAGATGACAAAGATGATGCAACCATTTCTGAATAATATTGTTACTGTTGCTCCAGCTACAGGAAATGATGTTTGAACACTGCTGCATGCATTAGGGGAACAAGAATTCCTCTTCCAACAGAGCACGCTTTGTTTGGCACCAGTAATACCACAGGTGAGGACCAAACGGAAAACCTTTCAACATAAACAGAGAAAACAATATAACACAACTGGCAAGCTTTTCATCTCTAGTGTCACATAGAGACGCTGTCAGGATGAGAAGTTAACACATGGAAGCCAGCTGTAGCAACTAAATGTCTCAGGGAAGCTTGTTCTTAGATAATGAAATCCATTCATGAGGAGTATCACAGAAAGTTGGAGTGACCTGATAAAACTCAAAAGAGATTACCAGATTTATTCTTGGAAGGGCAAGAAAGTGAAGCTCAAAGCCTGACAGACTCTAAAAATGATGAAAATGTGACTCTTAATTCAAAAGTTTTATTTCCAGATGTTCAAAGAAGATTTTTTAAGGATAACATGTTGCATAATATATTGGAAAATCACCTGTAAGTGTACATAAAACAAACTAAGACAAAATCAGAAAACCATTTACATTCAGAAATACAGCTGGACATTCCATGAAAAGCTGCTGAAATTATCTGAGCAGAATTCTGGCTTTACCATGAACTCATTAGGAAAACCAGGCTGCTATGCTGCCCCTGGAGCCGCCAGGGAAAACAATTTGAGGAAATGGTGACTTACAGAGAGAGGTTACTATACTGGGTTTACACCAAGCGTAACATATAGTACCTCAATGCAACAGTGCAGCTAAATGCAAGACATATTTGATGTGCACTATGACATCACTTCTTGCCTCTTCCCTCCTGCGTGTACGGAGCAGACCATGGGTATGACAAGGGGCAACTTGAGGTCATCTCATAACCCTGTATTTATTAGAGGAGCAGCCTCTCATACCTATCATGCTTGCCTGTGTGAAACTTTATATTGCAAACATAACTAAGATTTTCTTGCTGCTGCAGACCCTCTACTTCTTATAACACATTGGAAGCTCCAGGTAACATTATTTGGTTTGTTTGTCTGAATAGGTAGAAGCAAGAAGCAGATTAAGAGCTTCTTGTGCTTTAGACATGACAAGTTAAAAGCTTAAACTAGTCTTTTCAAATGTTTACAGTAAACTGATGTCCTTAATTGGCTGTCAAAGTAGCATAAATGTTTAAATCATTTGAAGCCCTAAATAAAGCCTAATTAAAGGTAAAATCATTGTTCTGTGCATTTCACATGGGCTTTTGCTATAGATCAAGTAAAATCAAGATTTGAACTCAAAGTTTTAGGAAGTCCTTAAAAAAATGAGTCTCATTAGTGTCTAACTGCTTGATTAGGGGCCTGATTAAAAGCCATTTGACATAAATGAGACATATTTTACCAAAGACTTTTAAAGCCAGTCCTGTATACAGATGTAGACCAAGTTAAGAAAGTCTGTATATGTGTGTGTAATGTATTTGTCTATGAATCCAGTCCTATTCATGCAATTGGTCTGCGTAGCTCACAGAATAGGAAGACAGGGAGACATACAGAAGACGGCTTACAGCTTGCCTTTAAACTCCCGTTGATTTTACTGCAAACCTCCTTAATTTTTTTTCTGTGTTTTATCTTCTGTTAGCTGCAAATTCTCTAAAAAGACAAATGCAGGTCCCTAAGTTGTTAAGATGTAAAACTGCCTATATTACACATTTCTTACTACAGTCTCGCAAGGAGAATGAGCACTGAAATTTGAACCTTCTCGGATCTGTTTCTTCCAGCAAGACAACACAAAAGGGCTGTACTGTGCTGGAGGTTTTGACAATGTGAGTGCAGCAGCTTATTGTCAGACCTTCATAATTAGAATATTCTTTTCACATTTGGATGTGGATGTATCCACTGTCTGTGACCTATGTGGGGAGGAGGATGGGAGGGGGTAAAATGCTGAGTATCATGCACACGTGTCAGAATTATAATTTTGCACTCCTAGAACTAACAAATGATAAAACCAATTTTGTTTAACCTCATAAATATCTTCACCTTCTCCTGATGTCTACAGGCAAAAATCCACATCTCCAAAAGGTAATTTTTTCAAAGCTTTGCTCTTCTTATATTAAATTGTTGTCTAAATTGTTTTGCAAACTTATGTGTAATGTTTGTTGCTAATTCAGCTCTCACATGAAGCCAAGTGGTCCACGTGGAAGACAAAATATCTGTGCCATCAGGTTTGCTTTAAGGATATGTTTGCTTTGTTTTGAAAGTTTGGCTGCAATTAAAAAATGCAATTGGTATGCCAACAGCTCTTTGTCTTCCTACTGCATGATCTTTTTCAGGAGGTTTCGATTGTCTGACTCCATTTTGTTTGTGCATTTAGCAGATGTCACAGAGTAAATTATTTGTTTGTAAAGTTATCTATATAATTTTGAAGCCTGGACATGATACTTCTGTTTGCTTCACAGGTGATTTGAGATATTTTCTTGATAGCAAATTTGAAAACGCAGGACTAGAAGGCATTGTTGACTAGGCAATAAATCATGTTACAGACGACTGTCAGTCTCTTTAACTTTCCTTTCAGTTAAGTATTTAAGGGCAATACTCAGATTTTTAGGCTTTTAAGTGTTTCTGCATCGGGAGGACCAGAATTATGCTCCTAACTATGCCTTGCAGGACAGAAGTTTCTTGCTTTGTTCACACTGTTCTTTGAAGGTCAGGATCTTGCATGCATGGAGGTATCTAGTGTGACTGAGGGTAGATTTTTGAAAGGTGCTTTGTAAGCCCATATTCTTATGAAGTCAATATGCTGTTTCAGTAAGGAAAACAGATCATATTGTGCTGCATGTCTTAATTAGTGACCTGTTTTTCCTTTGTGAGGCAAGGGCTAGACAAACAGGTGCCTGAGACTAAGATCTTTTTCTTTCTGCAACTTTTGCAATGCAGGCTACTCTATATTTGCTATTCTTTGTGTTGGTTCCCATCTGATTCATAGTTTGTCTCAGTTGTCCACTCTGAACCATTTTGCAGAGAACAGAGGTGTATCAGTGTTTGCAGAGCGTGCCATCCCCTTCCCGCTTGGGAAGCAGGAACAGAGCATGGGGTGCTGTTGTGATGGTGACCTTTGGCAAGCTGAGATGCAAAGCACCCTGCAGGAATTTGCTCAGGCACAAAGGTATTTAACAAATTCTCCGATTCCATGGTGGGACCTAGTCAGTAGGTGGTCCACTTGTCTGTCTGTCTCTCTTTCCTTATCCTCCTCTTTGGCTTAAAGAAGCTGCAGTAAGAGAAAAAAAGAAAAAGAAAAAAAAAAAAGAAAAGAAAAGAAAAACAAAAAAACAGCTATTAAACTGGAAAGACATGTGATCTGCATAATTGCTCTAATTGCAGCTAGTTCTGCAATGAATAGTCCTGCTGTCAAATTGAACAACGACTTAGGGGGAAAAAATATCTCCCAGTCCTTTACTATAACATGAAAGACATGAAGAAACTCTTACGATCATTGCCATTCGGTTTAAAGAGCCAGTGATTAATTAAGGAAGAGGAGAAATGGTGCCATTGTTGAATTATTAAAGAAAGGATTAAATTGGCAAGCATAAATAAACAAAATTAAACTGTGCACCTCTCTGGCCTTTTTGAGTTGCACACATTGGTGTATCAGTCATGCATGACAGAAGTAGTGGTTCATCATCAGTATGGATTTTTAACATAATTATAACGAATGTTGTATCAAATATAGACTACTCCAATGTTCTGCTGTCTCAGGATCCCCGAAGAAACAAAGAAGTAAAACCACATGGACTGTCGGCAGAAGCAGAATGTCATCCACAGACTTGAAGGCAGGGTTTAGTGAAAGGCGAGCCAGCTAGCACTGACTCCAACACTAACTCTCTATGGCCTTGCACAGATTGCTCCATGCCTCTCTCTTGATTTTCTTATCTTTAAAATGGGATAATAAAACATACTTACCAGTCTCATTCTTGTGTTGTGAAGCTTAGTTAGTGTCTGGATAGTGCATTTGCTGTAGAGGAGCAAAGGATTTATAGTCCTCTTTTAAAATCTGTTCTTGAGACACAAGCAGTGATAAAACTTCTGTTCATATTTAGGAAGCCCAGTTTTACAGAGTGGAAGCCTAATCAGGCTATCCAAATGCCTAGTAATAAATAAGTGGCACCTGAGACAAATGTTTGTTATGTGCCTAAGCGTGGCCATGGATGATGGCTCCTGAACATACCCTGGCTTGAAATATGAAGAGTGTTTCACCTGTTTCATTTCTACTTCAATTCGATAGAATTAGAACAGAAATAATTTCATTTTCCTTTCTTCACTTTGAAAAATTATATGCTTTTCTCTTTGTGGTGGGTTGACCCTGGCCAACAATTAGGCAACCACCACCTCATCGTTCACTCCACCCTCATCAGGATGGGAGAGGATTGGAAAAGCAAAAGTGAGAAAAACCTTACCAAAACCTCACCACCTCCCACAAGCAGGCTAATAGCCAGCCAGTCTCCTAGTGATGGCTACTCCTCCTAAAATCTTTATTGCAGAGCATTATGTTATATGACACGGGAGATCACTTTGGTCAGTTAGGGTCAGCTGCCTCAGCTGTGTCCCCTCCCACCCTCTTGCCCATCCCCAGCCTCCTCACTTGTAGTGGGGAGAGGGAGAAACAGAGAAGGCCATGACACTGTGCAAGCACTGCTCAGCAGTGGCTAAAACATGGGTGAGCTGTCAGCAGTGTTTTGGTCCCAAACCCAAAGCACAGTACCATACTGGCTGCTGTGAAGAAATTTTACTCCATCCCAGTCAGACCCAGTACACTGTTGCATCATCTAAAGTGTTTTATTGTTTTTTTTTTTTTTCCCAGGGTTTGGTCTTATTCTAGAATTCCAAAGTCTCTTCCCCATTCTATAGGTGTACATTGTACTGAGATGCCACTAAGCCTAGTTCCAGGTACCTCAGACTTTGAAATACAAGTAAGATTCAGACCATAGGTTATTTCTACCCAGCCTGAACCAAATCCTTAGATTCATATATACCCAAACTTAGGAAAGTTGAGATTTCCATGTGAGCTTTGTGCTTTGGGACAGCCTTTTATAGTGAATATGGGAAAAGTAAAGGAAAACAAGGTTAAATGAATTCAAAGTTCTACCCAAGATGCAGTGGCAGCAGCCCTCTTAAGAAGGTTGAAAAAACTATGCTAATTATTTTTCATCTCTTTATTTTTGTGCATTTTTGTACTTCCTTGTTCTTTCCACAGTGTAAAGCTAAAGAGCCTGTTCTGTTGAAATATCTAGCCTGCCTGGAAGTGGGAAGTACTGTAAATGACATAAGAAAGCCTGTACTCATGACATTTCCTGTCCAATTTTGCTAACTCTATATTAGAACGCAATCATGTTCAAAATGTCAACCGATTTTGCCTTGTTCCATGCCTGTCATCATGACTGTTTTCACATCCTTTACCTCCTGCTCCCTGTCAGTCCCTAGGGTACATCTTGGTGCCTGTGTAGTACTTTCTCACAGAAACAGTGTTCTTTGGAAAAGGTGTCTTCTCTTTTTTTTTTTCATGATCAGGCGAGCACGAGTAGACAGAATTATTGAGCAGAGTGGCTTTCAATAGTGGATACTGATATAGAGTCATGTTATTGTAAGACCAAAGGTGCAACAGGCTGGCTGTTATTAGGTATTGTTTCCCTCTGTTAATATTTTATAATGTGTGATATCTGTTAGCTTTCGTTCCCCAATGCTGGTACTAACCAGGGCCCTGGTGGCAGTCTGACCTGAGGCTGAGAGCTTCATATTGGTGTTGTCCACCCTCTCCTTGCTTACAACATCTTTCCTCCGTTCTCCAAAATGAAGGAGCAGCTGCAGAAGACAGGCAGAGAGATCAGCTCAGCTCCAAGAATGAGGTTGCAGCTGCTTCATGCGCTTGCAGTCTCCATACGGAAGCTTCATAAACCCCTTAGAGGCCAAGGCAGGGTAAAGCTCAATCCTACCCCACCTTCCAGGTCCTGCTGATGACATTTGCCATCCTTCTCTTTTGCTCTTTGTGGCTGCTTCTATCTAGCCCCTGCTGATGGAGAGTTCCTCCGTCTTCATTTGGCACCTTAAGTTGAATCTGGGCACCAAATAAAACAGATGCTCTGCAAAAAACTGCTGTCTCTGGGGAAAACTGAAATCTGAATGTACAATAAACAAGACAAATCTGGGAAAAGAGCTGAGTGGAAGGAAGGAACTTCAGATGCCACTCACACCTTAAATTCTCTGTGAGTAAAGGGGATAACCAAAGAAGATTTAAGCTGTACTTCACTCTATTTAATTTTGATTACATTGCAAATAGGGGAAGCAGCAAAGAAGAAGATAAAAGTTCCTGTTATCTCTGGCAACAGATAGGTGTAATGGTCCTGAGTTTAAAAATTTCTTCAGGTAGAACAGAATATTGAGAAAACTTAATTCTATCTGAAGAATGATACGCTCATTGAAGTTGAAAATTGTATGAATGGTATGATTTTAAACAAGAGTGTTAGACAGGAGATAACAAGAGACTTCACAACTTCCTCGAAGGCAGATTCAAAAAGAACTGATTTTGAAATTCTGTGTTCTGAGTCCCCTGAGGAGGCCAGATTTCAGATACTCCAGACTGCTGGGAAGACTCTAGAAAGATACCTGGAATTTGTAAACAGAGAGATTTCCCCATATCCTGATGAAAATTTATTGAAGGTAATCAATATTCCAGTAAAGTGGAGAAAGTAAAAGTTGTTACACAAAAAAACATTTAAAAAAACACAGAGGTCTGCATGTATCACAGATTAGGAGTCCAGCAGAGCAGCATGGGCTATATGAGCTATGATTTGGCAGGCTTGTGATCTGCATTAGTGCTGGAGTGTATGCGTATGGAGCACACCACAGACACAGAGAGTAACAACAAAACCATTAATTCAGAGGATTTTCTCCAGGAGTGTTGAGCAATATGGGAAATGATTGGACTATTAATTTGAAAGCAATTAGAGCATCTATTAAATTACTTTGGACATTGTTTCTGGCAACAAATTACACAAAAAGCAGTTTTGTTTACACTGAAGAAAAGCCAGTACCTCTGGAGGTAAACAATTAAACTGTAGGTTTCCACTGCTAAGCTTCTCCTCACTGCAGGCACAGGAGAATACAATGTTTGGATAGGCAGGAATTTGCTGCAGTACTCTGTGCTGAGCCCTGGAGCTTGTCAATAGATTCAAGACCCCAGAACAGCTGAGGAAGGAGTTGAGGACCTCTTACAGAACACTCTGCTCAGAAATGAGAAAAGAGAAGACAATCCACGTTGCGTGATTTGTGCCGCTAGATTTCCCTTGCAACTTTAGGTGGAGGATTAAAACAGGATTTAGTTAGTTTTACTGTGCTGGGTCTATGGTTTTGTGTTCAGGAGTACCAGAGTTATGCACTACCAGGTTTTTTTACCTCCTCTTACAGATTTGGACTGGATCAGGCCTGAGAGTAGGACTGCATTTCTGTCAAATTAGCTAGAACAATTTTTATTGCAGGAGGACAGGTGATACGTGATATGGCAGAAAATCTGATACATGCTCCACACAAATATTGCTAGCATTTTAGGGAAGCTCTGTGGTTCCTATCTACATTTCAGAGAACTGATGTCAATCAAAGAGTGGGGTTTTAGGTTCATTTGACAGGATGGGTAGTTGTGTTCATGCTTTCTTCATATTCTCTACCAGTTATACTCCAGAAAACAAAACAAAGCAAAACAAAACAAGTAATAATTGTGGTTTTGTCTTTTAATGATTTAACCAGAAGTGAACCTTTCCTGGAGAAACTGAGCATGATAGGAATCCCAGACTCTGATAGCCAGTGTACTTGTGAAAAATCTTCCCTCAAAGCTTGTTGGATCAGTACGCGTAAGTGAGAGAAAAGAACTCTTGAGTTGCTTCTTCTGTTGCCTCTGTGGTCTTTGGTTGCAATTTCACTGTATCCTTAATCAGATTTAACTGCAGGCTGACACAACACCCTTCTTCCCGCACTGCACCACCTTCACCTTTCTGCCATCCTTGTACCAGCTTTGACACTTCACATATACAGGGAGCAAACTGGTGAGAATATGGGACCTCTAAAGGTGACCTGATGTATGCCACAGCCACACACTTGTGAGATCCAGCAAGAGACAAAGGAGAGACATCCGTGAAGAATAAACAGCTACACTATTTGGTGGCATCCCACAGTCAAATTGGATTTAACATGACGTGAAACAGTAACCATTGATATCTTAATTCCACAAATAATGTAAGCCAACAGAAATTGGGACTGTTGAAAAAAAAAGTGTGTGCTGTCATCCCACCAGGACTACTTGGTTTTTCCCCTCTTCCTAAAGGCATTAAAGCTGTACTTTCTTTCTCTTTTCTCTCTCTCTCTTTTTTTTTTTTTTTTCCAGACAGGGTCTTGGTCTGCCTCCCAGGCTGCAGTACGTTGGCACGATCACAGCTCACTGAAGCCTTGAACTCCTGGGCTCAAGTGATCCT
>JAOXJM010000019.1:39085112-39101555 GCA_026413425.1 Tringa solitaria | reverse complement strand
CCCTCTTTTTTTTTTTTTTTTTTTTTTTTGACTTTCCCTGCTTTGCCAAGTTAATTTTAACCTGGATCAGTTTCCCAATCCATTTCACTGCATGGCCACACAGGAGCTTGTGCTGTCAGGACCAATTTTGGGTAAATTAGGATTGGTTTATGCTGATTTAAACTACGCAACTGAGTTAAAGCACCTTATCTCAGCTGGGACAGAGAGAGAGAGGAAAAGAAACCCAAAGAGACTTAATTGTCACCTTTCAGCTGCCACTAATTAAAATGCTCATCTTAAAATGGTCTCTGTTTCTCACAGAGAGGTTGTCTCAGTTAAGCCAATGCACAGATGGTATTAAGTGCCTGTACCAAACTGTAAACATAACTGACTACAGTACACAACTATAAACTATTTGTGTGTCTACATGTAGAGAACAGTTTGTATGTTTATGAGGTTGAAGTAAATCTGTCTGTTTATTGTCTACATTTTTAAATGTCACTCTTTTATCTTCGAGATAACACTGTGGCAGTGTGGACTGTGCCTTTAAGGGCTGAGGTTCCCAGGCAGAGATTGTGAGCAGGAGGCTGTGAAGCCCTTTTTTGTTATTATGCGTAGCCAATTAAAACCAAATAGAAAATAAAGCAGATCCTTTGCAAGAACCTTAAGCCCTTGAATGATCACTGCAGGTGTCATCCATCATTTTCTAAAGAACTTCTAGTCTTAAGAGAAGGCAGGAGGCACTGGAAGGGGACAGAGAGTAAGCAGGTTAGTTTACCAAAATAAGACCAAGCTGTAACATAAGGCATGCTAGGAAGAGCAGAAACATTTTCCACATTGCTTGAGCTCCACTCTTTCCTATGCAGATTGAATATGCTGCGGGAGCTTCTCTTTCCTCAGCATGACTGTCTGGAGTTGGCTTTGTAGTGATGGCAGTGACAAGCAGCTGCAGTAAGTGGGATCATATTTAGCTACTTGGTCCACCACTTTGGTTGACAGGCCACTTCTGTTTTGTTTCTCCTTTTGTTTCTCCTTTGAGGAGACAGATGCTGCATGTGTGCAATTATACTGGGTGCTCCACAGGTTTTTCAGTTGACATGAATAGCTACAGATGGCCTCCTTTAAAATAGTATATTGTTGGGAAGTTTTTTCATTCTGTGTGATAGGGAAGTTTATTAATGCATGTTCTGGGCAGGAGAAATGGGAGAATTAAGAGCAAACCCATTAGCTTAGCTGAAATAATAGAGGGTAAATGAATATTGCCTCACTGTCTCCTTAAAACCAGGTAAGGAATCAGTAGACTGAAATGATACTCTTAATCTGATTTCAGGTATTTTCTCCCTAGGCATCCACATTTATCCATCAGTGAATACAGGCTAAGTAGGCTAGAAAAACCTTTTGTCCAATGTGATGTGGCAGATCTTATGCCTGAGACACATGGGATTTTGGAGAATGAACCCTGAATAACTCAATTGTGGCTTGGTGAGCAAATGTTCCTGGAGGGCCTGAGACCTGCTAGAGTTGGTTCTTGTGCACCAGCTATCCACAGCTGGGAGGGAGTGGGCTCTGTGACACCAACCCTTTCCCCATCAGCATGCTACAGGCTTCACTGTCACAGGCTGCTGCTTAGTACCACACCTATGCTAGCCTCGGTGTACTCTCCACTTCTTGCAGTTTTATTGGGGTACTGACAACTGATACAGTTGGTCATCCAAAATACCTGCCCTCAGAGCTTATAAAATAAACTGCAGATCAATGATGTGTCTAATAAGACATATTATTTGACCTCACATGGCCCCACTATCTCCTGTTCCAAATCATCTTTCAGAACTTGAATGCTTTAGAAACAGAGAGTATGTTCTTGGGTTTTAGTTTTCATTCTATAATTCTCCTCAGGAAACTCTGTATAAATTTCAAAATTGTCAGACGGATTTCTTTTTCTGGCTTTTTGGTTTCATTAAGAAAAATGAAAGAATGATCATAGTGGAGACTACTAATTTTTTCTTGTCTTGTACACAAAAATTTGGTGGTAATATATATGTGGATTCAACAGGGTGAGTGCATAACTCACAAGGAGAAAGATTACTGCAAATTCATTTGTTGAATCTGCAAACCAGGATGTTGCAAGAAAATAGAAGCTGGCATTATGGAATAATGAGCCCCTTTTCTGCCTGTGTATAGCTTCTGCTGGCAAGATGTTCCATGCATAAATAGGTGTAGAGATAAAAAGAAAATCTTTTAAGAATGAAGCAACAATATTACTTTTTATTTTAATAGTAGTAACAGTTATGATAACAGTTAAGATAAGTAAGAAAGTGGTCTTTGAAGTTGTGATCTTTAACTTTCCTCCAGTCACTTAACTTAAAGTCATCTTGGGATGACAGCAGACCTGAAGAGGGAAATCAAAGTCCTTTCACCTTCATTTACCACACACACACACACTGGATGTGCATCAGTTAAAAGTTTGTGCTTGCCTAGCTGTATCAGATTAGACATGCTAATGTTTCAGCTGTTGTGCCTTCATCAGGAAGTGTCTTGAACCAACCCTTCACAGCAGTTTGGAACAGATTTTCACATGTTGAGTTAGTTAGAAATGCTTCGTCAGTTTTGTCATGTTTCCTGTCACAATGGCTTTTTGTTGGGCTTTTTTTTTGGTAACTCACTGCTGTCTAAATAAAGTGTGTTATCTTACGAGCAGGAATTGTATTGGTTGTTTCCTTATGGTCTCTCTACCTTGAATACTTTTACAGGTGTTTGTCTAGTAATTATTTTATTATTTAAATGCAAAAAGAAAAAAAAAAAAGGTTGATGACAAAGGAGAAAAGGGAGAGGGTGTGTGTGAATGCTACCAGACTATCAAGATGATCAGATAGTAGTGAACTGTGATCAGATACTGAGTGAAAAAGGTGGCTTTCCGATACATTACACTCTTAAAGGGACTGATAGAATGTAATCACTGAGAAAATCTTTAACTGTGGATATATCTGAGATTGGGGGTGAGACTGAGACAATAGCCCAGGACTGAACATTCCCAAAATTATGATACTCTGGCTCCAGATAGGGATTTCATTTTTCAAAATATTTGTCCCAGGAAACATAAATCACAGAATACAGATCAACTTAGCTCTGACAGTAATAATAGCACAGCTGTCTGCCAAAGGCCATCATGTTTTGAAGAAGTATTCAAAGTGCTTGAAATGTAAATCTTGCCCAGGAACTGGAATTTTTTGTGGTGTAGCTATTGCCTCTAAAGAACCGAGCCTTTCTTCCTTCTTTACTGCAGGAAAACTCTTGCTGAGTTATTTCAATTTATCTTTTCCAAAAGCCCAATAGGTCTGAGGAAGGAGATAAAGCACAGGTTCCGTTCCCCAAAATGCCAATTTTAGGCTTTATGAATGACCCAGGGAGATCTTTAAGTTACAAGTATGGCTGTATGGTGCTTAATGCTGACAGCTCTCTCAGAGTTCCCTGAGGAGCATAGGCAGGATCAGACTCAAATCTAATAAGGAAAAGCTCAAATAATACAGAAACATTTGATTAAAATTTCTTCAGGAATGACCTTAAAACATCGGGTTTAGGTAATATTGTTCTCTCTCTTCAGAAGCCCCTCAGAAACTGAGTTTGTGTTTTCCCTTAATAACTGTTGTTTATAAACTAACACCAAAGAGAGAGGGGCTTTTTGGTGCTTGCACCCAGTCACTAGTCAGCCAGCAGCCTTGTACAGAATGAGAATTGAAACTCCTAGTGGGGAACCAGTCTCCACCCGCAGCTGCTGTGCCTCCCTGGAGTTCTGCGAGGTAATTCACAGCATTAAGCAGAAACAGGATGAGTCAAGGGTATGTCAGAGCCTCTCCTGCTGATCTTGCTGGTTTCTTCCATAGGGGAACTGTCCAGCGAAACCATGGCACAGTTAATAAAGAAAATGGTATCCTTTCCTGGATTAAAAAAATAAAAAATACTGAATGTATTGAAAGAGCAGCTATGCTCAGGGTCCAGGCAGTTTTCCTTCATGTTTTCTTTCAGAAATTCTGAAAGGAACAAGTGGCTAACAGTTAGTAAACACAGACCCTCCATGCAGGAATACTCATCCCCTGCTCTGGATGTGCCTGGCTGCAGACGAAAGGCACCTGGTGCCAGAGTTGTGATACAGGAAGGTTTGCCACTGGCTGCTTGTGACAGAGCGTCAAATTGCACTTGTGTCCTTTATTTCTGGCCCAGAAAAAAGGAGGGAAGAAACTGTGCCTTTCGGAGGACGTCTGGTGCATCTCTTTATGCAGAATGTGTGACAAACCACAGCTGAATTCTTAATATGCCCCAAAAATTCTCTTTAATGGAAAAAGTTGTGTACTGATTGCATACTGGTTTCTTTCGGAACCACAAAGGAATGAGATTTAGTGGTTAAATACACACAGTGTATTTGTGATATCCTATTGCATAGTCTTAAAAATCTGAATAGTAGATTTCAATTATGTCATTATAATGAACACTTGTAGTTTCCTTATGAGCTGTGAGACCTTTCTTTTAGCCTTGCTTTGAAAACTCTGCTTCAGAAATTTCTCTTGTACTAGAATGTGATGTGTAGTGTCAAATCTCTTGCAACAACCATCACTTTCATTTACCGTACAACACCTTCTTAAAATGTGCTTGATACATATATATATTGATATATATATATATGTTGATACATAGTCAGATAAAAAAGGGTGATAAATGCCTTACAGGTTTCATCAGATGTTTTCATGTCTTCCCAGGAGCAGTATTTCAAAGAGAACAAATCATCCTTATAATGTATATATATGTGAGTGTGTACTATTTTTTAAAGAGCTACTTCATTTAATCCATAAATGTTTAAAGCCATAAACAAAACATAATTCTGGATAACTTTGGGTTTACATTCAAATCTGAACTACGGATTTGGTTTATAGTTGAGGTAGACCTTGATTACCAGAAGCTTTCCAGTGTTTTGTGACTTTCTTAGGAGCAATGGGCAAACCCAAATTTAGTTTCTTTTTTTCCCAACATTTCACAATGCTACTGCAAGTTACCCAAGCAGTAATATGACATGTCAATGCAGATGGCATCTGTCATATCTGATTCTTCCTTCCTCTGCCCTCTTCTGCCTCTGTTGCTCTCATCTGCCATTCTTTTGATTCTCGTTCCTATTCCTTCAGTAATCCTTACTCTCCCTCTCTCTGCAGTTTTCCAGCCAGGCTGAGGGAATTGTGGCTTCCACAACGAAGGTCCTTGTCACTCCATGGTGTCCCACTTACCCTCCCTTGCAGTCCCTTGGGGTCATCCCCTGAAAAGACTCACGCTCTTAGCCAGGCACTGTGATTTCTGCCTACTGCAGGCTTTCACTGAATTACTTTCTTGTGACCCTCTTAACTTTTTCTCATTCATTTTGTTAGTTGTTCTTAGACTTCTTACAGTTGTCTCTTGTCCTTCACTGTTCCGTTTTCCTTTCGCTTCCTTGGGGTCCTTTTAAAAGGTGTCCTTCTTTGCATTTTTTTACTATTCTGTCTTTCATTGATTTTGTCCTACTTTAGTGTCACCATGCCTTGCTGAAGAAAGGTACTGTGAGCATCATGGAGTTTTCAGTTCCACAAAAGATTTTCTCTTTTCTTATCCATTTGTCTGTCCCTTAACCAGTATCTTTATTTTTCTTTTCTCTTAAACTAGCATGACCTTTGTCCCTTCAATTCTTTGCTATTTCTGAATTTCCTCTAAAACCTCCTGCTTCGTTCCTATCTCCTCTGCCAAGCATTTTCTGCCAAAGAAATTGTCAAGCTTTTTAAAGGATGGAAAAAAAGTCATTGCTTTCACTCAGGAACCTTTCCCTTTGCTCCACCTGGCAGTCTCTCTTCTTTTTCTTATTTTTCTCTTTCTCCTTTCTCTCACCTTAAAACATTTCCTCTCAGTTCTCTCTTTCACCTGTATTCCTCCTTATTCTCTGCATTTCATTTTTGATGCTCATTTCTTTGTCCTGAAAAACCCCTCACTTTTCTTTCCTATTCTTTTTTTTCCCTCTTTATTTTAAACTTCTCTTTTTTTGACTCAGTGGAGCCCGATTTTTGCTTTTTATGCACCACTGACCTTCTACATTCTACTCTTCCCAAACTCATCAATGTTTCCCAAACTTCCTGCCTTTTTGTATATATGAACTCTTATTTTGCCTGCATAGTAATTTTTTCCATGGAGTGATTGGTCAGTTGACAGCAGGCGAAGGGTTGTTTTCACTTTCCCCTCTGTCCTCATTTGTGGAAGCCAAAGTTATTTTGGATACTGTTTAGATAGTTACACAATTTTGACTGGTACAATCAATTGGTACAGGCTTTTCTATAAATCATAAAGTTGCCATTTTAGGGTCTAGCATTTCAAAACCTTTCAAAACCCCATTTCAAAACAGGGAAAGAAAGGTTTCTAGAAGTGGCTGGGTAGCCTTATATTTCCTCTGGAACTGTCTGAATAGCTGTAAGAAGGGTGAGGCTAAGGAAGATAAGTATACCATTTGTCCCACGTGTCCACTGCTTATCATGGAGTTGCACTACCATGCCTTTATGAACAGTTATCTGACAGTTGATAGTGTTAACTGGTCATCTATATTTTTTCCTTCATTTGATTTTATTGTATTGCATATGACAAATGTCCTTTTAATTAAAATACAAAAATACTATCACTGTTTCAAAACTGCATCGTGACTTTGATGTTGCTGATATTTTAAATGAATGCACTTCACCCTATTCTGTGGAAATGAGCATTTAAATTCCATTTGTTTAGTTAGGTGGATCGCACTGATTCAACCTTCCCCCACAGTGGCTGTAGAAGTTGTAAATGCAGAATGATACTCCAGTGGGGTCATATTAAGTTATGCCCTAGTCTTGTGCAAAAAAAAAAAAAATCTTAGTGAAATTTCAAATTGGCGAAGTCAGAGGGAAAAAAAAAAAGCACCACTTTTTCAATAAATCTATCTTTTGCATACAAAGAAATTGAGTTGGAAATGTCAATGAGGCAGGGCAAGGATAGAAATGCAAATCCAACTGCTCTCAATGGAAGAGCATTACATTTAAACTGAAAAACTGATCTTGCAAACCTTACACATAACGGAGACCTCTGAGTAGGGACTATGCATGTGAACTGTTTGCAGGATTCAGCCCTGTGGTTTGAACTTAATGTGAAGAATCCTCGCTCAGGCAGTGGCATTTACATATTGAGAGGGACTGTAGGTTGCTGGCACAAAAAAACATGCACTGAGGTGGTAAAGGTCACAGTGGGAATCATTCTAAGAATTTTAAGGGAAGTTAGGGCAAGAGACAGATTATTTAGAAAGAAAGGCTACATGGAAATAGGGACATCTAAATAATGGAGAAGTGGAAGGATTACATATACTGAGTGTTGAACATAAATGAATCAACAGGGAGTGGAAATAGAAGCTTACTTTTGAAAGTGAGAATGTGAATCCTCATGAAGAAGAGAATTTGAGAGTATTAGTGTGGCTGTACCAGGGCCAGAGCAAAACTGACTACTCCAATCCTCTTTTCCTCTTCTTTCAGTTACTAACTGCTTTCTGTTGTCTTCTGCAGTTAGCTTCTACTTGCATGCCTTTTCGGAATTCCTCTGTTGAGCATCTCAGAAACATTGAATACATAGAATATTAGCAACGTATCGTGGCTTTTTTGTTATAGCTAAAGAATAAATGAAAAGATCATCCAGAAGGATCAGATTTGAGACTAAAGTGCAAAGGTGAACCTCAATTTGCTCCTCTGCTTTAGGTATATGGTAACACATCCTATCCTAGTATGGGTATTGAAACATTTTCAATGTTGTATGCAAATACATCCATATATTTTTGAAATATGTCTTTTATTCCATTCCTTCCAGGCTTGTAAGCAGAAATATATCTGAAAATATTTGTAATCTAGCATCTGAGCTTATTTTTTTAAATTTAAAATTGCATTTATTAGAAGAAAGATTCATGCCAAGGTTATGAAGTCGTTGCAATTCGTCTCTTCAAAAGTAAGAGTGAACTGTTCTAGATATACAGTTTGTTTGGTTTGTCTGTAGATCTTGTCACATTGTTTGATAAGGAGCAGAGATGTTAGTACATGCACAGTTTTGTGGAGCAGCAAAAGTGCTTGTGTAGTTTGTGTTACAGAAAGAAGACCTCACAGAACAGTTCCAACGGATTGATCTTGATATGGCAGTGTGTAGTGTACAAATAATAAATACATAGCATACACATAAATTGCTTCAACTAGCTGAAAGCCAAAAAGCAGACTAAGCCTTTCCAAAATGTCTATCTTCTAGTTTTATCCCAGATTACCTGTCAACAGGGCCAGTGCAGTCTTCATTAGGTAATAAATCCAATCTCTAATTGGCATAACATCCTCTGTGATAAAGACTGAGACTATGAAGCCATGCTGTCTGTTGTGAATGCTTCTTTTAAAACATTAGACATGTTCAGGTAGAGGAATACCCAGGCAGAGGTAAGTTTAACAGGCAGAATAGATGACAGTGAGGAAAGGAATTAAAAGTTTGAGGTTTATATTTACCTTCTGCTTGACTTTTCACCAGTGCTAGAGAGAGTATTTAAGGATAATACTCCTGTGAGCTTATGAACAAGATTTCTACCCTGCAAAACATGCCATTCTGGTTGAGTTTTTATAACTAATTTAAGTGTTACATGGTAGTTACATCCCTTACTTTTCAAAGAGGTTAAATCCAACACAGTAACTGCAGCTGTTTGGTATCTACATCTTTACCCAGCTTCATTCTTCCAATCACAGTATTTTACTTTGGTTTGAATTGAAAGGAAAGGCAGGAAGGATCATGAGAATGGCCCTTCTAATGACTCATTTGCCCTGTGCATATGATGTAGTCTTTCCACTCACTGCTGGCTCTCTTACTTCATCTGGGTTTGCCTCTCTTACCCAAGCCAGGGTAATTTTAATTGCAATGTTCTTGTTTTGAAAGTGGAGCGGGTTTCTGTATTATTTTTTTTTTTACAAACCAGCTACACAGAGAATCTCTAACTGAGCTCTGCTATATTGGTAGTTTGTATTGGAAGGTAAAGTATCTTGTTTTCCTAAAGAATCAGTGTGCCTGATTCTTGTTAAGAATAAACCAGAAATTATGGAAGCTCCTCAGGCACTAGAACTGAGCAGAACATATTAAAAATCTGAGTGAAGGAAAACATTAAGCCCCAGTGTTAAAAGCAGGAGGAAATCTCCCTTCTTATCTCTAGGAACAGCAGTGTCTCTTTGCTTTTCAAATTATTCTAGTTGCTAACCATTTCTATCTCCTTTTCCCTCTTCCAAAAGCACCTTTCAAACTTGCAGAAGCCAGAGCTATCTTTGCTCTCTGTTGCTCAGGTAGTGTAGATTTGAAGATGACATAAATAATTTCCAAGACAGATAGGAAATTTTGTGATTTAGAGAAAATGCTCATTTCCCCTTGAAGAACCTCTCTGAGTCCAGACCTAAGTATCTCACTAAACCGCACAGGCAACGCAGTGAACTCCTGAATGAGTATCACTGAACTACTGCAAGATGTGAAAGCCTCTATAAGCTGTATCTGACCCAGAAAAGTAGCATGGATTGCAACTTGACTTGACTTCCTGAAACATTATGTCATTGTAAATTATGGGGCTTGGCTTGCTCACATATGCAAAGAACTTTGAGATCAACAGATGGAAGGATAATACCAATACTTTGCACTTACATTTTTTTTGTATTAAAACTGTAATTAGAGCCTGTTCTTAATGGTGTTGATTAATAAAATAAACTCATTGCAGTATAAACTCACAGCCACCATGTCCATGGTGAAGCAATAGTGAGATGGCTGCTTCCATGATGAAAGTGTCAGAAGAAGCCTTGATTCTCTCCTGTGTATCTTATCGGGTTTCAACAATAGAGCGTAAAATAGGAATTTGCTTATTCTACAATGATTTTTAATATGGGAGCTTAGTGAAGAAATACAAGGCAAGAAGGCGTCTCCAGCTTCCTGTTTGACTTATTTTCCATCCTGATTTAGCATTCTAGCATTTAACTCTGGTTATACCTTGCTTTCTCTTTTGCTTTGGAGCAATAAAAAGGTGTGAGCTGTAATCATTTGCCTCCAAGTCAGTTATAAAGTCTTACCGATCAAGGGAAAGCACCACTTTTATAATTGAAAGAAAAGGTATGTGTGTGATATTATTTCTACCCAGAAGGGATGTTTTGAAAGTAAAAGTATACAGCATGGGGACAGTTTACTGCCTGTGCTAGATGGCAGATGCAGAAATGGACTTGAGCCAAGGTCTCAGTTATATAAACGTATGGTTTCTAGAGGTGGGGAAATGTAAATTCTTCCAATGGCCCACTGTATAAAGAGTTGGCCCAGAAATTTGGATAAAAATGTTTCTTTGCAGTATTTGAAATCTGTTCTGTGTCCTTTATCCTGAGGCCAGCCATAACCCAGTGATACCAGGAATTAAACGAAAAAAAAATGTTATGTAACAAAACAGAGTGCAGATCTTGTGTGTGGAGGGATGAAAGCACTCTGTCATCACTGTACAAGTAATGAACAATCAATGGCTATAGCACTGGTTTTGAAGTACTTTGCATCAGTCCATGTTCTTGCTTCACACAGTCAGCAACTGTTAACACTGTTAAAGTCAGGGGGAGCAATTTAATAAGGATTTTTACTGTGATTCTCTAATGAAATAATGCCTGTGACATGGTGTCCAGCCCCAGAAAACAACTTTTTCATCCATTGGCCAGTTCTCAACAAAGATGGTGATGCAGCTGAATATTCCAAGGGAGTTTCTGGCTTAAAAAAGGATAGAGATCCAAAGTAATGTCCTTAGGCAGTCGGTATGTTCATAACATTTTTAGCTATTCCAGCCCCACAGCTGTTTTGAGGACACAAAGAACAGTGGATAGACAAGGGGTGTAGGAACTTGTAGGAAGTCTAGCCGAATAGAAGAATGGAAAGTCAAATTATATTTAGAATTAGTATTCAGTGTAAAGAGTGGAAGAAATAGTTTGGTCCAGCAAAAGTAGGAAGTATGGGTACAGTACCATTCCTTGTTACATTAGCATAAATACCGAATTCATTCAGAACCAAACTGTAGTGATGCACAGTTACAAACTACAGCACAAGCTGTAAGAAGAAAAGCAAACAAAAGAACATGTACGTACTTAGATGGCTCACAACCTGAATTCAGGTCACATCCTCTAGGTTATACAGAAATGTAGAACACAGGAGAGCCCATTGCTAACCAGAACATGAAATAAGAGGATGGCAGCTCCCTTCTGCCTAGTGACCCAAAGAGCAGGCTGGCATGCAGGACTGGGTCAAACTAAGCCTTTGGGAAGTTGCAGGGGATGCTGATGTCATCAGACAGCAGTTTTGGTTGGTCATGGACACTTTTTCTTCTTTGCTTGCTGCTTCCTCCGCACTTCTGCCAATCTTTCATCATTTCTCACAAAACTTCTATTTATCTCTCAGGTTTCTGTATGTCCTTTGATCTTTTTCTGGTTCTTCTGTTCTGTCACTACTTTTTCTTCCCTTTTTTTTTTTCTTTCCTTGTTTGTGGCTCCTTTTAATGTAATTCACATGTATTATGTTCCATGCTATTTTCATCTGTAAAGGCCATGTAAAACAAGTATTTTAAGATATAGGCTGGTCTTTCTGATTGAGCACTTGATTAACACACACAGGAGAACTTTGTCAGGCTGCAGTATGGTAAAGTTTTGCCCTCACATTGGTCCTAAGTGTTGTTTGGGCCATGAGCTGCAGCAATCTCTTTTGCCTTTCTGACGTGCTTTCTAGAAGCACTGTGCCACTGCAAAAAAAGGAATTTCTGTTCAGATTACACCACACTCTGAAGATCCATGTGGACTCTACAATTTTCCAGTGGTTTATGCTTTCTCAGACCTGAAGAAGCCTTCTGGGTTTACACACATGAGGAATAGCTAGTTAAAAAAAGAAACAAACAAAATAGGAGGTACCTGCTTGCTCATTTGTACCTCATTTTATCCACAGCTATGGAGCACTCCTTAAGCTCATGTCACAATGAACCACATGAGTCCAGGATTCATGCAGCTTTTCCAGCAAATCACAGCATGTCTTTTATTCTAAGACTTTTTTTTTAAACTTTTCCATCTGCTCCTGGTCTCTTTCTCCCTCCAGTGTATACCTGTACAAGAAAAAAAGATACCTTGCTTTCTTACTACTCACATTGGTGTTTAAAGGTGTTCTTTTTTTAACATCCATACCCATTCATCCATTTCATGTGTTTTCATCCTGATCCAAATTGTCCTACCAGTTAATTTGTTGTTTGATTTTGCTGTTTATTTACCGCACCCTCTCCAGAGTTGAAAACTCCTTTGGTCCAGGTGATAACCATCTCTTTTTTTCAAAATTAATTTCATTGAAACTAACATGGAGCTGTGTCATTTCAAGCAAATACATAAACAGTTCCTAATATAATTGGAGTTAAAGACTCCCTTTAAAGAAAAGAAAGAGTCATAGACCTCTGGTTGTAGCATATTTTCCAATCTCTCTGCATCTTTTTAGACTGAGATTTGTGTCAGTCATTGAGTTCCACCTGTCTCCACCCATTACACAGTTTTGTCCCCACATCTTATGCAAGGATTTGCACCCATAAAACCCTCCCCAGCCCTCTGGCCTGATTTTATTCACTGTTCTAGTTTGTTTTTATGAATGGGAGTTTTGCAGCATTTGTAAATCATCTTCCGGAACAAGGCAAGTGCCAGTGAAGAACACCAAGGAGTAGGAAGGGTGTGGAAGAAGGAAGAGGCAAGAAAGAGTTCAGTGATTCAGGCCTCTTGCATAATGTAAATCTCTTCAATTACAGGCCAACTGCAAGCTGGATCACAATAAGCCTGGGATGCTTAACTGTAATGAATATGAATTATAATGATTTTAATTGATAACTCAGCTCATTCAGGTGCAGCCACATGCTCATGACACACTGTGCCATCTCATCTGGAGAAAGCAGCTGTGTTAGGGGTTGCTGATCCACAAGCAGAGAGAGATTATTTGTCACTGCTACAAACTACTCATAGGTTCCATTTTACCATTTGCGCACTTTTACTTTCATAGTTCTCCTTTCTTGAGGAGTGGGTCTGTGTCTTACCTAGCTTCTTCTCTGGCTATAACTTCGAGGGACTTTTTTTAAGTCCTGTAGAATTACTTATTACTAAGGTGGACAGACAAGATGTAACTTTCCCTGAATGCGCTGAATAATTTTTCTGCTTAGAGTGTATTAATCAGCATGGGGTTGGTCCATATTAGTCCTACATCTGTCTGAAAAGTAGGCAAGTCTCTGTCACTTTTCCAAGTTAAAAATTCACCACCACATGTAAGCACAGGTTGAACACATATAAAATAAATAAGACTGAAAAGCATTGTTACCAAGCAGGTAGGCTGAACGTGTACAAAGCAAAAGACAGAAGATGTTACCTCCTAATCAACCGCTTGATATGTGGGGCCATACCAAATGCACAATTAGTACCTTGGGTGCTGTTTGTTGCAGACATCACCTCCTGCCTCAGAATAAAATAAAGACATGAGCCTATAAATGCAAAGTTATGCCCAAGTCTAACAGAGAAGGCAAGCAAAATGCAAAGCAGTCCAAGACTGTAATTCTGAGGTCTCAAATGCCTTGCAAGAAACTTACCAGAGGTGTTAATTACACCATTTGTGTTAAAGGGAGTCAAATCCTGCCAGTTCCTGTGCTAACAGTAACTGTTTCTTCTCTAACTAGTTTAACAGGTAGATAATTATAATAATAACAGAGAAGCTACCAGTGATCCCTAACACCTCCTATGACAAAAGATCTCTGGGACCCTTTTAAATTTATGCTGACTCCATTGTTTGCAGCAAGTGTTTGAAAGGTGACAAGGGAAGCATCCTAGGACTAAAGAAATGCATTTTCTTTCTCTCATGGGATCAGTTTCAACAATAACTTGAGAACTAAAGCACTAGGGGCAGGCCTATGTGACATTAGTATGCTATTATATTAAAGAGCAGAGAGTGGCCTGCAAAGAGTTACATTTCTGTTCTCATGTGCAATATAGAAAAAGGAATTGACTCCTTTAATCTCTCTGTATTTTCCACAGATCTTTACTTTGCTGCTGCGGAGTGTCGCAGCATGAAGAGGTCTTTCTGGAAACTGAGACTGCATGTGCTATGCATGCACTGGGGACCTATTAATAAAGTGTGTCCAAGGCTAAACTATATTTACATTGTACAGGACTTCTTATGGTCTTCCCTTCTGCATCATTTGGCTATAAACCCTCTCCAATGCTGGGGACTTCCCTATACCTTCAGCATGAACTAGTGAGACAAGAGCAAGCTAAGAAGCTGCAATAAATAATCGTGAGTACTCTGTGGGCATTATGTGCAGTTTGTGACAGCCATGTGAATAATGTAAGTTGTTTATTTCTTTTGTGCAAGCATGGTGTCAAAACAACTGAAATCAACTCTAAAGGTGGTAATGGTCAGAGAAAAGGCTTCTTGTTGCCTGTTCCCTTTGCACCAGCTAAATATGGGGTTGTTCTCTTTCATAGTAACATGCAAAGTTAGTTGGGCTCCTTAACCTTCCCAAAGAAGGCATGGCGTACTTAAAAGAGAATAAAGGGTCCTGATCAGCCAGCTGAGGGCAAAAGGGAATGACATCAGTATTAGCCTCAGCTGTAAGATTTAGGCTTTTTCAATTTGATGAAGTATGCATCTTTATTAAGCTCCAATTAATAAATAAAAGAACAGGCTATATTTAAAAAGAAAAGAAAAAAAGTCAAGAGAGAGGAAACCAGAGATACCTTCAGAAGCTAAACATTGGCACAAGCGTCACATCAGTCATCATCACAGTCATCTATGGCCTCATCATCAGTTGCACCTGAGACACACTTTGGCAGCCCTCCAGGGTGTGCAGCATGAGCAAAGACGCTGCAGTTAACTTTGATTGATGTCAGTCTTTCAGCATTTCTGCCAGCAAACTCCTTCATTGCTCAGTGGCTGCCTTATCTTCGACACAAAATAATTTCTTGGGATTATCATGTGATGTCTTTGCAGAATGTCAGCATGAGACTTTGGCTCTCAGGCCTCTACTTGAAAGGCGTAAATCTTTCCTCTCATTTATCTTATGATCTTAATTTATTATCTTTTCCACCCCCTTGCATTTTAAAATGTTTTGCTGAATTGCTCATGAAAGCAATAGCACTTGCTCTAGGTGGGCATGATAAAGCAGGCAGGCACTCTGTCTTATTTCTGTATGTCATTTTACTGATAAACCTCGGGAAAGATCTGTGTCTCATATACTAGCAGTACAAGACTGGACTTCTGTAAGAAGAGATTACCTGACATGGAAAAGAAGGAATTGAAGTTCTAAGGGAAACAGATCGAAAAATGTACTGTGGTCAGGAATGTTTCCTGAATCCAAAGTTTTAGTGTGTTTGTAATTGTCCTGTATTACATCTCCTGTGTATGGTATTTCAGGTGTCAAGATTTTTCAGTCATGCTGCAGAAGTACATGCCAGATGGGCAGCAAAAATAGTTTGATCTCATGTGAACTGCTCTTAAGTGAAGAAGAACAAAATCCATAAAACTAGATATTGAATCCCTTTCATGTCAGTGAAAATTTGACACCTGGATTAAATTGTATTCACCAGCAGAAGTTCTGTGTGTTTGTGCTCCATCAATTGCACAGTACTTAAAAAAACCCTATTCTCTAGATTTTAAATGATACTTATTATCTACAAGAAGTTTTTGTGTGCATGTGTTTTTTAATTTGATAACAATTTCAGCATATGTCAAAACTTACTTATGTGCTAGATGTTCCTGAGTAAAAATAAACCAAAATTAATATGGTTCAGCTAAGAAAAACTAACTTTCCTGATGCAAAGATGTTTTAATTTCAACATTAAGATTTTGTTTTCACCCAAAATGATAATTCTCTGGAAATAAAAACCATTGCAGTTGAATTACTTTTTAACCAGCCTTACAAACCATGCAGTTTAGCAAGTGTCTGTAAGTTAGGGACAAAATAAGTGGACTCAGACAACATCTCTATAACTTAATTCATAAGTTGGAGGCTGTGCATTACACAGTATTACAGTCACCAGTTACACAATGTGTTCTCTCAGACTGAACAGAGGAAGAACATGCCTCTCTCCGGTGTTACTTTCCCCTATTGGCAAGTTACCATTATAACTATCATCTGTTTTAAATACTGGTACCCTCTAGCGTTCACTCATAGTAAAACTTGTAAAGTATATTTGTGGAACCTGATTCTCTCTTTTAAATGACAATATTTTTCTTTTTAAAGGCATATGTACATTAGAATAATCTTTTGTAATGAACGTGATTTTTCTTTATCTCTCTCAGACACTTCTTCACCTAATGGATGGTGAGCAGAACAACTCCCCTGTAATCCAGGAGGAAGTAGTTAATGATTTG
>JAOXJM010000019.1:39067025-39085012 GCA_026413425.1 Tringa solitaria | reverse complement strand
AGACATGGCTCTTCAGGGCATGCTCTAGTGCCCAAGATTATTGGTTTGTGGTGGGCTGTTGTGTGTGGTATTGTTGGTATGGGGTTTGGTTGGTGGGTGCTTTTTTTGTGGTGGTTTTTTTTTTTTTTTTGGTTTGGTTTGGTGTTTTTATTTTTAATGTGGTTGAACTCAATGATCTCAGAGTTCCCTTCCAGCCACGGAGATTCTGTGATTCTGTAATGTCTCCATCTGTATATCAGACTACTGAAACATAGATGTAAGCAATGTCCAAGACAGACTCTGCTTCTGCTACAGTGTGAGTTGCTGGGATACAAAAAGAATCCATCACTGAGGATGCTTCCTTCTTCTTCTGGACTGTGGTTGCTAGTAGGAATATGCATTCTACTGCAGGATATACCTGCATTCAGAGGAGTGAAGTGATGGTCATTTTACAGACCTGATTTAGATCATTGATCCATGGCCATGATAAATCAGTCCCAAGAAATCCAAATTTGTTCAATAATGACAAGTCAGGGAAATTACTTAAATATTTTGATTTTGTTTGTGATCACAGAAAGTAATTGGGTAGCATTCTTTGTCTCTCTTCTTTTCTTAAATAGTCCCTGATTAACTGCAGAGATTTTGCAGAAGTCATCAACAGTAAGCACAGTCCTAGAGATTAAATTCTTAATATCTTCTTAAGTCACAGATAAATGCCATCTGAAATTAATTACCCAGTAAAATCACAGTAGAAAACATAGGAGTTGCTTCCTCTTAAAAAGCATAGGTGCTTTTGGGGTTGGGTTTTTTTTTGACAGGAAGCTTTGGCAAGGAATAAAACTCTCACCTGTTCACTGATGACATCCAATTGCTGTGAGTAGAAAGATTAATTTGCAACAGTGTTGGTGGTGTGAATTATGACACCTTTGTAAGCTGAAGTAGAAGCGTAGAGAGTAAACAGCAGTAATGTGAATATCCATGTGGAAAAAGTAGGGAAGTGATGTGAGGAAGTGAATTTTAAAAGTCATGATAAAGTTGACACAAACCATTAAAATGTATGTCTTTGTGATAATTTGAAATATATGAAGTGTTTCTCAGTAGGAAACTGTCACTTTTAATAGAAGCTGTTGGCTAACTCTAAATTTCTTCCTGCCTGACAGCGTGAGTTCTCTCTGTTGTGGACATCTAAAGAGGATGTTCAGTAAAGCCTGGAAGTGCCTGCTGCAGAAAAGATGCCAATCTACTCCTCAAGTGTTGGTTTGATATTGTAAACAGAATTTTGAACTTTATCTCTTTTGCAGTTAATAACTTCCTTTCTGCAGAAAGGAAACAGATTAGTTGCACAGGGATGCTGTAGCATTGCCCTGGCCATTGGTTGGGGCAGTACAGATGCCACGGAATAAGGCTCCCTAGGTTGTCTTTTGAGGCTTTGGGTTGCTTTGAGTGTTTGTATTCTGTAAGGACATTCACGTCATCTGATTTTATGCTGGTAGCTTTCAGGTGCTTTCATTAGAACAATAAGAACATTGTTTGATCAACACAGCATCCACAATAGACTATGCAAACTTCTATGTAATTTGTCTGCCTTGTCCATTTAACATGTAGGGAGACAAAAGTTACACAGGAAGAAAGAGCTTAGCACTGGAGGGTTGCAAGTGCCGCACAGTGAGCTAGGTTCTGTTCACCTCATGATCTGAGCTTAATATTTTGATAGTTCCAATCTCCTTTCAAGAGATTTTAGACAGGTTTTGCTTCTGTCTTTCAAATGATTTCTGAAGGATGTGGAGAATACTCATTAAAAAAACAAAACAACAAAACCCAAAACAACAACAACAACAACAAAACCAAACCAAAACAAAAAAAACCCAAAAAATTAAAAACAAAACAAAACAAAACAAAAAACCAACCCAAAAAAAGCAAAGCAAAAACCTTTAGTTATCTGGCTTTGCTTTTCTGGCTGAACTCAGGTTTAGTTCAGCAAGCATTCCCTTTATTATTTATTAGTAATATTGCTGAGTGCTTTTCAGTTTGAGTGAGTCAAGACTGGCAGAGATATTCTTCCTTCTGTAGATGGGGAACTAAGGCACAGAGAGATGAAGTGGTTTAATCAAGGGGATGCAATAAGACAGGAAATAAATTTACATCTCCCCTGCCCAAAGATACCATACAGAGATAATCTGTCCCTCTTCAATGATTCCCAGCCAAAGCCTATGTGAATTTTTAAAATTTATATCTATGCATGAAAGTTATACTCTAGAAATCATTCATATTAATGAATTCTCTTCCTTCCTTTTTTAGTGGTTGGAGTGATAATACTTTACAACAAAGTATTAAAATATAAAGAGAATCAGTGAACTGATGGTTGAATAAATATTACTGGTCCAGTTTCATTTGTAGCACAATTCACGTGGCAAATATATCCTCATTTCTAGCAGTTACAAAATGTTCAGTTTGCCAGTATATTGCAATTCTACCCTCAGAATCTACTTGTTATTTAAACATCTTTATTAATATTTGAAAGTGGTAGGTTTTTTAACACTTGGTGCTTTTGTTGTCAAAAGTTTATCTGAAAAAGATTTTTTTTTTTAACTGTGTCCTGGGAGGGAGGAGTAAAATTCAACCTTCAGATGAAGTCCAGTTAGTAGATCTCTGCTTGCCATATGATAAAGCCGACAACTTCTTTGCATCAAGAGCACTATGTGTTGGAAACACTCTGTTTAAAAACACTGAACCTGGAAAACAGTGATTGCCTCCTACTCCCACAGATGCTGGGGATTTGTCCCTTCAAACTGCTGTGTATAAATCTGTATTCAGCAGATTGGGGTTTGGATCAGCAGTGCAGATGGTACAATAAACAGTAGCTCATTGGTTTCCATACTGCAGCAAGAAATCCCCCTCTCATGCATTGCTGTACTTTATGTGTACGGTCTCAACAGATTTGTATACATTCTTCTCCTTGCTTGGTTTTGGGGAAAAACATAGTATGGAAATAAACCTACTTGAAATCAGTGAGGTGACATTAATTCTATTACACAGCAGCTCAGACCCTGGAGAAAAGCAACTGGTAGGAGAGATAAGTCTGCCTTTCTTTAGCTTTTATAAGAGAATTAAGGCAATATGATGTTTTCCAAAGCTCTTGGCAGAGGGCTGCCTGCTTACGGAAAGTTCATATAGTAATGAAAGTGGACAAGACAAAGGATTTTAGTGATTGTGTAGAGACTGGTGACTGGTTTGAGTTCTTGGCCTGGTTTAAGCACAAGTTACATCTCTGTAAAATACCACAGTGTGCTGTGCGAAGAATTGTCCACCCTTTGGACAGAAGTGGTGTTAGCCTACTGATGTATTGTAGGTCTGCATTTGCAACCCATTTTGGAAGAGTTAATAGAGGAAAGGGTACTATCCATCATAAAGTAATTCTTGTCTCTCTGTGGAAGACCACCTTTTGTTATCATCTATGGCCAAACACTGGTTATCCTGTAGCAAGGTAGCCTTACAATTAATTTCTTCTAGATCTGAAATCCACTGGTCCACTGATACCTGGGTATTCTGGAGATGGACACCTTGCTGTAGCTAGAATTTGCTCCAACGTAGATATTTCTGTTGAGAGCATCAGAAAAATTGACAGGGATATCAGGAAGACGATTGTGCCAACATCTGTTTTAGGAGACCTGGATTTTTGCTGACTTGGGACATCATGTCATAGTCTTCATGTCAGAAGGATATGCCATGTTTTATTCCTGAACATATACCAACACATTGGAGACACTGGCTGTAATGTTTTGCTTGGTGGATATACAAAGGTTGAGTCTGTACACTGGCAAAGAAATGTGTCTCCAGGCAAGAGTTTCTGGGCAGCGAGTCTGGTTATCTGCATCTGTTCCAGCATCTGAACTGGCAGACCAAAGTGGTAGCCAAACCTGAAAATGTCATAGCAGATCTCCTACCCTGCAGACCATTTTTTACCAGTGCTGCCTTTCTGAAGGGTGCACAGCTCCACAGCACCCAGGAAAGACAAAAAACAGAGATTTGATTTTTCTGACTGTGATGTGAAGTGAGAAATGCAAGGTTGATCCCTTGTAATTTTCTGAATCACAACAGAAGAAAAGGTACAATTTTTTCTCCTTGATCTTCATTCTTCTCTGTCTCTGCTTTGCTCAAGATATACCTTTAGAAAGGAGTTGCTTTATGTTTCAATTTATATATAAAAATCCTTTCTAGAGAATTTTAATGTATCAGGTGATGTAGCTGTGATAGTACAACAGTATCAGTGATGGCTTTCATGTTGGAAGATTGGAAACTACATGAAAATCTAGACTAAGAGGACAGAGGAGGAGTTAGCTGAGTCTAATTCTCGCGAAAACTGCTTAGCTGGGGCACAGAGCTATTTCACCATCAGCTCAATGATGGGCAGACTACTGGTCAGATCAGGTAAGTGAACAAAAAGTGCAGCAAAGAGAAGTCTACCAGGCTAAGTGACAGATCATTTGAACTATCTATTGCACAAGAAAATTTTCAACATCCATGGCGGACTAAAATTGAGGTTATTAAAATGTTATGCCTCAATTGCGGTGCAGCAGCATAAAGTGCTGCCATTGTGATTTGTACAAACCACAGTGTCCTTCCAGCAGAGGAAGCTCAATACCAAGCCTTCATTTCTGTTGACTTAAAAAGTGTCAGGATGTAATATTTTTATGGACAGGGTAGTGGATTTATTCTCAGTGGTGTAAAGGCCATAAAAAATTGCAACATTTTGGGTATCTGTAATGTGTTCCTGCCTAGCCCAAGGTTTGGTTAATTTACACTGATGCACGGAAGCTCTGGAGTCTATTAAGTGACATGAGGAAAGCAGGTAAGACTCTTCCAATAAAAGACTGAGTAGCAATCAAATGAAATTAACAGTTTCCATGCATCACATGAGAGACTGAAGCTGCTGGCTGAGGACAAGGACAAGAAATTAACTTTCATTCCAGGAGAGACTGGATGGGCACTCTGGGAGAGAGATCCACAGGGGCTTGCTGAAAAGGCAGGCCACTTCAGGTTTGCAATGTCCCCTGAGCTGTAAGCAAGAGGGTAACAGAAGAACAGGGGGTAAATGATGTGGATGCTTTCCCTCTTCTCTGTTTATTGCTGCTGTAGGAGACAGGTTGGTAGACCTGGTCTGTATTGGGTTTTTTTTGTATAATACTGAGCTGTTCTAGCGTTTTAATAAACTTCAGCACCCATCTCGTATCAGACTTGTCAAGTCTGTATATGGTAGTTGACTTGAAGAGGAAAGGGAATGAGGGAATTATGATTCTTCTAATTCTGGTGCTGGAAATGGTTATAAAACTTGAAGTCCAGCAATCAGTGTGTGCTACAGTTTCAAAAATTAGTGCTAACCTGACAGCGATGTTACAACCTGTGCTGGTTTTCTTGCTTTGTTTTCTGTTTTCAGCCCAATCTGCTTATCAATGCTTTTAATGGGAAAAACTTGGTTATGGAAGCTCTGATCCCTCTCCCTCCCCACGTGCTTTCCTTATGACCTTTTTGTGTGTGTATGCAAACTACAGGATAGTTTTCCATACCTGGACTGGTTTGCCAGTGTCCAAATTAAAATGAATAAAAACTCTTGTGCTTTCAGGCTTAACTGATCATAGCCTCCAGCTGCAATATAGACAGCAAATATAACACCAGTATTTCAGTTTTTAGAGACTTCTGCCTTGGGTTTTCTGTGTAGTGCACTTTGTGTTCTTCATTTAATACAGTTTGAGACTAGAGAGGGTGACTGCTTTTGACTGAGAAGTTATTTGTTCCAGGTCTTTCAGCAGTTTTTCTCTGAGGACTTTGTCCAAGACACAGGTCAGCATGTCCTCCACGAAGTGTCCAATCATGGACTTGGTTAACACCCTGAGATTTCAAGACCAGTTTACCATCATTAGTGCAATCATAAACTCTTTTCTTAGTCTCCCTTTAGGTGCTTTTAAAGGCATATTTGCTCTTTCTTTTGTGTGTTCCTCACATTTCTTATCTCCTCTAAATGCTTCTATTCTTCTTTGATAACTAAAATTGTTGAAAATACTAAATGATCCAGAGCTAGCTCTTGTCAGAAATAAGATTTCCTTCTGCTCTACTTTCTGTTGTACTAGTGAAGATTACAGATACAAAATTTAAGGAATACTGTAAGCTTTCTCTAACTGGCTTTAAAGTTTGCAGGATTTCAGCTCAGCTGAGGCTTAGAAAAGTTATGTTTTTTTCTCATTAAGATTATTGTCCTGATTTTATTCTTCCTGGTGTCATGTCCTACAGACTAACGGAGGTCCATTGTATGGAATGTTTCCTAGTGGAAACATACTTGTCCTGGAAGACTCCTCATAGTGTAACAGTCAGATCCAGCAGGCTGGGCTGATGCAGCTGCCAGTGGCAAGGCTCCAGAAGAAACACAGTTACTCTGAAGTCAGCAGTGTTGCTCTGGTGTTGTCAATAAGAATATCTGGATATGCCATTTGAACTAGAAGCATTAGATTTGGGCAGGAGGAAAAGGGGAAAGGAGAGTTGGGACACAAAAATATACCAAACATAACTTTCACATCAGAAGTGGATAGTTTACTTGCCTTAATTTATCTTAAGTGCTTGTGTACAAGTATACTTGTTAGCCTGCAGTGCAACAGGTAGAGGACTCCAGGTTTATTGTGTTAAGTCTAACAGTTTCTGACTTAACCCAGGAGATATGTTTCTGACTTATCTACAAGAGAAGTAAAGCTAAGCATTTATCCAGGACAAATTTAATGAAGTAGAAATTGATTGTACATTTTGTTGGTAATTCTTCTTCAGCTGTCACCTTTTTACTGCTCCTCTAGGCTGGTCTCTGATCTTCTTGTCTGGAATCACAAACTAGCGCAAGTCCTGTCTCAACATTTGCCAATTATTACTATTCAGAGACAACCTAGAAGATACACCCCAAAACTTTTTGTAGGACTCTTGAAGCTATAAGTGTAGTATCTACTAGTCAGGTTTTTAAATTTCCCAGTGGCAAAAAAAGAATTGCTCAGGATCACCTTTCTATGTAAAACCTCCTCTGTTCTACGCAATGCACGTACTGACACCAATGTAAACAAGAACTTGCAGCTTCTTTTGGCATGATTATTATTATTACTTCACTTAGTCAGTTTGTATCATGAGCTAACTCAAGAGAACAATAAACTGAGATTGTTTCCTACAGAAATGAAAATAATTATCTTTGAAGAAGGTGATATGATATTACAAGGAGGAACTGCACACCAAAAAAAGGACATTCTTTCTGCACTGATGTTCAATGGCAAGTAAGAGACAGGGAAGTACATGAGGTCAGGTAGCAGCAACTGTTTCAAAGTAAATTATCTGCTTAGTTAGGCATTCAGAGAGATCAGAAGAAAAAGATGCAGAAGAGGGTGAGACAGATATGCTATGCAGACTGCTATGCAGTGTGGAAATTTATCACCTTATTCAGCATGGGTTCTGTAGTCCTGATTTCTTCAGCTTGGTTCTTGAACTTTCTGTAAGACACACAACAAATTGCCATGTCTTGGTTTACTAATCAAATTGACTTACTACCATGTTGAAAAGATTAAAACATCTAAAAGTATTTTGATGGCTAGTGTATACATTCTGATGTAGCTTCCTTTGTAAATAATAAAAGAGGAGAATTTTACTTTTCACCACCATGTGTGCATGCTATCAGAAACAAATACATAACTATACATAACTACAGTAAGAGAGAACATACTTTTCACTATAGGCATGCTTCTAACAAATATCTGCTTTTCTGTGATGGATAAAGCATTGGGAATTGGCTGATTGGAAATAGTGCAGAAGAGTGAAATTCACAGAAGATTACAAATATTATTAGTAAAATTTTTCAGTCATACTGGTTACAGTATTCGTTTCAAATCACACTGTTTTGTGTAGTGGCAGTGTTTCTTTTGTATAATTCTCTTGTCACTAGAACACCTGCTTTGAGATGTAGAAAGTGTGTTAGATGTTCAGCTTGCCATACAGGGCCATCAAAAGGGCAGAGAGTTGTTTAATGGACAGTAGTTCTCAATGAAAAGTTAAATACAGCTTTCTGAAATGTGAGAAATCTCTTAAACACCAGAGAGTTGGTAGGTAAGGGGAGAGAAACAGATGTCATCTACCTGGACCAATGCAAAGTGTTACACTGTCCCACATGGCATCCTGGTCTCTAAATTGGAGACACATGGATTTGGTGGATGGACCACTCCATGGATAAGGATGGATGGCTGCACTCAAAGGGTTGTGGTCAACAGCTCAATGTCCAAGTGGAAGCCAGTGACGAGTGGCGATCCTCAGGGGTCAGTTCTGGGACCAGTGCTCTTTAACGTCTTTGTTGGAGACACATACAGGGGGCTTGAGTACACCCTCAGCAAGCTTGCCAATGACACCAAGCTGTGTGGTGCAGTCAACATGCTGGAGGGAAAGGATGCCATCCAGAGGGGCCTGGACAGGCTTGACAGGTGGGCCTGTGTGAACCTCATCAGGTTTAATCAGGCCAAGCGCAAGATCCTGCACATGGGTTGGGGCAATCCCAAGCACAAATACAGGCTGCGTGGCGAATGGATTGAGAACAGCCCTACGGAGAGGAATTTGGGCGTTTTGGTGGATAAGAAGCTCAGCATGAGCTGGCAATGTGTGCTCACAGCCCAGGAAGCCAGCCACATCCAGGGCTGCATCAAAAGAAGCGTGACCAGCAGGTCGAGGGAGGTGATTCTACCCCTTTATTCCACTCTGATGAGACCCTGTGTGGAGTACTGTGTCCAGCTTTGGAGTCCTCAGCACAGGAAGGACATAGACCTGTTGGAATGAGTCCAGCAGAGAGCCACGAAGATGTTGTTGTATGGTGGTCTATGATCAGAGAGCTAGAATACCTCTCATATGAAGACAGGCTGAGAGAGTTGGGATTGTTCAGCCTGGAGAAGAGAAGGCTCCAAGGATATCTTATCAGGCGTTTCAGTACCTAAAGGGAGCCTATAGGAGAGATGGGGAGACTATTTATCAGGGAGTGTAGCAATATGATGAGGGGTAACAGTTTTAAACTGAAAGGGGAGATTTAGATTAGATATATGAAATTCTTTACTGTGAGGGTGGTGAAGCACTGGAACAGGTTGCCCACAGAAGCTGTGGGTGCCCCATCCCTAGAGGTGTTCAAGACCAGGCTGGATGGGGCTTTGAGTAACCTGGTCTAGTGGGAGGTGTCCCTGACCATGGCAGGGGGGTTGGAACTAGATGATCTTTTAGGTCCTTTCCAATCCAAACCATTCTGTGATTCTACAGTTTTAGACGGATTATTGTCTATAGGACTTTGAAATTGATACTTAAATTTAGTAACATGTCCAAATTTCAGACAGTGGAGTTCCCTTAATTATGTTAATTAAGAAGACAGAATTAGCATAACGAGTTTATTTCAGTCAGATGTCTGGACATACATGAACCTATTTTACCAGTTGGGGATGGAGCTGTGAATTAACATATTTAAGACCTCCTGTTTAGCTTTGGAGGAGCATAGACTTAAGAAATTTCACTTAATTATGAAGACTGAAGGGGTTACTTCTTTTATCATTTACATTTATTCTGATTTATATCTTAAGAAAGTAGGATAATTTTTACTTGCAGAGTTAAGTAGCTATCAGTACCCCCAGCTATTTTTGGAGCACTAAAACTAAATGACTCCCAGCTTTTTACATTCAAGGCCATGATCATGACAGCAGACTGACACATAACTGTAGTGCAAGTATCCAAAGGATGATAATGGGTTTACCAGCTGGGAACAAAGTAGAAATTGGATAGAAAAGGGTCTACTGAAGGATTTATATGAAAGCATTTCATTAATGCCTTAATCTTCATTGATTTTTGGTATCTCCAAACTAAAGTTTAAGCCTTAGCATTTCTTTTATAAATGCATTCTACTAGGACAGAAAGCTGAATGTGATTTGTAATAATACAACAACCAGATCTTGGCCTGATCTTTAGTAAACATCAGATTTATTTGTGGCATTGTGAATTCAGTCCCCAAAACTCCCTTGAGGGACAAAGCTCCCTTTACAGCTATAGTAAATGGTGCTTCAGTGGTATAAATCTGCTGAGTTTAATCCCAGTGCCTGTCAGAGCTGGTGGGAGAGACTTTTTCTCTCTGGACCTCCAAATATGTTTCAGAGACTGACTCCAATAGCTCTCTCTCATCCACCTCTCTGCTACTCTGTCAGTAAGCCGGCAAGGAACTGAAACCAGGCAGCTGTGCAGCTTTTCTGAGTCCTGATGGTTCTGGGACCAGACTGATGTGATGGTTCTGAGTCGGGAGGATAACTGTACGCTTCAAGCCCTGAAATGTCTGGCCAGTTTCCGTATATTTAATAGGAGGAATTTAAGGAGTCACTGCTTTAAAAAATCCCAATATTTTAAAGCAAGGCAGTGGGTGCTATTAGGAATTAGTTTGCTCTTTTATTTGGCTGAGACATGAACTCTTCTAATTCAAAGAATATGTCAGATGACCTTATGGCAACACTAGGGACTTTAGAATGGGAAACTGGGTTTCTAGTATTACCTGCAGAGCTTAGCAGACTTGCAGAACAAAGTGGGCTGACAGCTACAAATCTGGTTTGTTCCAAATAAATGCTGACTAACCAGACCCTGGTCTTTTATAAGTAAGGTCCTATGGTCTTCAGTGGAAGAGGAAAAGCAAAATTTTGCATCTTGTAGTAAGTACTTTCTGCAGTTTACTAGTAAATGTTGCAAAGCTTCCCATCTTTTCCTAACATCTTTGCTGGTTGAAATTCAATGAAGATAAATACAGCTATGTTTTAACAAGTAAATTATATTTATTTAGCTGCAGGCCTTTGGCAATACAAAGACTGGCTTTCAAAATATGATAAATACTCATCCCCAACATACATTTCAGGCAGAAGAAAGACATTTCTTGTTGTGTAGGACAGTCCCCTCTGCTAAATGCTGATTCAGCTGGAATTAATTTCTTTTTGTGGACTGTTCACGTACTGTGATACTGAATTCACAAATCAGCAAAACCAGTCATAATTTTGCAGGCTTCATTTTATAAATAAAATGTTGCTAGCTGCCTTTATTTGACTTTCCAGAAACCCAGAAGCAGAAACTACCTCATAGTAACCACACAGTTCCCTTCCTGCCAGAGACCAGCATAAACAGTGCTCCTTTTTTCATTAGAAATCTGTATTACTTTATTGACATTTTATTAAAATATTCAAGATATTGAACTGGTGGTTAGGTATTAATTATGATTCCAATCAACCAAAAACTAATAGAGCAAGGAGAGAGCATAATGGCAGGGAAGTAAAAAGGGAAATGAATAAATATCCTTTAGGTCATTCTATGCATTCACTGGCTGGTGTTGTGCTGCTCTCCACGGTAGATGTCTGCCAGTGCATTTTCCTGGTAAGGTGTTTGCCTTACCAGTAACAGGCACTAATTTATCAGTGTTGCTCTTTGAGCTTTGGCTCCTACTTCTTACTCGAGTTGGCTACTTTGAAATTCAGGTTGTGTTTTCAGTCCCCTGGAAGTTATCTGCCTTATGAACAGCAGATTAGGGAAGACAATTGTTCTGATTCTTGTGTTCATGAATAGGATTCAACAAAACAAACGTATCAAGACCCTGATTAGAGAGTCTTTGGGTTTTTTTCTTTTTTTTTTTCTTCCAGTCCCATAAAGGAAAATGAAAGACACAGTAAGACTGCAGATGTTGATTTGCATGTTAAAAGCATAAAAATGTGGGGAAAGCAAGAAACATACCATTAGAACCTAGATATCCACTCACGTGCAATAGAATTAATTCAAAAGGAAGAACAAAAAAATAATCTACCACAGGGTGTGTATGTAGTGCCTTTCAAAGGAAGCTGCTGTCCCCAGACAGACTTGACCACTGTTTTGCTGTCTGAAGCAAGAAGATACAGTCGTGCAGAATTTGTCTTGCATCAATTGTGCGGTCCACAGAGAGGTAAGTGGAGCTGCAGTTAGGAAAGCAGTGAGGCAGGCATGTTTACTGATGAAAATATGGCAGAAAATCACTCCCACATTTTGATTAACTCCAGATTTAAAATTTAAATGTAGAACATCTTCTTTTTCCCTGATTTTATAGGGTGATGTGGTGGCTTTACTGTTAACTAAAAAAACCTTTTGACACTTCTTTCTATCTACAGTTTTTGGAAACTAGTTTCTTTCTATCTAACATTTACTGCCTGTCTCCATGTAGAAGGGATAATAGCCTTAGAGCTGGGAATTTTGAGGACACAGTATTTTTAGAGTCATAAGAGTTTGGAAATTCAAAGACCTGTCACTTCTCAAAAGCTGTTGAAGCATTTTTGTCACCTCATGACTAGATAAAAAGGTCAATTTTTTTTCACGCTTAGTAGCAAATTATACCTCTTTCAGAGCAGTGCTATCTAATGGATAATTCAGTCCTTAAGAGAGAAGTTACAGATCTGCAGGGCAAGTTCTTATGTATTCGGTAATTTCCTCTTTATTTTATTGCACCATTGCTACTTTTATTGTAAAGATGCTTTTTTCAAGTACAACAGGGATGTAATGTATTACCTTCTATATACAATGGTTGTCTTTCCTATTACTGGCAGAAAGGGAAGTCTTAGGAATGTTGCTTCTATCATTGACATATTTAAGGCACATGGACTTTGGAAAATCAAACAATATAATATAATAATTGGAATAAAGTAATTGTTACCAGGGGCAGGAGTGGGTCATCTTAGAAATACCTACTGCTGTTGACCACTGCCTGCTTCTGACTACTTCCTTTTGCCAGCCAGAAGGAAGGGTGGCAGGCTGCAGCAAGGAAGGTTTTAATAATACCTAATTTTACTTAGTCATCTAAATGACAAGCCAGTGCATGAGGAAGGTTCCAAAATCGCCTCCTCATTCCTACCTTTCTTCTCTGACTCAATAGTCAGGTGTCCACATGCCACATTAAATCTTTTCCTGTGCATTGCTTCCAGATTTCCAATAGTCAATTTATGCAGTTTTTTCATGGAGGTCGTACTATGTCTTATCTCTGTGAAAATTGTTCCAATATCCTTTTGTCCCAAGTATTCTCCTGAGCTTGGCAAGAAGATGTCCCCCTTCCATATGAACTCAGAGACCTCAGCTGTGCAGCCCAAATTGTTGGTCCATCCTGATTTTCTTCTGTGGGTCTTCCTAGGACCTGCAATAACTGAAAGAAGGGAGCTAATGTACATATCTTAAATTTCCTCACCTTATGGGGCAGGGTGTGTGTTTGCCTCTGCCCCGTTTTCTTCTGTCCTTTATGTGTATATTACATACCATGTATCTATGCTGTAGTACATGGAAGCTAGGATTCAAACCTCTCAGTCCATCCTGCCCACTTAACAATATTTTAATGAGGCCTTTTTACATTCACAGCCTTCAGGCAAGAGGCAAAAGGACTCCAAGCATTTCAAAATTCAAGCCACAGCCCACTGCTAGTCTGCCCTGATGACACCAGTGATGGGCTGTGGGAATGGGACTCTGTCTTCAGTAATTCTGTCACATTTGTTTTAAGTTGAGCAGATGCAGGCCAGGAGATGCAAGCTGCTCCAGCTGTCACCAAGTAAGTGTGTGTGTTTCTTCATGAAAATAACATTGTAAAGATGGGTCCCTTTTCCTCCTCATCACCTTCCCAACAGAAAGCAGTGCCTCATTTTTGTTGTTGTGTGCCTGGAGTGTAAAATTGCTCTCAATTTGTACAGATGGGAGGTAAGCAGAGACTGCGTTTTATTGTGCAGTGTTTTGGTTGCTCTACTGCTATCTCATCCTTCTTTTGTACTTTGGAAGCTCTAGAGAGTAGCAGTTAGTTATTAACTTCATGTTTGGACTGAGCTCACACACTAGAGCCCTGCTCTGTGACTGCCAGTTCTGTGCACATACTGAAGCAATATAAATCTAATAAAGATATGGCCAACAGTGGCCAACCCCTACTCATGCCTTCATACACAGACAATCAGCGTCAGAACTGTATTTCATTTCTTCATAGGCCTTTTGCTTAGCTACTTCAGGATTTTTAGTGTGATTTATCTTGTGACAGTTGTCTGTGTTCTTACCGCAAAAGTAAAGAAAAATCTCTTACCGCAGAAGAAAAATAGAGTGTAGCAACTCAACCAAGAGATGAAATGGAGAGAACGTTTTATTTGTTATCTATGTAAAAGAAACAAAGAAGGAAACACAAACACCTCCAAAATTCAAGACACCTTTCTTTTTAGGTGCATTTGGTAGTTCCATCTATCTCTTTGGTTGCCTGCGACCTCTCAGGGTAAAGATCCCATTTCTTGTTACTTATAGTTTTGCCAGGCTAATGATTTGGGCTTAAGTTTTCCATGATATGTTTCTGAGTCAGTCTGTCTTCGGAAAAATTGATGGCTGTTTCTGAGAAGAGGATTAGAGCAAATTGTATTGTTTTAGCCATGTTTAAAAAAAAAAAGAAAAAGAAAGAAAGAAAGAGAGAAATTCTTGCAAAGTGTTTGTTGAGAAGTGCTAGCACTGCAATGTTTTGGCAGAGGAACTTGAAATTAGGCAAGTGGGTTGCCTTGGTGACAGGAATGTGCTTTTTCATCTCCATGAAAAACTGCCTAAATTTGGCCAAGTTATAAGCCTTTGAAAAATCTTATTCACATGCTCAGTAGAGACTTGTTAAAGTTTAGCAGCCAGTTCTCCAAAGACTCCATCTGGGCTGAACGTGCACACTGCTGGACGGACTGAGCAGGGCTTTACCCGCAATCACTGCTCCCACAGGCACTGGGTCATGATGTTGCTGCCATTTGGGCATAAGAAAGGGAGGAGAGAAGGATTTGCTGACTAAAAAGGTTGGAAAAAGGGTTCAAAAGTTGGAGGATGGGAGAGAGAAGACTGACATGGACATGACAGGGGTGAAAGGGGAGTGGTAGGGCATGCAGCACTGGAGGTCAATCTTGCAACTTCTGGCTCTGAGCCCAATACACTGGTCTCAAAATGTTGCAGAATAGCTGTGAAATAGACGAGTGGTATGAAAAGTAAATTAACAATTCTTTCTTCACCGTGGCTTTATGAATAATGTAAATTAAATAAGGCATGTGCCATGGTGAATGAAGAGGATACTGCAGGAGTACTGAATAGCTGTCATTCAGTGAGGGCAGTCCATCCTTGTGCACAGAATGAGGCTGGAGTCCTGTGGAAAAATAGCATGTGGTAATTTAATCAAAGACTGTACCATTATACATGAGCACAAGGGGGCAGAATTAAGGCTCTGAAACTTCAATCCAGCGCTTTGAAGGCTTGACTTCACATCCTTAAAAACCTGGGATTTTTGGATAATACAAATTAAGAGAAAAGTACAATGAAGCAGCTATTTCCATCCTGCAACAGCAAATGATCAGTCAGGGAGAAAATATGAATACAGAAAAACACAAAGAGATGCTTTTATGAAGGTGTGGTGGGGTTTTTGGTTTTGTTTCTTTGTTTATTTTTTTGTTGTTGTTTGTTTGTTTGGTTTGGTTTTTTTCTCTTCTCTGAAGCTCAGCAGCATGTCCTGAATGCTACTGCCTTGCAGATGGTTGGAGAGACAGTGGGTGGTTCCCACCTCTGTGGACTCTTCACACCAAAATGACCAGCTTAAAATGCATTGAGGAAGGTAGGCTTCAGCCCAAGCACCTTTGCTAAGTACAACTGCAGTAGTATAGCATGAGGAGAAAGGCTACCTTTTAAACATGCAGCTCCAAACCACTGAATTTTTAAATACATCCTTAGGAAACTTGTAAAACATGGATTATTGGCCTGACAGGCTAAACTATTAGACTCAGATATGTAAACACATCACTGAGGATGGGAAGAATTGCTGATTGCTTTTTAGTGGGCTATTTTTAAATGACAGAGAAACAACTTAGTAGACTATACCAAGAGCATAGCTCTGTTTTCAAATAAATAAAAAAACCCCAACATAGGACACTCTCAAGTGACCTCTTTTAGGGTCATAAAATATGCATAGAAAAAGCAAAACAGTAAATATTTAAGAAAATATTTATGTCAGTATTGCTTCTGCCAGCTTCTGACTCAACAGCAACACAGGCATATTTCTTGAATCCAGTAACGTAGTGTTTTGAATTAGTTTATCACTGAACGAGTGTCATTAACATTCACTTTGAGCAAAAGAACAGCTTTTATAGTGGCTATGCTCCTCTGATTTGTCCCTTCTTGCCAAACACTATTTATCACAATGAATGCTTGCTCCACTGACTGTTTGTTCCTGGTAAACACGAGCAAATTCTTTTTGGCAAAACCATATGGCTTGAACAAACAAACTGGAGTTATAAAACCCCCCAAAAGGCCAAATGAAACCCCACCAGACCCCAATTTGACCTTGTTCTTTTTGACTGAAGAAATGAAAAATGAGTATATTTGAGTTTTCCCTGTAGAAGTTCCTTGGACATCACAGAAGTGATTGTGTTGCCATCTTCCTGGCACTTGTTTCCAAGTTAGATCAGCTCTGTGCTCATCCTGAAGTGAAGTTAACCCATTTTCTCCCTCCTACCCACACTCCAAAAGAGAAAGAAAAGGTCAGCTCATGCAGAAGTTAAAGGATCCAGAGATTAAATCCTCATCTGGAAGGTTAAGAAAAGCCAAACCTGCAGGAAAAAAACAACCAATCAACCAAAAAACCCAAACCAAAACAAAAAACCAAACACCACCACCACCACCCCCGGCCAAAAAAAAAAAAAAAAAGAGGAATGAGACGAAGAGGAAAACTAATAAGGGTGATGGAGCAGGATTGTTCTACAATCATCACTCCACATGTTTGCCAGCTGAGTATTGACTAAAGGTATATTGTTCACCAGAGTTCAATTACGGGAATACAGCAAAAAGGTCAGACTCTGATGCTAGTAAATATTGAGTAAAACCATAGCTTAGCGCAAAGAGGAGTCAAGCATGTTGTTTTCATAGATTTGTAACTACATTTTCAGCTGGTGAGACCCATCAGTGAGCTCTGCAGAGTTCTGGCAGAAGAAAACTCAGATGTGTGAACGCGGAGCAGGCATAACATATCCCAAGGACTCTGCTCTCCGCTGCATTGACTGAACATGTGAATTGACCTCAATGAGGTCAGTAGAGCCAGATTTAGCCTCTCCTTGCCCTTTTGGAAAGCAATTTGTCAAGTGGACAGATTGCTCTCACAGATGTCTCTACTATGAAACTCTCCAGGGGGGCTGATATGAGCCCTGAGATGGGTCCATTGCTTGCGGACTTGCTACCCATTGCCACTTTTGCTGCAGGAAGAGTGGTCCTCTATTTCTGTAGGATTTTATCAGTCGCAGTAGTAAATGGAAGGTATTGGCAAGTAAAAATAAAACAAGGCAGGGTGTGCAGCCCTATAGGCATGCTCTCCAGCATTTCTGCAACACTTCTCTTTGGGGAAACTGTAAATGGCTGATATGATGTCCAGCTGGGCATGAACTAATACCACACAGTATTCTTGAAAGCATCACCCCCCTTATCCTTAAAATTCAGATCCAACCCTGTGTTCAAGCTATTTAACAAGACTATTCTCAGATAACAGCATAGTAGTGTTCTCCAGCAGAGCGGGAAAGTTCCTGGAAACAGCGTTACTGGTGGTATCTTAGCAAAGGAGTGGTGCGAAACCTCTGAGGATACGATTTGCCAAGTCCCTTTTTAGGAAATACTACTAATTTTCCTAGTAATGCTAACGACCTTAGAGAAAAGCCTGACCCTGCTTCCATTTCCTTCAGTGGGAAAAGATGAACTGGCCCATGACTGTTTCTACCCATTAAAAAGCTTCTGTATTTGGTCAGTAAAATATGATTATGTTCTATGTTACCACTGAGTCACCACTTGCATCATCAACTGAAGTAAACAGAAAACACCTAAAAGGGAAAAGTTTTTGTGTGCATGTGGTATCTGCTACTACTTAACCAAAGTGCTGGAATGGACATGGGTCTTGATTATTTTTTCCCCTTAAG
>JAOXJM010000019.1:39054323-39065580 GCA_026413425.1 Tringa solitaria | reverse complement strand
CCGATCTTTGACATAACTCCTTCATAGCTGATATAGCTGGTATGACTCTGGAAAATGCTGAATCATGTGCCAAAATGAAGAATCTATTTCTTACTCAGGCTTGTATACACATCTATACACCATACACACTAACAGAGGCCTTGCATCAGACGTTCCAAATCACCTATTTAAGTCATTAGGAAATTAGTTTTATAGACCATTGTTCACAGCTGCCTCCCCTCTACCTATAATATGAATAAACAAAGGCCTTACATTTTTACCACTGTCAGAGGTGAAAGGCCAGAGCTTGGTCCATTAAGCTGTCTAACTCACAGTTATCACTCAACTTTCAATTTTGGATGAATAGCCTTGGGAAAATGCTTCTTCCTCGGGCAAGTAATCAGAGAAAGAAATTTTTTTTTTTTCAGAAAAAAAGGCAATGTGGAAATGCAAAGAAAAATCAGATAAAGAGAACTCTATCGTGAGGCTTAGAGGTTAAGTTTTGCTAACTTTACATGAATAGCCCCCGTTGCCTTTATGCACAGCAGGGTGTGTAGGAGGTGTTTCTTTATACTGATGTATAGTAAAACTCAATCCCTGTTTAGAAGACCAAAGAATGCAAAGAATCTAAAGTCAGAATGGAGGTAAATGCATTGACTTCAATGGGATTGTAGAGGATTAATTTGTTTTACTAGGATTGCTCACATGAATGATCTGAAAAGAAGTAATTAATACAGGAAAAAAGTCCGGAAACATGATTTGTTATTTAAATTCAGAGTGAGTCATTTCCAACAAGCTTAACTAAGGAAGTTGCACAAAATGGCCTGAGAATCACCAGAAATAAAAGAAAAATTATAAATATTTTAGATGAACAATCTGCAAGCTAACTACTGTTATCATTAACTAGAATATAAAATCAATAGAATCCTACCAAAATCTGTGGGATTTTTGCAGTGGGCCTGAGAGCAGAGTTGGACCCTTAGTGTTAGAGCAAAAAGCCAAACATTAAATAGCTATGTCAATTAATTATTTTGTTTCTGATAATAAATTGTAAACAATTATATTAATGAGGATTCTACTTGATTATAAAGAGTGAAACAATGAATTTAAAAAAAAAAAAAAGAGGAACCTTCTATTGGCTTTGATGGCCAGTAACATACCCTAAGATTTTTAGCTTACCTAGCTGGCTTTAAAAATATGGAAGTTGCTCCTGACATTTCCTGTCCTAGGTCAACATGCTTGATTAATTTCTTGCCTAACACAGTTCCAGCATTTGGTACAGTGCCATAAAATATGAACAGTAGAAAAAAGTTAAGTATATTCTCACAGCAAAAGTATCTGAAGTCTTTTATTTCTCTGGATGGTGTCATATGTCTTTTAAGTGAAAGATAGTTGAACGGGCTGTAGCTAGGGAGATGGGAGAAATTTGGACATTGGTGTCATTTTTATTCTTTATTCCAGGCCCATGCTTTCCACAGCTACTCAGTAAAAAGTTCTGCAGGGGATCTTATTTGCAAAGCTACCTTTGACCAAAATCACCTAGGAAATGACTCCAGGATTCCAAGTGTTGAATGCAATACTGGTACACTCACACATCTTGGAAAGCCATTTCTGCAGCTGTGCCTTCCCTGATGTTCTTTTGCTCTCTTCTCTTGCCTGAAGAGGCAGTAGGTGCCCCAAACCTGGAGTCATTCAAGGACAGGTTGGATGGGGCTCTGAGCAACCTGATCCAGTTGAAGATGACCCTGCGCGTTTCAGGGGAGGTGGATTAGATGACCTTTAAAGGTCACTTCCAACCCAAACCATTCTAAGATGATCTTCTGTGAGAACTCTTGAATGGAGTGTCAACAAAAACTTTAAACAGGAGCTAGTATATCTAGTTAGTCTTAATTTGTTTGGCTGTGATAATATCCAAGGGTTTGGATTATTGTTACCATAAGGTCGCAATAACCCTACAGACATCTCTTCCATTTCATGCCATAAAATATCAAAGGAAAAAATGGATATGAACCCTCAACTGAACAGTCTGAAACAACTTACTTCTCCACTGATAAAAAAGTTTGTTATCCCTTTGTACAGACCTTTTGGTCTGACAACCCTGTTGTAACAGTAATGACCTTACATATAATTGGATGGTGCAGTTTTATGGTGTTGGGTGTACTGGAAAGACAAAGTCTTTGTACTAGATCCTGTACACAGGGATCTGAGCTCAACTGAGGATGCAGAGAGCCTATATAATATAAGTTACTGCCAAATTATTAGGTCAGCAGATGCCATGGAAGAGCAAAATGAGGGAATGTCATCAACATCATGCATTTGCACTATATAAAAGAGCACCTCTTAAGAGGTTTTAAAAGCATTTAAAAGCATTGCTTTTAAAATGCTACTGTTTGAAGTAGGGAGACCCTAGTCCTTCTGTCCCACTATGTTATAGCTTCATACCACTGCAGGTCCAGAGTGGCAGGACAATGGCATTTCTCAACTTTTTATTGTATTATACAGGAAACAACCCCTGAAATCCGTATATTCACTCCAATTTTTAAGTGTTAAATAGCAGACTGTAATGATCACTTTGGCACTCTGAAGAAACATGGCTTTTAGTCAGCTAGAAGTAGAAGCACTATAAGTGACAAAGTCAAACTTGCCCTCTGGTGTTTTCACTCTGGTTTTAAGGATTTTCTGGGAGGAGTAAGAGTTGGATTGCAGTTTAGGACTCAAATACAAGATGTGGAAGTTACCTAGGGGCAAAGCAACAGCTGGTGCAATTGCCCTGAGCCCAGAGATATTTAAGGGCAGCTACAGCTCAGCCTCTTGCTCAGCTCTAGCTACCTGGAAACGCAAAATCCCCTGTCAGCACCTTGAAGACCTGTGGTTCTCAGCTAGCTTGCTGCTCAATTCTGCCCTACACTATCATTCCTAAAGCAAATTAGACTAAAGGTAAATGTTACTCCCTTCTTTCTTATCCTGTTATAAATAGATGTGTCAAGAAATGCTGTTATATGCAAATATCACTGCTATATGGAAAAATTCTTCCTCTCTTGATGTTATTATTTATGCTTTTTTGCCATAAATCCTGAATTTTGCATGTGATATTGAGTTACTTTCAGATATGCCATGTCCCTGTTATGTGACAAATTAACTTGCTTTCCTGTGGTGGTGCACCGATCAGTCCTTTTAGTGTTTCATTATAGTCTTAAAACATATTTTTTAGGGGTGAAGAGCCCTTGTTACAGGAGGTAAAAAATAGTAGAAGTCATAAATTTTGACAATTTTATCATCTCTGTGCTTCTGCAGAACAAATCCTCTTCCTATTGAGAGCATCAAACCCTTCTAAATGAACAAAAGCTTTTATTTTTAACACGAACATATTCCGAAGTAACTTTTTAACAGTTTCGGTTCTGTTGCAAGGCTGCTCAGTGAATCAGACAATAAAATAACCTCAATCAGAACCATAATACTAAACAATAACAAAAATAGCTTTGTCTTGCCTCTAGCTTTCAATCTGTTTGTGCCTTGAATGCTTTATGTGAGCTTAATATATGGAAGCATATGGAAGGCCTTAATGCTTTAGAGGAATATTTGGATAATTACAATTAAATGTGAATAGAGGCCCACAACCCCAAGCTTGAATTTCATTGAAGAGACAGAAAACTCCATTAATGTTTAGAAAGTGCAGTTCCAGCACTCCCAAGGCAAAATCCAACTTTACTTGTGCACAGGTGATCTGAGACTCAACAGCTTGCCCTTCTCTGGCTGCAAAGACAGAATGTCGAACACATTAAAAAAAAAACAAAAACAACCCAAATCTCTGTCCCTTCTCCTGCTGAACCTTATCCAAGCTGGGTAAGAACAGAAATCTTTTAGTAAGTTAAGTGGCCTTTAGAGCTACCCCAGTACTCTTAAGGATTGAAGTAATTTTCCCCTTGTAATTTTACACAGGTGTGTACGTGCTGTGTAACACCTCAAGAGGGGCCCTTACCAAAATGTATCCTGTGTTTACAGTTGGCATGTAGAGAAAATAGATATATTTCTGTGCTTATAAGGAGGAGGAAGTTGTTCTGCTGAGATGAAAGCCTCCAAGGATTTGGCTTCTTTTGTGTGCTGAAAACACCTCTTACAAACTAAAAATAATAGTGATAGCCTACTGTTATAAACACTTCCCCTTAATAAGCAGGGATTCATTTCCAGAGAGAAAAGTTTTCCACATGTTCTAACTTTACATAGGAGAAGTGTCAATCTCAGATGTGCTCTTGCTCTCCTTGTTAGTGAGGAGCAGCTGTTGATACTTGGCAATTACTAGCTTGGGGAAGGGTCAGCGGAGATGACACGGTCTCCTGATCAGCTGAAGCCAACTGAGCTGCCTGGGAGCTGCTAGATTGCCTTTTGCCAGACTGGTTGTGAGAAATAGCAAATGTATTTGAATAGTGAGTGTCTTTGTAGGAAGCAGGCCAGGAAACAGGGCTGAATTCACTGGGCAGCTTGTTTGCAAATAATTTGGTGGGTCTTGGTAATGCATAATGATGTGGACTTGAAGCAAGCTTGTTACTGAAAGAAGGCAGTGCTTGATCCTTTTGCTGTGATGCCTGACACTGGAAATGATGCATGCATGGTGACTCATGACAATGCTCCTCATTGCCACTTTAAATCAGGATAAGATAGCAAAAAAATTTGTCACTCCTACCTTGAGCTCACCAAGATAATTCTGACTGCTTCAAAATCCAAATCTGGTCAAAATGATTCAAAAATGGTTCAAGATCCTGGTGCAATCCATTGCACTAACCAAACTTCAAAGAAGCCTTTACTGAATGTTTACATTACATTTGACTTTGTTATTTAGTCTAATGCCATTAGGAAAAGATGAAAACAGAAGAGACGTGACAGAGACAAAAATTGTTTATATTGCTCGGGGAGAGGGAAAATTGCATTTGAATTACTTCTGATGAATCAGGGATGTTTCTGAAGGTTTTGTCGCTGTGAAAACTGACAGATACTTCTATTTTAAGGCTGACACTAAAGGTGAAAAGCCAAGAGCTGTTATCAGGAGAGGAAGAGCTCACAAAACCTCTTCATAAACTAAATCATCAGAAAACTGTGCTGTGCATCTCACTGCATAATAATGAAGCTTTTAACAATGTTCATCTGACACTCTTCTGTGGTTATGAGACATACACAGCCCTACTTATAAACGTGCTCAGGACAAGTGGGAGTTCATCACCCTACCTTTGCCTGACTTTGTGTAATTGCTAGCTAAAAAAGGGGTCCCTTGCTTTTCTCTCCAGCTGCATTTACCCTGTTAAGGACTGAGCCTCACCCTCCCATCTTTCTTTCTGCACAAAAGTCTATGTAATGTTCACACCTTGTTACTCTGTGACCTTAATTAACCCATGACAATGTAGATAACTAAAGATTTTGCATGGAAAAATAAATTATTTGCTCTGATGCTCTTTGGTAGAAGATACCTACTTCCTGGTGAAGTGGATGGAAAGGGCAAGAATCAAGGGAGTGCCCTGGCCTGTGTTGTCTCTCATAGAGAATGGCTGTCACAGAGGGGTGTAGGACATGACTTCAGCTCAAGGAGCAAATGAAAGTCAGCTCAAATGGAGCAGGGAAGAGGCAGATGCTGGTCTATATTCTCTGCTTTCAGGTTTATGCCTGTTGAGTTCTGCCTTAGCATCCCAAAGACAGCATACAGCATATATTGTCTTCCCAGACTACAAGTCACCCTGAGGCAAGGTGAGTCATTGTTAAGTAAAATGGTAGTTTGTGCCTAATTTGTCTACACCAGTCTTGAAAATAAACTGTCTCTTGCACTAAGTAGTGTAAAGCTGCTTCAGAGCGGCTTTTTCCTGGCTGTTAAATTCTGCTGAATGGTTTTCACCCAAAGGCTGTCCTCATTTCAATGAGAAAAAACCTTTCCCTATCCTTTGAGTGTGTTTAACTCTGTCCCAAGGAGTACTGCAAATACTTTTTAGAATTCAAAATATCGACCTGAATTAGAAAGAAACTTAGAAATAACTTTTTCTCTAACCTTGTATGTAAGTGCCTGATATATATTATGTGCTAAAACTGAAATAATTTCTCTAGCACTGTATTTGAAACAAGTCCTGCAGCATAGTCCTTGTTTTTAGATCACTAGTGTTTAAGAAATTAGTTCTATAAACCCAAGAGAACTTGTACAATGATATGTAATTAGAAAAGAATAAGTCTTCCAACCAGATGATTACTCTGATTTTTATTTTTATTAAAAAGATGTAGTGCTTTGGCTCTCTAATGTATCTTGTTTTCATAGCTCAAATAATAAAATCCAAATTAACAGGTAAACACAGTTGTACATCTCTAGTAATTTGTGAATGGCTACATATTTAGTCAAACTGCTTTGTTCCCATTTCTACAGATGTCAATGGGGAACAATATTAAACCAATCAAGCACATATACAGTACATAGACACCTTTTTTTTTTTTGTGAGGACAATATACATCTTTTCATNNNNTAAATAAGCATGTACTTCATATTTCTCAGTCAGAGCTTGGGTGATAGAAGGGGTAGCCTTCAACAGAATGGAGTTTTTCTTTCAAGGAAAAGACAGCGGGAAGCAGTTTCAGCAGAGTGATTATTTTGTGAAGAGCTTGACTAGCGCTCTTCGTAGTTTAAGTATTTTTTTTTTCTTCATTGTGACAAAGTTCATGTGATGGTTAAAACCTGATTTTTTACCTTTTCCTAGCTACATGAAACTGACGTATTTCTGTTATAGGTGACACCACTCACCTCCCATGTGTTATTGACTTGAATGCTTGCACCCACAGAGGAGGGGTACTCAGGGTATGTGGCATCCTCTTCCACTTCACTGTCCACCACTGAGTGTATGAAAACAGGTGCTATAAAGGACTCAACATATGCGCTGACTTCAATAAGATTTACTCATGCTCAGAGGTTTCCTTGTAGGACTGAGCCCAAGGATTTGAGTATATTTCATTTAAATCCTTCTTTTTCACAGCTGAGGTACTTAACAAGACAAGTTTCTGCTGTGGAAAGTTGAAAATAGAGTCAGCCTAAGGAACTGCTGCCATGCCTCTTGCTTGCTCTCTGGGTACAATTGACTTATTCTTAGAAAAAATTGACTGCCAACTACCAGGCAGCTCTGGTTTAGATTTTGTTCATAACCTGGGAAAGTTGTTAATTCTGCCTTAATATTTCTCTCCCCAGACTATTACTTAATATAGTGGCCACATACAGCCTGAGCCCACCAAATAAATAAAAACAGCGTGTGGTGCCGAGTACTACATATTGTTTCTTCTTTGCATGAAAGAAATATGTGTGTACTTTAATTTAAATAGGGCTTTGCAGAGATTTTCCATATGTTTTCTGACACTAATATGTATGTAGTTTTGCATGTTTCTCAGCTTTTCAAATGTTATTGAATCTAACCAGTTGCATGCGTGTCCATAAGTTGCATGCATATCCATGAGGCTTGCCTCATCCAATTTTTTTTCAGTGCTTTTTTTTTTCCTTACTATGAACACGTTCAGTTTATTTGCACCACTTCCTCCTCTTTAGACATTAACAGAAGTCTAAACACGTTGAATATCTCTGACAAGACTGCTGGATGAATAATACAGTAAGTGCTGCTTTTGTTTGGTTACCAATCCTGAGACAATTCATTGCAGGACTTCTACTCACTCTTTAACTTTATTTCTCTTTGTTAAAACAAACAAACAAAAAAGCAACAAAACCACTACCCAAACAAAACAACCACCTCCCCCTCCCCACCCCCCTCCAAACCACCCCACCCCAAATTTCTCATGACCTGTCTGTAGGAACTGGCTAGTTTGCAGTCTACAAGAGCTGTGGTTTGCCCTCTGGGTTTCTTCCCAGTTTACTGTGGCATATATTGGCATACATTCTCATAGCATCTGTGACACCCTGAACGCTATGGAGTTGACTCAAAGTCTGTTACCACCTCAGTTTTCAAATTTTTATAACTTTCAGTGTCAAATAAACCTCATATCAAGAAATATACTATCCAGGAATTACAACATCTTTTCTCTAAACTAATCTTGTTAAAGCAACTTAGTGTCACACACTAAGAGTCAGGGGGTGGGCAGAAGTGGTGCGTGGGAGCTAGTGCACCTTGCAGTGGCTGGAAAGGTCTGAATGGTTGTGGCAGTAGTATGTAGGGGGTTTTATTTCTCCGGTTTGAGAGAGAAGGCAGATTCTGTTGGGCTCTATGTTTAAAAACTTAGCAGTTATGATTTTGTAGAGGATGGTGGATTCTTTGCGAAGAAATTAAATGGCAAGAAAAAACCTAGGAAGGCTGGAATGTAGCAGTCGGGTGGATGAAGTAAGGAAGGTTTTCCCATCAGACCACTTAAAATGCTTTTGAGTTCCCATTTTGTTCACGCGTGCTTCATTTCAGTGGCTTTAATATACTGTGGGGAAGATAAGGCTTAATTAAAGGTTCAAGTTTTTTGCATGTTATGCTAAAGTGATAGCACTCTTCATGTATATATTTTAAGGTAGCATTGGTACTGAAAGCAGACCTTTCCTTGAACAGCATGGCAGGTTAAGTTTGGCTTATTGAGTTATATCTGCTTGTGTCTGCATAGACAATATTTTGCTAACTGTCTGGCCTGCCCAAAAATGTTAGAATTACATTTGCACCATGACCATCCTGAAAATATCATGTCTGTGTGGGAAATTATGCTCTATAAAAATGTAAAGGACAGTGGGCTTTGTCGCCCTCTTCATTTTCTGTTTCATCAGAACAACTGCATGTCACCAAAGAAACCTGTAATGGTGTAACAGCCAAAGATTTTTCCCTTACGGGTAGGAAATGTTCTCTAAATTCTGCTGTCCTCTGCATCTGCAGGCACCTTTCTTCTTTTTTGTTCAGTCAAATACTTAAGGAAAGAGAAATGGTTCTGAAAGGTTTTCATTCACCAAGTACTGTGGTGACCTTTAAAATGTATAGAGAATCATGGATAGATTATTAATCCCAAAAATGTTGCAGCTGTCTTTGAATGTGGGGTGTGTTTTAAGTGGAATATCACTTTGATGCTTTAAGCTTTCCTCAGAAAATAATTGATGTCTTATGCTCCATCTGAACTGACTGTTCTCAAAAGAACGCACAGTATATTTGCCAAAACTGAGTTACAGTCCAATATTTTGTCCCATTTGATTGCGGAGATACAGTGAATGTGTAGCTTAAAGGTTTTTCAAAAATTCTTTTCTTTGATCCCACTTTTTCTTTGAGGCAATGATAACTACTCACTTCAGTACTTACAAGGGTAATCTAGAGAATTACCACTACATGGAGTATGAGGAAACTTTTGAGGAAGGAATGTTTTTAGTTCATAAAGTGTCATACACACTGATACTGTTCAAAGGAACTGTCTGTTAGATCATGTAAGAAATAGACTACAGGAAAAAGAGCTCTTCAACTATAAGTACCTCTCTGATCTTAGAAGTAGGAGTCATATCTGCCTTTATTGGTGCCCATTCAATAGCTTCTTTATTCTGCCAACCAAGGGCTCGTGAAAGGCTATTTTCCCATTTGGGTCCTGGAATTACTCCAAATTTAAATAGGGCTCCAACTGAAAATACTGCAGAATATGAGCAGAAAAAGACTGTATTGCTCCAAACTGACATTTTAGTGTTTATCTGTTATGACTGATCAGCTGTTTTCTATTGCTGAGAAAAATCCAACTGTTGAATAGAGAGGGTAAGAGGAAAAAGGGGAAAGACCCTCCAACTTCTGAACAATAGGTTTAGAACAGAGAAAGGGAAAATAATGGAATTTAGCATGCTGTGGAGAGTGTATGTTGTCCATCTCAAATGTTCAAACAGTCTTTCAAAGAGGAAGGTTGTTACCCATTCGAGTGAGGAGTGATGTCTGGAGCTTGCTACATCCCCAGCAGAGCTTCTGCATTAGTCGAGCTGCAGGGATTTGGGAAGGTGAAATGAGATGAAGTCTAGCAGTGCCTCCTGAGTAACCTTGGAAACTGTCAGCAAGCTTCCCCATTCCTTGTTCTTTTACAAATAACTAGTGTATTTGAGCCCTGTGCAGCATATTTCACGTCTTTCTCTAACTGGTGGAATGACAGCTGATTATTTCTTAATGAAGAAGACCTTTCTAGGCAATAGGCTTGACTCAAGCGAACCCGCAACTTTTTATCAGGATCTCAAGATCTCATCCTTGTCTGGGAGGAAACTTAATTACCACTGCAGCATGTGTGGAAATCAAGGGCTCTTTTTCTGTCAAAATCACAAATGTTGGATCCAGGCTAGGTGGCAGTACCTTTATCTGCTCCAGTCCAGACCAAACTGTTAAGTTTGTGAAAAGCCTTCAGCTCTATGAAAATACAACGTATGCAAAAGTAAAAAAAATCCTGCATGGATGAGCCTATCATGCAGGTAGGACAGAAAGAATCCCACCTGGAGTAACAGCCACAGTTCTTTTGCTTATTGCACAGTCCAGGCTGCTCCCAGCAGAAGTCTTTTTCCACTTCTCTACAAAGTTCTTCATTTTAAACTATCAGCTAGTCCTTGCTGATGGTTCCTCCGCTCACTGACATGAGAGAAGTAGAGGTCGTGTGCTATTTTAAAAATTAAGTCATTTATTTCTTTCCTCCTTCAAGTGTGTTGCTTTTACAAGGAAAAACAAAGCCACTTATTAAAATTACCCCAGCAGCATTCTTTAATGTGCCAATTTATCATGATTACTGGTAGTATATGGGATTTGTTATTGACAGGATGGCACCAAAGCAACGAAGCAGGAGACTGATTCTTAGGACTTAGCTTGCTTACCTTGCAAAGAAAAAGTAAAGAAGTAACACATGAAAGCAGGCCCACATTGTAATTTTAAAAAGGAATTCTTATTTTTTAAAAAGTGTACATTTGTTTATTTTAAGGTGTTTCCATAGGAAAGCAGTAATTTTTTACATCATACTCTCTTTCATTGTACTGTGGCTGATTGTGCAACATTTTAAATGCAAAGTTGCATGTTTTGTCTGGAACTGACAGTTTAGTGCTACCAATACTATTAAGCAAAGTTAAAAGCAACCCCAGCTGAGAGAGCTGGGGTTGTTCAGCCTGGAGAAGAGAAGGCTGCGAGACTTTATAACAGCTTATCAATACCTGAAGGGAGCCTGCTGAAGAGGGACTCTTTGTCAGGAAGATTGGTGACAGGACAAGGGGCAATGGTTTTAAATTGGAAGAGAAGAGAGTTAGATTAGATATAAGGAAGAAATTCTTTACAGTGAGGGTGGTGAGGCACTGGAA
>JAOXJM010000019.1:39027842-39045082 GCA_026413425.1 Tringa solitaria | reverse complement strand
CCAAAGAAGGGGACTCCACAACCTGCCTGGGCAGCCTGTTCCAGGGCTCTGTCACACTCACCATGAAGAAGTTTTTCCTCCTATTTGAGTGGAGTTTCCTGTGCTCCCGCTTATGTCTGTTGCCCCTCGTCCTATCGCTGGGAACCACTGAAAAGAGTCTGGCTCCATCATCCTTCAACCCACCCTATTATTTTTAGATTTCTTTAAAGATCTTTCTATCTGCCTACTTTCTTTTCGCAGTATACCATTGCCACTGCTGGTGTGGCCAGCATTGGCCTGGCAACAGACTCGTAATTCAGGGAGCAATGCTATATAGTCCAGCTACGAAAAAGATGCCATCAAAATGTGTTAACTGATCTGAAATGGCATGGAAACAAACTGCGTTCTGAGAAGGGAGGGGCCAGCTCCTGTAGTAGCACCTCATACATCAGGTCAGTACTGATTTTTTGAAGTAGATGTATTAGCCCATATTAAAAATTCAGCACTAGGTTTTGTGTAGCTGCAGCTGCAAATCCTGCCTTGCTGCTGTTGGGTTATGCCATTTGGGCTGCAGCGTGATGGACTCTTGCATTAAGATGATAGAGCAGGTAAGTTGAAGCACACAGTGGCAGTTGTGGTGTGGCAGGGCAGGGACATCACAAGTCAAGAGAAATAGCTTGCAGTAATAACCTGCACCAAAATATGAGGCTAGGCAAACAGCAGTAAATTAGATAATTGATCATTGGCAAAGGAAGTAGCTTGTGAAACTCATAAATTGTGCAGTCTTTTTCCCAGGAAACCAGAATTTGGCATGATCTGGTCAGTTCCTCTCATAATTTGAAAGGAAAAGAATAAGATAAATTTTATTTTAAATAATCTGTGAATTTTTTCACTAAAGTTTCATTATGTGTTCATATCACTGTACTATTACCCAAGATTCCCTTGCATCTAGCACCCTTTAATGTATAATGAATTTGAATGCATTTAATTTTATTACTGTGGTAGAGAGACTGAAATTTTCAGAAGTATAGCAAAACAAAATAACTAAAGCCAGCCAAAGTTTTTGAAAGGGAATATCCTCTGTCACTTTTAAAAATGGCTTGTCTACCCTTTTCTCTCCCTTACTAGTATAAGTAAGTATAAACACATTTTACTGCATATTACCTCTAACACAATTATACCTATATTATCTTGTCTCCTTTTTTGATGAGATTTCATTAATAATACCTCAGCTGTCTTTGTTATTGCCTCTTGGATAAAGGCTGAAAGATGATTTTTATTACTTGTTTTCGTTATACTTGGTGCTATGGAATGAATCAAGAAAGAGTATATTTATTCGGAAACTGAGACACCCAACAAAGTAGATAGAAGAGAGAGAACAAAGTGAGAAGAGCATGTAATATGGGGCAGAAAATATGTGTTATCGAATATGTAAAGACATGGAACTTGGTGAGACCATTTTAAGTTACAGAGGGCTCAAAACAGAGAACAGAAATCCTAATTAAAACATTAATCCTTGAAATAACTTTGCTTATTATCGACAAAATTATCTCAGGCATCAGCATGCCATATAATTACTGCCCTGATAACTAATGGTAAACAGGTTAGTGAAAGTGCAGTAATGCTTATAGCAGATGAACATGAAAGACACAGACCTTTAAAAGCAATAGTTGGTAGTGCGTGCGCGCACACACACACAGAGCTTCTAGACTGAGGCTCAATATGAATTAGAACATACTCAGTACTGAATCATCTGATGTCTCTTGAAGTCTTGCAGGATTTTCACCATCAACTGTACTGACATCCAAACTTGGCTGTCTGCAAAGCTGTGGCACTACCAGAAATTTGCCTCTGATGTTTGCTGTTTCTGTTGTCTGTTTTTATAAGAAAGGGTCCTTTGAAAACCATCCTGTAAAATATAGAATCAGGGCTATATCTTTAGCAGGACAGATCTGAGCAGTTGTAAAGTATCCTACAAATTTAAGCTTGTAGATCATTTGCAAACTGATTTTTGTTTCTCCAGTTGCTCTCATAAATCTCCAATATTTGATAAATTTATTGATTCGTATAGGTCATTTGCTATTGATTTTTGACCACACATCTGGTTGCTCTCCAGTGACTTTTTGCTTAGAGGTACCTTGCATTGTAGTGCTCAATTTCATGATGGCCCCTTGGTTGGATATCCGACACTTCCTTCACAGGAGGCAACAAATACTAAATGCAAATGATAAAGATTAAATGATGAGTGTGAAATCACACACATCCGGCGTCTGTTTAGAGGTGTCCCTTCTGCTTGACTCACAATTTTTGCTTGTAGAAAGTCCTGCAATTTAACAGTGCTGAGGAATAGGTCCTGCTTTGTCCCCTATTAACTACATTCAATAGGCTTTGTATAATGGTGACTCAGTGTCACATCCATCATTGCTGACCTTTAATCCAGCTACGCAATATGCAGGTAGATAAGTATCTCTTGAGAAGGCCAAATGGCAGGCTACTGCTCTACGAGGGCATGTTTTCCTTATCTGATATATCCTTTTAAAAAGAATTGCTACAGCGATAAGGAACCAGGTTCCCCGTTGCTACTTTTACTGTACAAGTAGATGAGAGCTTTCCAACATTACCACACATCTAATTGTTTTTCTGTGAATCTGTATAAACACCATACTATGACAGTTTATCCTACAGGATTATGAGAAATCCTACTTCACTCAGGGGTGGCGGAAACAGGATGTAGAGAAGTTAACACATGCATTTCTTTTCTTAAAAGCTGTAATTTAAGTGTTAAAATTATTTAGTTTTAGAATTATACTTGTATTAACATATGAATGAGAGAGTTTTCTTAGTCATCTAAGCTTCTGAGGGGGCTTGGGAAAGAGCAGGGGGTAGAAAAATTGCAGGCCCGAGTTAACATGGGAGGATGTTGGCCCACTGGCTTCAGTGTCCTCTTTTAAAGGTTTTGTTTAGTTAGTGGACGTTGTACCATTTATGGAAAACAGTGCTCTGAAAAGCCAGTGTCTGCATGTGCTGCCTTGTTACCAGCTTTCTCTTGCATGGGTCTTACTCTCTCCAGTGGCCTCATCAGCTCTAATGGAGTAACTATGCTCTCATTCTTCCCTGAACTTGGGAAGAAGGCTGATTCCAGTACTATTTCCCCTCTTCACATCAGCGTGTTATCTCCAGAGATGCAACCAAGTTAAAACAAGGTCTTTTAAACCAGAGCTGGGCAAGTATTGAAAGGGTTTGTTTTGCCTTTAGTAGTGTATAAGACAGAACCTTAAATAAAAATATCTACTTTCTGCAGCCACTCAGGCCATCAATTTTTAATAGTCAATGTGCTCTTGGAAAAACAGAAAAACCAATAAATTGATTGTCCAGTTGCTATACTGCCAATAACTAGCAAGATTTTGTCTCAGATCCTCTAAGTATATGTTATCACAAACCCAATAACTGGGTAAACTCTATTCTTAGTTGAATAAGAAATATACATCATGATTTATATGACCAATTGGAACTTGTTAATACTAACTGAACATTTTGAAACCAAGTATTTAAAATTCAAATCAGATTGCACTTATTTCAAACTTTGAAAAGAATTATTTTTGTGAAGTCAAATATGAACAAGTGGGAAGTACATCTAAAGATGGACCTTCAAATTTGGCTTAATTTATAGATTGCATTTGTAGGATATAGACAACTAATTCCACTTAAAATAGAGTCTAAAGGGAGATCGCAATAAGAACACTATGGAAAAGATAGTGGGAAGAAGTTTAACACTATGCCTCTAACTTTTCTGATGATGCTTTCAAAGCCTTGTCTACTTCTGCTGCTTCAAATGCTTTGTGCATTTTCATCCTTGCAGTTATTAGGAAAAGATCTAACTATTTTACCAGGCTTCAATAAACCAACTCTGTCCTCTGTGTCTGTGATTGTATTTACAAATCAGTAGTAGAGCTGTCTAGCGACCAAGGCCAGCGTTTGAGCTCTAAGGTTATAGTATTTTTTTCTACTGGTATCTGTGTGTTGCTCTCTGGTGTTTCTCCTCTGGATGTTGTGACAGGTAAATCTGAGCCTTTATTCATGCTGGTGTTGTACATGCCTCCTCTGGGACCAATGTGATGGAGCCTGGGAGTTCTGGCTCTGCAGACAGCCGTGGCACAGAGAGGTCCCTGCCTTCATGCAGCCCTGCAGAGGCAGAACTTGGCAGAGGCAGTCTTGGGCTGCTACATGCTGTCTGGCTCCAAGCTTCCTCCTCGGAGGTGGGAGAGATGCCCTAGTCTCTTGCAGCTGGGACGGGAAATCCCAGCTGCACCCACAGCCTCATTATCTCCTCATCTTCTGCCTGTATGTCAGCATGGTGCTATCCAGAAGAATTGTTTGGATGAGACCTTAGTCCATTTAAACAGACATCTGGGAATGACTGCTTGCCCTTCTTCTCAAATTAGTCCATAGATCGTTTGCAGTTAAGGTAGTCTAAGTATTTTAATGGATCTTAAATTATGTTTTCTCCTCCTTGGGTTTAGAAAGACTTTAAGCTAATCTTTAGAATCAGGCCTTTGTTCTTTACTGATGAGAAGCAAGACCTTTCAAGGGCTATTAAATACTGGGTGGTGTTTTTTTTTTTTTCTTTATACTGCATTTGAACAAGGTGTTACTGTAACTCTGACTCACTGGGGGAAGAAGAGGAAATTGGCATTTTCTGTGGTCTGTATCCTGTCTCTGAGGTGTTGGTGGAGGTGTCGTGTTAGTGCACTTGTCAGTAATGAAATGCATAAAAGTACAAACAGCAGTAACCATCTGTTTAGCATTTCCCTGATGATTGGGGTTTCTCTAATGATGAGTCATATTTAACCCTAAACATAAAAATGACCACCTCCATTACTGCCCAAAAAACCAAACCCTGATCATATTGGAAAATTCTTGCTATGTCTGTAGATAACAATGTTGTGGAAAGCAGAGATGGTGGTATTCAACAAACAAACAGGAGTATCCACATCAAGGGGTGACTTCTGCTGTCCTCCCTCAGAGACACACCAGGCAAAGCCAGCTGAAATCAGGCAGTGATGGTTTCTGGGGAAACATTAAGTGGATCCGTTCTGAATGTGTAACATGGCTGCACCACCAGCCAGGGAGTGCTGTCCTGGTAGTTCATTATATACATAGCTCATAGGGTTATTTCCCTAGAAATGCTGAATTCTTTGGTATTGAGGCTGCATGGGAGGAGTAGCCTGTGGATGTGCATTGACAGCACTCTCTTACGCTTCTCCACAGCATCAGAAAGATTCCCTGTGGTGAACTCAAGTCAGAGTGTGTGATTTGCTTTCTCTTCTCTTCGAAACATTTAAAATTTTTTTATATAATGTTTAATTTTTCATTATTTCCAGTGGATAAAAAGAAAAGTTTGCTCTGAAAAAAATTATAATGCATAACTTCTTCCCTCCAAGTCAGTGCTGCCAGCTTCAAAAATGAATGGCTCTGATATCTTCAGAGACCAGATTTTTGTATTTGTTTGCGGAAGAATGGAAAGCACATTTTTAATAAAGCTCCTGTGATGAATAAGTGGCTCAAAAATAGCAAGCTAAAGCTTGCTTCTGTGCTGTTGGAGCAGAGTTTGCCAAGTAATTTGCCTATATAAACAGTGTAAGAGCAAAAGGCCTATTGTAAAGCTGATCTTATTTTTAGAGGTAGATTTTATTATTGGCTCTCACTTCCTTTCCCACCAAGGGCTTGCTTTCACAGCAGAACAAGGCCACAATGGCAAATGCATACCAGCTGATTGCACAAGAGCTCCAGAAAAGACACCCTGCAATTCCCAACTCTGCTTCTCTAGAATAGGGAGGATACATGTGTGTTTTCATGATGAAACTTGATTTGCAAAGGCTTCAGCATTGTCCTTCTCTTACAGTACCCCAGCACAGTCACATTATTATGAAGCATAGAAACCCACAGCTGGATTCTGCCCTGATCTTGAACTCTGTACATCCCTACTGATGTAATAGGATTTATTTGTGTGGGAGTTGGGGCACGGTAGGAGCTTTGATGCTGAAAGCAGTCTATAGTCCTGTACATATATTTCTCCGTGCACTCAAGCCTCCATCACAATACCAAAGCAGATCTACACCATTGATGCAGGAATGTAGAGAATGCCTTTTCAATGTCATCACTGAAATTTGCAACTCAGTTTTTCAAACCTGGAAGAAAGCAAGCAGGGCTTCTTCTGAGCTTTTCTCTGATAGGGTTAAGCTGGCAACCTCTCCTTATCTCCACAGCATGAGTGCCACTCACTCAGCACCTCCATCAAAACTACTTTCTGTGTCCAGATGTCTCTTAGACAGTAGGAGTTGCCTGTGCAATCTCCTAGGAGGAGACATGCTAACTAAGTTCCAACCTTACAACTGCTTTTCGTTACTGTGTTTTCCAGGATTTAGTGACTTTTGTCATTGGAAAGATCACTAGTTGGCTTGTAATAACATGAGTCTATTCAACACCTGTGGGTGGGAGTTGGCTTTACTGACAGAAGTAACCAAGACATAAACATGATACCAAGACATAAACCAATAACTCTTGCCCCATCTGCACTCCTTGGACTAACAGGGGCTTGTAAGGAGAATAACTATTGCCATATTTCCAGTCCACTTCTGCTATGATAACTTTCCTCCTGTTGCAACATTTCTGGTCCGTGATGTTACATATTTCCCCCTAAGCACTTCTGTTTCCAGAAGACACCAGACCCTGATGAAATAATGGTCTATCTAGACCAGCCTCTCTAGAGGCTGTCATGGGAAGAAACAATCCAAACAAACTCGTGAGGTCCAAGCTGGAAAGAAGACAGAAATTACCTAAATCTAATGGAACATGACAGAGCACATAACATTTTGTGTCTTCCTTTGCTGAAGAGTTCATCATTATTCCAGCATAAACATGTCTATTGCATGCAATAACGAACAGCATTAAGAATAATTTTCTAGTGCCATGGACTGCGTTATTTTACAAAGTTCTTGCAGATACCTTTTTAGCTACAATCCCTCTTCACATATAGTAAAATTGTGGTACTAATTTTGAAAAAGTAGTCATTCCTGTATCAAAATCGTGCTATGTGGTAAAATAGTTTAATCTGCATATACCTGATGTAGGAATTATATCACAGTATATAAAGTAACTGGATTTCACACCACATTACTGAACAAAGTTAATTCACCTCTGAAGGCTTTCTGGAAAAATCATATACTGTTATTCCATTTACATGAGCAGATTTAAATAAATATAAAACTAAAATAATGACAAAAAATCCCATGGATTTTTCCTTTCAGAAAAATCCTTTCCTTTCCTTTGTTCTTTAACAAGCAATTTTGGTCCATGACATTTTCAATGTTTGCGTCTTCATTTCTTTTACTTAAAGTTGGTCTTTCTTTTGTCTTCCATCATGTGTGCTTCACTTCAAACACTATCTTTCTGAACAGTATTTGGAAACCTTTCTCTGCTGTTCAGTAAATGGTGTTGAGGTGGGTTTCTGCTCAAGGCAATACTCAGAGGTGTCCCAGGTGGTTCTTGGGGGACACATTTCCACTTCTGTAGAATCATTAGTTGATAAGCAAACTTAAAGGTTTAAAAGGATGATTTTATCAGACATGCCCTTCTACAGGGGTGCTGCATTTATTCCTTTAAAAACTATACACCAGAGAAGGTTGAACTGAACTTACTAAGTGTCTTTCTGTAGTTTCTCTAAAACAAATTATTTATTTTACATTATAATATCAAACATCTTTATAAAGCTTACTATTCTGTCTTGTAAATTAAGATCTGTCCTCAATAAGATATTTTGGAGACATGTTGGAAATCAGTAATAATGCTAGAAGCAATAAACTTTCATTGCAACTGATTTTTCATTCTCTCTATTACTGGTGTGAATTATGACATTTTATAAAGTCACTGGTTGAATTATGGTTTATTTTCTATATGGATCTATGCTTTGTTAAATAAATTTGTTAATTCTATGTGGAGGAAGGAAATCTCCTGATACAACAATGCCTTAAAGTTATGCTGTTCCTGCATAGCTGCTGTCCATCACCCATGGAGAGTTCTGCCATGGGCTAATTTTACTTGAGCATGCACTGAAGGAGTGATAAAACCTATCAGTGGTTAGAGTTGTACAGGGGAAAAAGACATTGTATTTCAAAAGCTTGCTAGAGTATGAGCAATGAAATTGTTGGCAAACTAAATTAAAGCCGTGTGATGAAACATAGTACTGGTACAGGAATGCCAAGTAACTCTGATTATGCAAATAAGAATATATGCAGAGTCTGGTTGCAGAGAACCTACTTCAAGTCCCAACTGGTGGCTACTCTAATGATTCAGGGTCTGTAGGGCTGGATTAATGTAATGAATTTGCATAAATAGATAGTTATCCCCCCTTGATCTTTAGCCTGTTACAACATCTACTCTAGTTCTGAAACTTCTAGGTCCTTTCTAGACAATGACCTTGTTAGTATTTCTAAAGTTTAATATCAGCATGTTTGTTTTGTGAGCTTATCTACCATTTACTTAGCATAATGAGTGCTCTTGGGTTTTTATTGCTTTCTTTTTAAGCCAAATATTTGTTAAAAAAAAAAAAGCGACACCAGAATGGATTTATTCAAATATAATAATTTTCACTGTAATTTTGTGTGACAGGTGTAATAAATACTGACATTAATAAGCTATGTCATTCACATTCTCAATGAAACATGTTACTTATCTGCTGAACAGCAGAGTTACAGTATTGCAGAAACAGTCTCAAAGGGTCTTAAGAGACCTGCAATAGGTAAGTTTCTTGTAGAGTGGATGAGGAGGTGATGATCAAGTGGGAAATTTTGCGTTTGTGGACAAAAAAAAAACCAGCTAGGAGTTTGCACAAGGAAGAGCAAATGTTTTGCAAAGGGATCTGAAGGTAATTAAGGAAGAGATCTGTTTGGTCTAGAGAGAGTGTTATTTCATCTTTAGTAAAGGACAAACAGTATGGCAGGAAATAGGAGATGATATGGGACTAAATTCTTTAGCGCCAAAGGTATTTTCTGGAGCTGTTATGACACAAACTTGTTAATAAGTGAAGTTGTTTATGTTAATGGCCCAGACAACATCCATGATTTGCAATTCTGAGTTCATTCTGAATTGAAGCAGTTGACTTTATGAAGATGCAGTGGAGTGCAGAGGCTTTTAATGGGATTTCAGAAGATAATTTTAATACATATATATATGAAATCATACATTCTAAAAATGAAAAACATCTACTAGGCCATTTACAATGGCCAAGCGTTGTAATGGCAAGCACCTCAGATACAAAGAGAGATCTTGGTGAATTTCCTTGCAATTTTCCCTTCCAGTTTTCTCTCAACAACAATGCCTGGCCCTGTGCTAAAACTGTAAGTAACCCGTCCTTCATCACTTCTCTGGGGAGGCCATTATCTATTAAAACAGATGAGGGTAAAAGGAATTAGGGTTCTGATCTGTGAGGCAGACAGAGACAGGGAGTTGCAAGGTTATGTTGGCAGCAGCTAAATTGCCTTCAGCAGGCTTTTCACACTTAGTCTGATGCTCTTTGTTCATGCCAGCAATCCGATGAGGGTTACCTCAGTTGATTCTGAGATCCAGGCAGCACCTGGTTGTCCCACTAAAGCTGGTCTGTGGCAATGAAGTTCTCTGCTTCCTACCTGCCATTTCCAGAGAATGGCTCACAGAAACTGTTTGGGTTCAGGTTTGTAAGAGCAAGAAAACCTCTGCTAACCTGCCTGGGAATAATACACAGTCCTCTGTCAGTTCTTTACACTCCTTTGAGGACTTTCATGTGCTAATCCCATGGAAGAAACAGCTGCTATAAATGCTATTCCTAAGAAATCTTCTGGATGCTTTTTAGAATTAGAGGACAGAAGTTCCCAAAATTTGAGAGGGGCGTAAGTATTGGCACAGCATAGGTACTCCTCTTATTTCTTTAGTTTGTGGTTAGGGAGAAAGAAAGAGGAAAATGGGAATGAAGCTGTTCTGGATAAAGTAACCTTCCTGCTTACACTGATGGATTTTGCTGGAATAGTCAATGGAGATGATTAAGCCGAATCCTCTATTTTAGTGTTTCATTTTTATTAGAATAGCAAAAGTAGCCTTCCAAGATATAAAAGTTTCTGTATTGACTGATACTGAAAGTCTTTGTCCAATAACGGTCTTTCTCTTTGTAACACCTCTATTAATATCTTATCAGCATTAAGCCTCACAATGAGAGCAGTCTGCCTGGCATCAGCAATGGGCAGTGGGAGGGAGGAGAGCACAAACGCACTCCTCCTTTAGGAGTGTTCTGTTTTGGGCAAGTCCAGGCAAAACTAACTCAGCGTGAGGCTCTGAATGGGAACTTCCCCTGTGTTTGTTACCAGCAACAATGTATCTTAATGAGATTTCTACACCTGAAAAACAAAAGAAAAAATAAGTGACAATAAATTGTGTTTGGAATAGCAAGTTTAAGTGCCTCATGTTACCTCTGGGTTGCTTGCAGGTTAAGAACAGGAGATACAGTAATTGCAAAAGAAGTGGAAGAGTCATAATTTTTACATGTCTGTTAGTGACTTTAAAAAGTGATTATGGACTAAGTAATTTCTCCCTGCACCATGCCTAACTCTAATAATCCAAATTGCCTGTGACTTATGATTATATTTGGCAACAATCACCATTTCCACTGTAGTGTGAAATTAACACCACACACTGTAGCTGAGACATTTATTGAACACACGGGAACCGATTATAGCTCCATAAACTTGGAGACAACCTCTGCTATTACTTAATTAGCATCAGTATCTGTGCATAAATTAGAACAACATTTACAATCACTTCCCTGGCTAAAGGTCTAATGCAGTCTTCACTATAACACCTATAATTTAAATAATAACCTCAGACTTGGAGAGATATGGCAGTAAAAACGAGCCTGGCTTGCAACTTGGCAGAATGCATTTCAGAATTTTTTTTTCCTGTTATTATTATTGGCTTAGTATACATTCCTTTGATTCTGTCCTAAAATTAGTTTTTCATACAAAATAAATCTACAAAGAATCTAAATTTTCATTTTGTTGATTTCTCTTTTTTCTTCCTCCCCCTCACCCCACCTTGCCAAAGAAAGCCTTTGTTTACCTACTAATGCAATAGCTTCTGTGTTTAAACACTGAATTGTCTAACACTATCAGAAGAGAATATTTCCTCCATTTGCTTCTTTTGAGAAAGCTTTTCACAAAGCGTCCGTTATGAATTGGTGAATAGTATTGCAGATATGAACCCAGTTTAGTTGAAATACTTGTCCATTTGCAATAGGAAGTTAGCTAGCAAACAAATGCAGGCTAAAATGGCTTAGCTGGGTTTTGCCCAAGAACTGCTTTGCCCAGGATCTACATGGCAGGGACTGGGAGGGCAGTGATGTCCCTCTTTCATATGGAGGGAAAAGATGCTGTGGGGTGAACGAGAGACAAAAGTGGCCTGAGAGGGGCACTAAGAAGAGAGAAAAAGTGAATGGAAGTATTTCTAAGGTGTTTGCTGTACATAACTTCTTATTGTTTCTCCCAATCTAATTTTTCTTCTTTTTTTTTTCCTAGTAAAATGGTAAGATCTTACATTCTCTGACATTCTTGACATATTTTTACACACTGCAAGAGAATTATTTTCTTCAAAGATAAGCTCTGTGGTAAACATATTGGACACGTACTATGTATTGAAAAAATGACTTGTATTACTGTGGTCCATACCACTCATGAATACTTTTTGATTTTTCTTTAAATTTTTAGTGAGGAATATAATAGAAATACTATATTAGTGAGTTTGGGGTTTCTGCTTGTTTTAAGAAACTTCTTCTGGGTATCCTACTAGTGGAGATAATACAGCATTTCTGCTGCATCATCAAAGCTGAAGATTATGAATGAAAGATTCCATTTTTAATTCCCTTAACATTAGTCAAAAGTATTTTTGGAACGTAACTTCCAGGAGGCTCTTTTATCAACTGAGAAATGAGTCTGTACTCCTCAGTCAGCTCCTTAGGGGACTGTCTTCCCTCAACACAGAGAAAATATGCAATTTATTATCACAATTAGTTTACAAAAGTTCTATTGAAAAATATACTGGAAGTTCTAGGACTTAAACATCAATAACCAGTGAGCGAATAATTGGCTAAATGTAGCTCAGGAGAGTTGCTTAGCCAAAGCTATTAATAATATACAGGAAAATGTGTCCATATCTTCTGCATCCACTTTCTCTTTAAAACTATGCTTCTTCAAAAGAGAGTTTTACATGAAAATTGTATGGTTTGCAGCAAACAGAAAAGCAAAATATTATTGCCTTTTTCCACTCCTTGCTTCTTTGCCAATAACTCACGAGATTTTTGGCTGTAGTTCCTGATTCTCTGCCTGTGCCTGACAGTCAGTGATTCATACTAATATGCAAGGTCAACCTGAGGTTATGTGTGCTCTCTAAGAATATCAGGCAGAGACCTTGCTCTCCTCCCAAAGCTACAGAGATTACACTTGTCCTTCTCATGAGACATTCATCAGAGTTGTCCTGATTCCCAAGTGGATGGAGATCGCAGGACTCATTTGGTGATTTTCTTCTGTGAGAGTGAGGATGTGATGTGGTTCTGAAATGTATGTTGCCTTCTAAATTTGGCTGGAGGCAGATTTTTTTCCAAAAGAAATAACGAAGCCAGCCAAGTGGGAAAAAAAACAAAACCACACAAATCTCTTCCATACCAGTGTGTCTGTTTAGCCATGAGCTTAAACTGTGAGGCCTTGGTGAATCTCAAAAAATTTAACTTGGGGAAAAACACTGAATCATGTTTTGATCACTACATTGTTTCATTGTGCCTTGGTTTTTGGTTTTCATTTTAATCTAATAATAATGGTGACTCTGCATTGCTAAGAGTGGCTGTAATTTACATAGTCCATTTCAGTCTGGAAAATTTCATTTAATTTGGCTTGTATCTTCACAGTGTTTCTCTTCAATTTTAAACTGCAGCCTAAGGGTTAATTTTATTGAGTTAGCCTCCCTCATAATTCTACTAATATCATGTAACTTCTATTTTAAAACATGCCTGGATAGTTACAACTGAACTCCAGATGACATTTTTCAAAATAAGCAAAGGACCAGTAATTTCATCTTCTTTACTGAGAAATTAAAATTTCCCATTGACTTTTTTCCTATTTCAATTCATTTCCATTTTTCTGGTATATCAATGATACTGTGAGAAAGTTAGTACATCAGAGTCTTTTATAACTTGTCTAGGTCAAGAAAACATTCTAAACTTAGTCATAATTGAGTGTTTCAACTGTTGAGCAAATAATCCACTGCTGGCCAGGATTTTGCAATAAGCTTAAGTAAAAATGAATCAGGCTAAGCATCATCTCAGCCAGTTAATTTTCTAAAAATCATTTGTGCCCTAAACCATGCAGTACTTCAACAGCTGACAAAAGGAATAATAGACAATAAAGATTACAGGAAAGGTGTCCAGGAGCAACAGTGTCACACGGAGAGCACAATCATGGTAGCAGTGTGTAGCCTTGCATGTTTGGTACCTACCTTTCCGGTGGAAGATGGCTGTGGAAACCCTGTCCCAGAAATTAATCCCCTTCTGAAAATAAAACATTAGGTACTTGAAGAAGGACCTGACCAGGAAGAACTGGTATGGGAAGTCATGGGCACTTCCCTCTATTGCAAACCAAGAATTCCTCTTACAAGGGAGTGTTTTCTTCCCTGGGTGTGCATGGTGACCTCTGGTCACATGAGATGAAGAAACCAATACTCTGAGAAGATAAGCAGGGTCCCATTGCTGGAGCTTCCACTGATAAGATTTGTCTTCATCATTTTTCTGTGGACCCAAATTTTTAATCTTTGGTGCCTAAATGCAAAATATTTCATCTTTTAAAAGAAATGGCAAATAGTTTAATTGAACTACTGGCTGTATTTTCCCTCCATCTCTATTCTCCACCTCTGATTTTCTAAGCAGAGGTTGTCTCCACCAGTTCCACACGATCCCTTCTGATTTTACTGCACGTTAAGGGGCAGAAATATATATATATATATATATATCTTCTCTGTCAAAGCCACAGAAGTAACAATGTATGCTTTCCTACCGCTCTTCATCCTGATTAATATTTTCTGCAAATATAATTACAGAGTAGATTGGGATCTTGGTAGACTGATTCCTACATTGCCAGATAGTTAAAAATCTGGTATATAAGTCGGTGGAGAGAAACAGTCCATAATAAATACTTTGAGGAGAAGTGAGAGTGAAAAAAAATTTTGTATGTTTAAGATAAAATTCTAAGGCTAGTCCTGCTTGTTTGAGTGCTCATGTAATCATACCTGTAACTCAGGTGTCTGCTTTGCTTTTCCTGTTTGGGTCTGTTATGTCAGCAACTGTTTGCTTTGGAGTCTGTATACTCATCAAGGCCAAGAGCTTCCCTTTCCTTCTGTACTCCTGTAAAGTGCCAAGAGCTCATTTGAGTGCTCCGAAATAGTAACAACAAATAAGATTATGAATCTTGTTACTTTCTTTCACATAGGAATTGACAACAATAGAAATTGTTGAAGGCTTCTCTGAAAATATACTGTATTTAGGAATCAGGAAATAACATTTGTGATTTAAGCTTCTTTTATTCAAGTGGTATTTTATTATGTGTGCTCCTTTTTTTCCAGTTTTATTTTACTGTTACAGGAAATAATGCCATTTCACATACCCAAGAGAGAGAGCAAAGAGGACTATAGTAAATAATAGACTGCTAAATAAATCAGGTTCAATCTGTCTGTTGCATATATCTGCCATGTTTTATTCTGTCCATGTTTCTGCTATTCATCTACTGATGATGAAAACTCCCACTGGTGTAATGCAAGATGTCCACAGGTATTACAAATATCCCTTCATAGGTCTCCGATGAGGGATACAGTATGGGGTCAACTCAAAGTCAGTCCTAAATTATTGATGCAAACAAATATGTTATTTGAGTGAGAGTGACAGTCTGTCCCCTAGTTAAAGAAAGATTTATAAAGATCTTAACACCAGAAATAATGTATAAAACAAAGCAATAACTTTATTTATCAGGGAGAACTATTTGCCATCTTCAGGAAATATGTTTTATTTCAATGAATGGGGAAGAGAATGTTAGGGGAAGGGGGGTTTGCAGAAAGTGCACTTAAGATTTCTTGTACAAAATGTCTCACAGTACTGAAGCCTGTTAGATATCCCACACTGTCTTTGTGAAGACAACAAACAAGGAGCAACAGTTTTAACTGCAGGTTCTATGCATTAAGGGAGAAATTAAAATACTTCTTTTTCAATTATCTGTATGTTTATCAGTGCAGTCTTGTCTTTGCTCTAATCAAACATAGCTTATCTGTAAATGGTGTCTCTGAGAGGGGGGAAAAATTAATTTTTCTCAACTGCTAGTAATGGGAAAAAATTCGATACTGTTGTGGAGGTGCAGGCTGGAGGACCCTGTCATTGCAGGAGAGAACAGCTTCTTCAGAAAACACAATTATGAAGACTGATGCCTCTGATAAACTGAGATGAGGTGCTGGCCAGAAGGTTAAATTAGAATCCAAGTTCAGAGGCAGCAATAAAATGTACTGAAGTTTGGGGAAGGAGAATGTTATTAGCTAAGAATAATGATTTTCTTTATATACAAGCTGATATCTGCTTTCATTAATTTAAAATGCCTGTAAAGATGTCTTTATGCATTGTGTGCTCTGTTGTTTTATTGATTACCTTGATTCTCTTCTCATCTCCATCAGATCCTTACTAATATAACTCCACTCTTAAAAGAAAAAAGAGAATTGGACACTGAAGTAAACCTGCTTTGGTTTAGTCTACTGGAAGTATGGAATCAAACATTGACTTCTAGGGATTAATTCTGTGTTTCACTGGAAGCATACTCAGTCTTTGATATTGCTTACACCACTGAAAGTATGATTTTGTTATAAAAATTTGCTCTAGTAGGAAAAAACCAACATAACCGAGATTTACAATGAGGTAGTCACACAAGAATAATTTCTAAGATGCAGCAGAATTTAAGCAGTATGGACATTGTATATTAGGTATCAGCAACTATCCAGATCTTCACATGATGTAATCTAAGGAAGTGGTCTTTCAGGTAAAAATATTCTGATGACAAATGCAGCTACATGTATGTACTCACCTTTAGCTAAAATATGTGTTTAGATACTTAATATATACCATGATTAAAAAACTTGCATAATAGGGTTTTTTTCCATCCACAGTCATGGGAACATGATTTGAATGAGTTAGACTATTGCTTTGAGTTCCCCAAAAGGACTTAGTCTTTCTGTTCCAAGTGTTCTTAATAATTTTTTTCAGATGCTTGGTTATGACATCAGTGCAGCAACAGTTTCAAAGTAGAGATGCAGACAAAAATCTGAAGCTGAAGAGAAGTGAGGCTTATAACACGTTGTGAAACACTGGAGATGTCTTCTTTGCAGTGATAGGGAATTTAAACATTGACTGTCTTGCTTGGGGTGTCCTGTTTCAAAGTGATCTCACAACAGTCCTGTTAACTGTCTTCAGTGTGTTTCTGTCTGTTAGGAAAACAAGTTACCTAGCTGCATACAGCAGGATTCTAAAATCATCAGTTTCTCTTCACTTCCAGAAGTGAAGAAAGATGCTCTATTTTTCAACTTTGATGTGTGCTGAATTTTAATGAAAATAAAAATACTTTTTCTTTCTTCATTCATACAGTGAAGAAATTATTAATAGACTATGCTTTTTGTCTCTCCATACCGCTCATCTGCAAATACATAAATAATCCATACTTCAAATACACAATTACTCACATTGTATATTTTGTGATAGCATGGTGGATTTTTGGTTTTGGTGTTTTTTTCCCCCCTTCAGGCTATATCATGTCCCATTAGAGGATAACCTACAGAATTTCTCATTAAGCAATGGTGCCAAATACATGACAAGTCAAGAATGGGTCTTGATCCAAAGCTTTTCAGGGTGAATCTGAGAGCCAAAGTTATATTCTTGCTTTCTTTACTGCACTTTCTTGTTACTACTTTGATATTAGGTTCATCGTCTGAAGTGGTTTAGTTATCAAGAAGAATAGTCTACAGGAAGAAATGCTGAAAAAGGAGAAAAAAGTTGGTTTTCTACCGTTGAATGTCTTAAAAGACAGTTTATCTTTCTTCCCTTCTTCTCACAGAATCAGAATCACAGAATCACAGAATTGTGGTGGTTGGAAGGGACCTCTGAGATCATC